>CM019148.1:10768291-10781952 GCA_009733165.1 Naja naja | reverse complement strand
CCGCCTGGTCTAGAAATTACTTGGCCTCAGAAGTCCTATTTTTCCATTGCACAGGTGCATATACAAAAGACTCCACCAAACTTAGTAATGTGACCACAGGGCAATTATACAAAGCTGTCATTATGAGCATCAGCCTAGGTGCTGCCTGAGCTTATACAGGCTGAAAACCTTTAGCCTGAAGCTACAGAACGAGGTGTTTACAAAAACATCTAATTACAGGTCTGATTTACCAACTTTCCCCTGCTACATCTAAGGGCTTCTCTCGTTGTGCTTTTTTAACCTTCAGTAAACAAGAGATGTTTTCACTAGAATGTTACTATTCAGCTCTGCAGCCTTTTTATGCAGCAGTTACTCAAAGGCATATTTGGAAATTTAAGACTGTAAAGCAAGTGATTTATATGAGGAACTTGAAGCTATCAACATTTCAAGTAATGTTCAGGAGGAAACATGATTCCTTCAAGAGGAACAAGTTCAGATCTCTCTCATTTAACTGCGCATTGATAAAATTATATCAAAGCAACTGCCTCATTTAGTGACTGTTCAGTTTATGACAGTGTAAAACCAATCATATTTATGACCATCACAGATTGTATGGTCCCCTGAACACACCTGTCAAACCAAAAGTTGTAAGTAGCTGCAGTTTCACTTAGTGGCTTTGCAATAATAGCAGCACTGACTTATATACCGCTTCCCAGTGCTTTACAGCCTTCTCTAAGCGGTTCAGAAAGCCAGCATCTTTCCCCCAGCAATCTGGGTCCTCATTTTACCCACCTTGGAAGGATGGAAGGCAGAGTCAACCTTGATACTGGTGAGATGATCAGTTCAGTCCAAATTGTAGTTGCTAAGTGACTATCTATGTAACATGATAAAACACGAAATGTTTTTCATCAACTTTTAGTTTTGGCCATAAATGTAGCAGACCATAACAGTAACCAGTAGGATTCATGACTGAACAGGGGTCCCTGCCCAATATAATATAACAAGGCTTCCTGGATAATTTACTGTCATTCTAAAGTATTTTGGAACTGCCTAAGGAGACTTAGACTTTTTAACACTTCAAATCTTATTGCTTCCATTCTCTATTTTGAGGTGTTTTTAGTCTTACTTCAATCTTTTAACAAAGCTAGGACTTAAATCCGTTCAACAGTAACCAACCTTGATCAGCATCTGATGATCCTCATGTAACTAGAACAGACCTGAAATGTAAGGTACAGGTAGTTCTCGACTTACAATTAGGATCAGAATTTATATTGCTAAACAAGGCAGTTGTTAAAGTGAGTCAGGCCCAATGTTATGACCATTTCTGCCATGGTTAAGCAAATCACTGCAGTTGTTAAATGAATCCCACTTCCTTCATTGACCTTTCTTGTCAGAAGCTGGTTGGGAAAGATTGTATGTTTGAATAGTATGACCTGGGAACAGCAAGCTCCTTAATTTTCATCATGTGACCATGAAGATGCTGTAAGGATCATTAAGTTGGAGGACTAGTCACCTTTTTCAGTGCCACTTTAAATTTGGTCACTAAACAAATATTAAGTCCAGGACTATCTGTATATGCAGTCAGAACCAGCTACTTGTTATTTCCCTCAAAAATCCTACTTAAATGCTTGTCAACTAACCAGTACTTTTAGTTGGTAGGTTTTAACCTTTTCTAGGACTGTTTATTTTATATTTTCTGAGAATCTAGATAGCCTCAATATCTAATACAGGGTGTTATCAAAACAGCATACAACCCTGAAATGATTTCTGCAAGTGCAAGATCAGTTCCATCATACCTTTAAGCATGTCCGAGATCCACATCCTTGTTTCTGCAGAGGCGTAATGAATCCCAGTCTATTTTACACCATGGCATTTTCTGGAGTTGGAAGCCAAGTACAGCCAGCTTGCTAAAATCTTTGATAATTTACAGTGGTACCTCAACTGCTTTGAATCTCATCAAATTTGGCACTTTGGCATGAACATTTTGTCCTGGTACTCATCTGATGCTCAATGCACAAGAGAATCTGTTGGGGTCAGCTCCCTTGTGATTCACCGCATTATTCCTTTATGGGGAAAATTTGTTTGGTACTCATCACACCTCTCGTAACCAATTAGCAATGAGTACACCAAGGTACCACTATATTACGTTTATATGCTGCCTAATTCCCAGCAACTCTAGACAGCCTGGGAAAACTAAAGCTGTAGAGTGCATTAGAAAAGCAGCAACAGAAAACCATTTCCATGCTACAGTTGGAGAAGTTTTATAAAAACATTGGAGTTTACTAGTGAGGCACCATGATGGTAACCAGAGCTTCCTGAGGGTGGGCCCTGACCAGTACTTTCAATAATCCCTTAGGAAATTCAATTAATTGTTAACCAATTTTTAAAACTCTGCAAGAATGTTAGATTAGTTTACAGAAGTTAATTTCTGTAAACCTCAAGGATTAACTAAAGCAGCTCTTTAGCAAGTCCTACTTGATACAGAATTCTGTAACTCTTACCTTATCATCCACATTCTGCGGTCACCAAGTTGCATGAACCCTTGGCTGCTATGCATCCTGGTACAGCAGCCAAGTATTTCCTTCCATGTGCCTCACCATGTAAGCTCCAGGATGTCTATTATCTTCATTCTCAACTATTTTTCATCAGGGCTTATTTGTGCCCAGGCTACTACCAGTACTCCAATGCTTATGAATGGGCCACAGAGCACAAGATGAAGCCCAGTCAATTACCAGGCCAAGAACCAGTGGAACTTAACAAGTGAATTCATCATAGCAGAAGAGCAAAATATAGGGGCATTATTTAATACAACAAAACCACCATGCACTTTTTTATAAAATTTTATTTGTCAAAAAGAAAAAGGCAATAGCCAATTGAAAGCCTACTTAATCTTAAAAGATTCCAATTTCTTTGCGTTGTTAAATTTAGGTAAATGACTTATTGATTTAACATTTATAAACAACCCCCCCTTTTTTCCCCTTTAACATTTACCATCTACTTGTGCTGAATCCTTCCAAGGAGAATGCTCCAGCGTACCTCTCCAGGTCCTTGCTTTGCTCCTTTTACACACACACAAAAAATGAAAACTCCATCGTGCATCTTATGGATGGGCTCCAATCGTCAAAAATAGGAAAAAAATATCTTTGGAATAGCCAATTGAGTTGAATAAAACTCCGTACGAGTGCGGTTTGGTTGGGGCAGGAATCCACTCCTATGTTCCTGGTAATCTGATCCCGCTCCATGAATCCTTGAAATTGATCCTCCCTATCCTATCCACATTATGATTTGAATCCAATGATCCAGCTCCAAGGATTGGGATCCAGTGAGCCCTCTCCAATCCAAACCTTTATAACCAGCAAAACCAAAAAAGAGGAGGCAAAAAGTTAGATACCGTAATGAAAAATAGGATTCTGGGGAATGATCAGTTATGTCTGCCGCTGAATAATAAAAACAGGCATTGATAACTATCAGTTCCCCAAGACAAACTTTTGTATTGTGAAGCTCAAATTTTAGCAGTGTTAATCATTTCGAAGAAACATTCTAATATTTACAAAGGATAACTGATAATTTCAACATTTCAATTACTATATGAGCATTACAGGTTTTGTGGTTGAAAAAAAATGTTATGAAGTTGCCAAATCCTGCTGCTAGAACTATCCAGGCCTAAACTAAAAGCTCATTATACTCAGTCTAGAAGTGACAAGATTAACTGAAGTTATCAGAGTCAGTTTCTGATTTATCTTGCAGGGGAAGACGGAAAGAAATCCCCAGTGTGCCCCCCCACTGCTTCCATTCCATTACGTTTAAGATGAAACAGCAAAATGCTCTATCAGTCACACAGAGGACATGCAGATTTTAGCAGTATTGAGATTATACTTCCATGTCTGAAAAACCTGCATGTTACAAGGATAAAAACGGGCAACACCTGTAATCAATGGACACAGTATAGCCCCACCCCCCCCACCCCGCATGGATCCAGCTAAGCCACAATTGTCATGATGGTAGTCAGAAAACTTCAGCTGACTAAAAAATGAGTGGAACAATAGAGAACAGGCGTGCCTATTTCACTATTCTCTCTGTATAAGGTCAATACTGCCAATTTAATCTGTGACAATAGCACTTGGAGTCATACCATTGCCTCCATTTTTGATCTGATCCTCCTCAATCCTCCTTTTGACAATCCTAAAATGATTGACATGTGCTCCACAATCCTTTAATCCAAAGCATTCTTAATCCATCTCTTCAGATATGTCTACAGAAAGACACATGAAAAGGCAAGATAAAAATGTAAGCTCCCCCAAGAGACAATTTAAACCCCAACACCCCAAGCTTGTATAAACCATAGCTGAACAAAGACATTTTTAATACAGCAATATCACAGTTGGAAGAGAGTGGGCAGCAAACTAGCTAGAAAGAACCCTGACCAGGACATGTTAAAATACAATTTATGAAAGATGCAAGGGAATGTTGATGTTAAAGAACAAATATTCACTAGGGGTATCATACAAAACTGCAATTCAACACTTTAGCCAATTTTCAGTAAAACAGTTTCAGTTCTGTTCTTTTTTTCCCCCCTAAAAGAATGGACTATTTATGGGCAAAAGAAAACTGCATACAACATGGAGAAATTCTACAAAAAGGAGCACTATTAAAGATCGTTTATGTACGAGAACGTGATCTGCTGTGACGGGGAGAGTAGCGTGGAGATCCTCTGCTTCGTCTCGGGGAATAACTGCGACTTCTGCTGTTGCTTCGGCTACGGCTTCTGCTACTTCTGCTGCGGAACGAGATCTTCCGTAACTCGGACTTCTTGGGCCATCAACTTTAACACGGATGTAGGCAGTTTCTCCCTATCAAATAGACACAACTTTCGATTGAAAGGTCTAAGTTTTTAAGCAGTCTTTTGCAGGCATGCTGATAGACTGAAGATTTTTTTTAACAAGAAAAGTTGCATTACTTCTCCGTACATTACTTATGCATGACACCCAACTAGCCCTTTCTACATTTTAAATACTATAAGCAGAAAAGTTGCACTTCCTTACCTTTGGTTTTACTGCATCCAAATGCAACCCTCTGTATCCAATTCTTGCTAAAATATTAAGTGGAAAAACCTACCTCGTGAGATCTAAACTTAGTGTTATCCAGTTTTCGCACCGCGTAGGTCATGTCTTCTTTCCGAACAAACTCCACGACACCAGTTCCATCTCGGAAAACATCAGCATAACATACATCACCTGCTTCACGCATGTGATCCTTTAAATCCTGCCAGCTTCCACTGGGAGGCAGTCCTGAACAAGAGACCGTTGTTAAGTTATTGCTAGTGAAATACAGGCAGTCCTCAACTTGGTCCCGAGCACACTGGAAATTATTCATTTCATATGTTAATCATGGTTTAAAACCCATATAGTCTTTCAAATTGTAATCTTTGACTTTTGACTGTTTCCTCAAGAAGATTGAATAAATAGCCTGTAAAGAACATCCAAGTGCTGTAAAATGCCCCACCCCGTGGACATGTGATCACGATCTGGTAGCTTGGCAACCTGTTTGCACTCAAACCTCAATTATCATCTTCTTTGTAGCTGCCAGAGAACTCCCTCTGGTCTCTGCCTGAAAAAGCTGTAAGCTGCTGGAGGATTTTATCAATCCACGTAGACATTAGAGCAGGCAACTTTCTCAGCCAGCCTCCAGAGATGATGAAGATTTCTAGGATTTCCTGAGTAGAGGGACACCTACACACTGCCTTGTGCTGGACCTCCTAGGGTCTCCCCCGTTCTCCTGAAGCACCCCATGTTCCTCATCTGTAGCTCCATCCATGTATTGTTCTGCAAGATTGTTACTGACAACCAGGAGTGTGGAGCTTGCAATTGCTGAGCAAAGCAGTCACACGTCTCTTTTAACTAACATTTCACTCAACTGAGATTCTGATCCCAATTGTGCTCAAAAGTTGAGAACTACCTGCATGCATGAATTGTTTAAAAAGTGACAAGCTGATAATGGAAACTATATTACATGTTTTATGGTTGGAAGACTAATATTGGAAGGACATTTGCTTTGTATCAATTAGAGAAATAGTCTCTAAAATTCATCTTTGAACAAGCAATTATTCTTATGTCACTTTTCTTCAACTGAAGAACCATTCAGAAATTTGTATGTGTTTTAATTTATATCTTTAATTTCTCCATCCTACTGTTAGGTATTTTGACTAAAAAATAGCATATGAAACAGAATTCTTATGTTAATTTTGTCAAAAGTTACATATTTTATAAGTCCTTTTCCCCTTCTTTTTTACATTTAGTTAAAAAGTAATATTTCATAAATTTTAATTTTATTATTGCTTTTATTGTTAGTAATTTTGAAGTGCATACATGCAACAGGAACATAAACGTTTGAAAATCTCATTGTGATTATTTGCAGTACAAATAATCACAAAGCATATTTACAGATGTTTAAAATAAGCAGAGTTATCTCAATTAAACCAGAAGATCTAGTATTTTGGGGGAATGAGGAGCAATGTACAGATTTTCAAGATGCCAAATCATGAGCTAATTATATACCCAGAAAGCAACTGAAAGATAGTTTAGATAAATATACGCCACCAACTATTTTATTCCATTTTTAACCAGTCAAATCATTTTCAAAAATGAACCTGGGGAGATCTGTTTTAGCCCGAGGTGAAAAGCTTACCTGATACTATCACTCTGTACTCAGAACGCCTTGATGGGGGTCCATATCTGCCCCTTGGGGCCCCACCACCTCCACCGCCTCCTCCTCCTCTGCCAGTGCCCCGACCACTTCTAGGGAACTCCACCCGTAGACGGTACCCATCATAATCATATCCATCCCGTCCATACACTGCATCTTCTGCATCCCTGCAAGAGAAAAAAGAAAACCACACTGAGCTTAGATCCAAGGTTCCCGAAAGACAGCTGCATCACAGGCCCTCCAGGAACACACTGCATACAGGAAGTTGGCCTTTGTCTTCAATCTACAAAAAGAGAAGACTTTGTCCCAACAGCATTGCAAGCACGCATTTTTCCCCCCTGTAAATAAGCAACTAAAGTTCTTCCACTCTTGACACTGCAGCACAACTGTGCAAAATAATGCATTACTTTTTAGTGTATGTATAAAAAACAATGCTGTTTGTTTAAACTGGGAAGCAGTAAGAGTAACATACAAAACAACCTGATAGGTAGTTAGATGTTTCAGATTCCAACCGGAAAAATCTCAATGCATATATTTTGAGAAGCAAAGATGAATTACAATATTACCTGCCCAGTAAATGTGAATATAGAAGATTACTACTATATTCTCCATTTTCTCTTACAAGTTTTCATTTTTCCATTCTAAATGTTCATTGATTTTTTTGTTTTTAATTTGTAAAAAATAGCTTATGCACTTATTCAAATGTTAATTTAAAATCTGGCTTTAATAGAAATGAATGAACAAATCTATGGGTAAATTCACTGTTAAATAGTGGATTGGAACTCATGAAGATGTAGTTAGTTAGCACTTAAGTCATAGAAGCTGTTCCTCCTCAGAATAAGCAGCAAGAATGTATCACTTTAAAAACATTCTCAGTCATCCAGGTCATGGTTGTTGTCCCAAAGGTGCTTTTCTCAAAAGGCAACTGGATTTTTGTTTTTCTTTTTGAGGATGTTTTTGTTTTTGAGAAGGAAGAAGCTTCTTGGATGAGAAACAAAATGTCTTCAAGGAAAAACAAAATCAATTGCCTTTTGAAAAAAAAACACCTTTGGGATACAAGTTAAGGCACAAATGCTGTGGAAGGAAAACAATCTACACAACCAAATGGATTTTAACCCTCTACGTTTACAGCTTCATGGCCTCACAAAAGATCTTCTATAAATATTTTTCCCATTAAGACTGGAACCAACTTCCCACCCCAACCATTAGTCTGACCTTCCTGGGGACAACAACCAGGAATGATTGGGATGCAATGGGACCTAGAAAACAGCAGCAGGTGCTACTTACATGGGAATGAAACAGAATAACAGAATTGGAAGGGATCTTGGAGGTCTTCTAGTCCACCCCCTTGCTTAGGCAGGAAACCCTATATCATTTCAGACAAATGGTTGTGCAATCTCTTCTTAAAATCTTCCAGTGTTGGAGAATTCACAACTTCTGTAGGCAACTCTCGTTCCACTGGTTGATTGTTCTCACTGTCAGGAAATTTCTCCTTAGTTCTAGATTGTTTCTCTCCTTGATTGGTTTCCATCCACTGCTTCATGTCCTGCCTTCAGGTACTTTAGCTTGACTCCCTTTTCTTTGTGGCAGCCCTCAAATATTGGAAGACTTCTATCATGTCACCCCTAGTCCTTCTTTTCACTTCATTACCCCAGGACTTTGGCCACTTCTTCCCAACCCGTCATTACGAATGCTCAGGATTCATTACAGGGCAGGAACCGTTGAAAAGACTCCCGATTTCCGAGGACGACGTACGGCAGCGCCTTTTATTCCAAAATGTTATTCTATTTTATTCCACAAAAATATCGCAACACGGCTTCCATACACCAAAACGGAGCGGCTTTACCGCGCTCGATTTACCTCGTCCTTCCCCAATCGCCTCGATCGTGCAACACGTGTAAGGCGAGGATGATGGGATGCGGAGTACCAGGCGCGGGTTTTAGGCTCCATCCGTCAAGCCTGGCCTAAGAGAAGCTGCCCCCTCTATCCCTTTCAGGGCTGCGATCTCCGCAACCCACGGGCATTTTTTCGCGCGCGTCCGTCCCGTCCCGTCCACTGACCTGGGGTCCTCAAACTCGACGAAGGCGAACGGTGGCCCCCCTCGGCGGTTCTTGAGATCGATGTCCCGAATGGCTCCGTACTTGTAAAAGACGTCCTCAATGTCCTTGGTGCGGATGTCCGGCGGCAGGTTGCCCACGTAGATGCGGCAGTCGTTGTTCCCGGCCGGGCCGCGGATCACGCCGCCACCAGACATGGCGAGGTCAGCAATGGCTGCGGTTGGGGTTGGTCGGTGTGTGAGAGAAGAGGCGGAGGAGCAAGGGCGGAAGCAGCCAAGAAGGAGCGGGGGGACAAGAAAAGAGGAATTAAAAAACCGGCAGCGATCCGATCCAACCGAAGAAAAAAGGGAGAAAAGGAGAAAAAGCGGGCGAGGCCAACGGGCAACGACAGGATCAGCGACGCCTCCTCCCTTCGACTCTCTCAGCTGCCACAAAATGGCCGTCCACTCATGCGCTCTACCTGCCCTGCGCAAGGATCCTTCCGCGCCGTTGACGTCACACTCCCGAGGGGAACTGAGGGAAGTGCGGCCTTCCCGCCCTTCGTCTGGCACATACGCGGCTCTCCAGATTTTTGTTGTTGTTTTTGTTATTGTTTCCCACCTGCGAAAGGTTTCTTTCCAGAGTTATTATCGAACAGTTTATGGGGCGCCGTTCGATATTTGCCGACCTTAGATGCGGCGTTTTTAAGTCACCCTCTTGGGCTTTTATTTGAAGGCAAACACCTAATTTCAAACAGCCCTCGTGGCCGAGGACTTCCGCTAGCCTCCAGGGACCGCGAACCGTTAGAAGCGCGCGAAGAAGATCCGGCTTTTATAAGGAGTTCCACAAAGAAGGAGGGTGAGTAATCCCACAATGCATCACGTGGAGGGCCTTGGCGCCAAAGAGAAGAATGTCCCACAATGCATTGCGAAGAACGAGGGCTGCCAGTAGGTTTGAGGTCAGTCGGTGACTGGAAACAAAAATTAAAATGCGGACACGCTGACAGAAAACCCACCTCGGCAGGCCTCCTTTCCATGTAAAAGAAAAGACGTATTGAAACAAAACGGCATCTTTAAAATGAGGCGCGGACGCATCACCGTTTTTTCTTACATTCCCTCAATGTTGCAATGCTGCAAAACATATGGACTACACAACTCGATCAGGGCAAAGCAATAGATGCAATCTACACTGACTTCTGTAAAGCCTTTGATTCAGTGGTACCGACAAACTACTACTAAAACTAAGATCTTATGGCATCTCTTAACAACACAACTGGATAAACAACAGACAACAAATGGGCAAAATTGGGGCGTCCTATCAAATTCTGTACCTGTCAACAGTGGTGTCCCCAAGGCAGTGTTCTAGGACCAACTTTTTCATACTCTACATAAATGACCTCTGTGATCATATTAAGAGCAACTGTGTTCTCTTCACTGATGATGTAAAGCTATTCAACACCACAGACAATACTGCTACCCTTCAAAAAGACCTCGACTATGTATCTGAATGGTCAAACAAATGGCAACTTCAAATCTCAACAAATAAATGCTCTGTCTTACATATTGGCAAAAAAAATCAGAAAATAAAATACAAGCTGAATAGTCAAGACCTTGTTGATGATCCAAACTCTGCAAGGACCTGGAGTACTCATCTCTAATGATCTAAGTGCTAGAGCCCACTGTAACTAGCCAAAAGGCATTAAGAGTTGTTAACCTAATCCTCGTAGCTTTTCTCTGGTAATATCACACTACTAACTGGAGCATACAAAACATTTGCTAGACCAATACTTGAATACAGCTCATCAGTCTGGAACTATATCACGTATCTGATATTAACACAGTTGAGAAAGTCCAAATACTTCACAAGAAGTTCTACACTCCTCTACTCATTGCAGAATACCTTATGCAGTTTCAAGGTGCTAGTAACAACTTATAAAGCCCTAAATGGCTTGGGTCCAGGGTACTTGCGGAAACGCTTACCTGCCAGCATCACATTCCGATCGCCCTGTTCGCTCCATAGGAGGGGCCTCCTTGGGATACCGTCGGTTAGACATTGTCGTGGCGGTCCCCAGGGCTAGGGCCTTCTCCTTGGAGCATACCCTTTGGAATCAGCTCCTCATGGATCTCCGTTTGGCCCTGATCTCACTCCTTCCGGGACCTGAAGACCTGGCTGTTTCAACAGGCCGGCCTGGAATGACTTGGGAGGGAGGTTTTTAACTGTTTAATTTTTAATTGATAATTCTGACTTGTTATGTTTAATTTGTTTTTTATTGTAAATTTGTGGTGTTTTAATGTTCGCCGCCCTGAGTCCTTGGGAGAAGGGCGGCACACAAAATCGAATAAATTATTATTATTATTATGATGATATGATGATGCCACTGGACTTGAAATTCTAGACCTAGAAAACCTAGAACTACGACGTCTTTGGTCCGATCTAAATATAGTATATAAAATCATACATTGCAATGTCCTACCTGTCAATTAATACTTCAGCTTCAACCATAACAATACAAGAGCACACAATAGATACAAACTTGAGGTAAACCACACCAAACTCAATTGCAGGAAATACGACTTCAGCAACAGAGTGGTCAATGTCTGGAATACTCTACCTGATTCTGTGGTTTCTTCCCAAACCCAAAATACTTTAACCTTAGACTGTCTACTATTGACCTCACCCCTTTCCTAAAGGTCTGTAGGGTACATAAGTGCACCGCGTGCCTACCGTCCCTGTCCTATTGTTTTATTGTTTCTTTTATATTTTCTTATATGTATTCATTTCATGTATTCATAACTATGTTTACCCTTATACTTATTATCTTGTAAGTGATTGACAAATCAAATAAATAAATTCGTTAACGTGTGGCGCAGCTAAAACCGCGTATTTATATTCATGTGTCTGTTGCAAAAGGAGAGGCTGCAATTCCGGATGTAGGAATGCCCCAATTGCTAGAATGTTCTTAGTTGGCATTTGGTGCATATACTTCAGTGTGGGTTGTCTGGATTTGCCACTTCATTAATTTATTCCATTGCATATTTAAACTTACTTCTTATATATTGGCAGCTACCATGGACTTGGGGCAGTGCTGAAATCAATAAACTGAAGCCAACATGACATGCACCTTCAAACCCAACAATACACTAAGGCAGAAGAATGCTGTCTCTCAACTGCAGAATGATCAGCTGTCTGTAAGGAGTACAAATCCTTCCATTCCCCACCATCCAGTCAAAGCTGAAGAAGCTTCTTGGATGAAGCCAAAACATCTTCAGAGAAAAACCAAAAGTTGCCTCTTGAAAAGGCACCTTTGGGACAACCATGAACTGGATAACTGAGAATCTCCATAGACTAAGGCAGAAGCTTGTCCAGCCCAAGGATAAAACACCCAGACACAAACTGAGACACGTATATGCAGTACAATGCGCAGATCTGTACAGGTAGTCCTCAACTTACAACAGTTCATTTAGTGACCGTTCAAAGTTGCAAGCGTCACTGGAAAAATCAGACTAACTTTGTCACTTTGAATGTACACTAATCGTTGTACATTAAAATGAAATTTCATTGCATACAGCTCTCAAAAGGTCACCACCTCCAATATACATTACCTAAAAATTCAAAGTTATGACCATTTTTCACACTTATGACTGTTGCAGCATCTTCATGGTCATGTGATTTACATTTCTACTTGACAACTGACTCACATTTATGACGGTTGTATCCAGCGGTCATGTGATCACCTCTGCAACCTGAAAAGCAAAGTCAATGGGGAAATCAGATTCGTTTAACTGTGTTACTAATTCAACAACTGCAGTGATTCACTAAAGTGTGACAAGAAAAGTTGTAAAATGGGGCAAAATTCACTTAACAAATTTCTTGCTTGGCAACATAAATTTTGGGCTCAATTGCAGTCATAAGTTGAGGGCTACCTGTACATTGGGGAAATAGAACAACCACTTCATAAATGCGTGGCACAACATAGGAGAACAAACCCATCAGGATTCAGCAATCCATTTGCATCTAAAAGACACAGGCCATTCTTGAAGACAGTGAAGTCCACATTTTGGACAGAGGGGACTGCTGGTTTGAAAGGGGGGGGTCAACAACAGTTCATTTAGTGACCAAAGTTACAACAGCACTGCAAAAAGGGACTTATAAACGTTTTCACATTTCATGACCGTTGCAGCATCCCCATGGTCACATGATCCAAATCCAGCCGCTTGGCCACTGACTCATATTTATGACAGTTGCAGTGTTCCAGGATCATGTGATCCCCTTTTGCAACCTCCTGACAAGCAAAGTCAATGGGGAAGCCAGATTAAATTTAACAACCATTTTAGTAACTTAACTACAATGATTCACTTAACAACTGTGGTAAGAAAGGTAATTAAATGGGACAAAATAATAAATGTCTCAGCAACAGAAATTGTGGGCTCATAAGTTGAGGACTACCTGTACAGAGTTCCAGTTGTTTAGACATCATTCCCAGATGGTTGGTGTTTTGCTGTGTTAGGTGGAGTTAATAAGCCTCCATTTATTTGTTGGTTTTATTAGATTGATGATTATGTGCCATTAATTCGTTTTTGACTCTTAGCAACCACTTGGATAGATTTTTCTCCATGACAATTTGTCCTTATTCTGGTTTTCCAGGTCTCCCAAGGATGCACCTATTGCTCCTGTAACTGAATCCATCACACTGAGTTTATGCAGCTACACTTTCACTTTATTACTACAATTAGGCCAAAATTTCTGTTACTATGCGAGACAGTTGCTAAATGAGTTTTGTCCCATTTTACAACCCTTTTTTTGCTACAATTATATTTGTTAAATCATTGCATTTGATTTAACTGCATGGAATCATTGCATTTGATTGAACTGCATTGAATCATTGCATTGGTTAATTTAATAACACAATTGTAAAATTAATCTGGCTTCCCCATTGAGTTTATT
>CM019148.1:10747928-10767291 GCA_009733165.1 Naja naja | reverse complement strand
AGAGGGTGGGTGTTAACTTTCTACAATGCAAATTCTGCCCCTTCCGTTCATGCGCCATGATACTGTCTTGCATACAACTACACAAGAGGCCATTGTGTTGCAATGAACAACCCAAGGCTGCCAAAGTCGTTTTAATGATCCTTCGATGCTGCAGATACCTCTGCTCCTGCTGCAGCAGACTTTGGTCTCTCCCAACTTCTCCTGGGCACCCTTCCAAAGTTCTTGATGTAAGCAATCCACCAATCTTGCTTTCCAAGAATCCCTCCGGGTCCCAGAGATGTTTTCTATTTCTAAGGGGATCAGAGAGGCTCACACAACTTGGCAGCGTTCCAGCTTCCCATTTTACCGTATAAGATAGTACTTCCAAAATAAAATCAGAGCAGGTAGGGAATCTGCTGGGTACCAGGAGGGGTATTTATGAATATGGTAATAGCTGCAGGCCCCATGCAGTATTGCTCATCCATTCCTCAAGGGGACCACTACAGGTGGTCCTCCGATGAAGCAAAATTTCTGTTGCTCAGCGAGACAATTGTTAAATGAGTTTTGCCCCACTTTACAACCTTTCTTGCCATAGTGGTTAAGCGAATCACTGCAGTTGTTAAGTTAGTAATATGGTTATTAAATGAACCTGGCTTTCCCCTGTTGACTTTGGATTGCAAAAGTTGATCACATGACCCTGGGGGTACTGCAACTGTCATAATCTGGTCAGTTGCCAAGCATCCAAATTTTGATCATGTGACTATGGGGATGCTGCAATGGTCTTAAGTGTGAAAAACAGTCCAATTGACTTTTTTCAGTGCCATTGTAACTTCAGACAATCACTAAATAAACTGTTGTAAGTCAAGAAACCTGTAATATTTTATCAGAGAACTATTGGATGAGATTTCATGCTCTAGAACAGGAGTGACAAACTTGATTTCACTGAGGGCCGCATCAGGGTTGTGTTTGACCTCAGGTGGGGGGTGGCGTGGCCATGGTGGGTGTGGCCAGCTTGATGTCACCCATGTCAGGTGGGGGTTGCCTGTGGCGGCCGAGTGCTCTGCCAGCAAAAATGGGGTCCTGAGCTCCGTTTTTGGCTGGGACAGCCTCCTGCAACCCACTGCCAGCGAAAATTAAAGCTCCATTTTTGCTAGTAGAGGCACCGTGGGCCAGTCCTTCATTGTTTCCAGGGCAACCCCATGGGCCAGATCTAAGCATCCCATTGGCCAGATGTGGCACATGGGCAGGGGTGGGATTCAAAAATCTCAGCAACTGGTTTGCTGCCCGGTTACTGGGTGGGCGTGGCCATGGTGGGCGTGGCCTACTGGAACTTCCTGTTTCCGGCAGGCCTCCAGACCCCAGGGGAGGCCATTTTCACCCTCCTGAGGGCCCAGAGGCTTCTCCCGGGCCTCTGGGAGGGCGAAAATGGCCTCCCCCGGGCTCTGGAGGCCCACCGGAAGCCAGAAACAGGTCCATTTTGCAACTTCCGGTGCATCCAGGAGTGCCATTTTTCGCCCTCCCAAGGGTCTGGAGGTCTCCCCTGGGCCTCTGGGAGGGCAAAAAGAACCTTCCCTGGGCTCTGGAGGCCCTCTAGAAGCCAGAAACGGGCCCATTTCCAGACTTCTGGAAGGCCTGTTTTTCCCCCTCCCAGAGCCTCCACACGGACCCTGCACTTACCTGCATCGCGTGGAGACTCCTGGGGGGGGGGGTGGGGTAGGTGAGGCCAGCCACTCAATTGAAATTCCATTTCGGCAAACCAGATATAACTTTAACATCCAGTTCGCCCAAACCGGTCCAAACCAGAAGAATATCACCCCTGCCCACGGGCCTTGAGTTTGATACCCCTGCTCTAGAATAACCCAGCCTTAGAGCAGGTGGTATTTTATCCTCCCTTTGAAATCCTTTCTCTAACCACCACTGAGATTACTTCACAGCCTCCCAATGTTTCTCGCATCATGTACAGATGCTCCTCAACTTGCAACCATTCGTTTAGTGACCGCTTGAAGTTACAACGCGCACTTAAAAGCAACTTATCCCCAGTTTTCACACTTACGACCGTTGCAGCATCCCCATGGACAAAATGCGGGTGCCTGGCCATGGGCATGCCTTTATGAGAGTTGCACGGTAGACGAGAGAAACCAGATTTGCTTAATGACCACATGATTCCCTGAACAACCGCAGTGATTCGCTTTAACAATGGTGGCAAAGGAGGTTGTAAAATGGCACAGGACTCGCATAACAACTGCCTTGCTTAGCGGTGGAAAATTTGGGACTCCACTGGGGTTGTTAATCAAGGACTGCCTATATTTTGGACACATTGCATTTCGCTCACCGTCTTTGAGTTGTCCTACCAACCCTCTTCCATCTCTCCTTTTTCCAGTTCATTTTTTAAAAAAAACTTGCTTATCATGCTTCGAATTTAACCTTGCCTTCTCATTTCCTGTCTCCTCTTTGAGTTGCTGCACACCAGGGAGGCTGTTTGAAATGACACGCAGTAAAGGCTCACCATGTGCTACCCAGGGCTCAGGGGTTTTTTTTTGCTGGTAAATGTATTTCCACCGAAGAGGAGTTTCAACAATCATATGATGCCTGGAGCAGTCCGGGGTGTCTTGCAGTCTTTATTCTAAAGCTTTTGGCAGCACTTTAAAAAGAAGAAAAAAAAGAGAGAGAATGTTCTTGCTGGGCTTATGAAACCATCTTATACATGTAGTCCTCGAGTTACAACCACAACGGAGCCCAGCATTTATGTTGCTAAGTGAAACATTTGCTCAGCGACTTTGCCTCTTTTTACGCCCGGTTAAGTGAATCGTTCCATTTGTTAAGTTAGTAACACAGTTGTTAAATGAATCTGGCTTCCCCATTGACTTTGCTCATCAGAAGTTTGCAAAAGGGGATCACAGGACCCCAGGACACTGCAACCGTCATAAATATGAGTCAGTTGCCAAGCGGCTGGATTTGGATCATGATGCTGCAACAATTGTGAAGTGTGAAAAACGGTCATAAGTCCCTTTTTGCCGTTGTAACTTTGGTCACTAAATGAACTGTTGTTAACTCGAGGACTATCTGTATATGAGTTGGAAGGGGCCTTAGAGATCATCAGAGCCAACCCCCTCTTCAGTAACGGATCCACCAGCATAGAATGCAGCTGAATTTGCACCTCCCTTGATTGAGATGCAATGCTTCCGTTACCGCAACCCAAGATTGCATTGGTCTTTAACTGCTACACAACGCATTGCACAATTGGACAACTCGCCGCGGGACAATTCAATTCAATTTAATTATTTTAAAAAAATTAAAAATTACTTTGATTTTTGTCATTGCCATTTCATTTTGGCTCTCCTTTGACATCCTTCCTTTAATGATTCTATTCCACTATTCCTTTGATATTAGTGTAACTCTTGTGCCATGGAGAGTTATCCTGTAACGAGTTGGCGGTGGGAAGTTGTTGTAGACCCCTGCGTCATGGCTTGTTCATATTCATCTGATGTTCTGTTAAAACCTCTAGATTGATTAATTGATTATATGCCATCAAGTCAATGTCAGTTCTTAAGTGACCACGAAATTATATTTTCTCCATAATAATCTGTCCCTACTTTGGTTTTCAAATCTTCCAACAGTGTACCCATAGTTGCTGTAACAGAGACCATCTACCTTGTTGGGTTGTGGTGGCCTAAAAGTGGGACTCTCGCCTCACAATCAGGAGGCTGTGAGTTCAATCCTAGATAGAGGCTAATATTTGGACTAGACTCTTCTGCTTGAGCAGGGGGTTGGACTAGATGACCTCCAAGATCCCTTCCATTATTCTACGTCTCCTTTTTTTTTTCTTCCACCTTTCTCAGTGTTAAAGCCTTCTCCAGAGAGCTGGGTTTTTGCATAACTTGTCGGAAGTAGGTAATTTGTACCTGGTCATTTGTGCTTCAAGTGAGTTCTCTGGGTTGGTTGGTTTGATGATCCTTTGGTTTGTTTTCTTGGCTGTCCACAGTATTCTCTGCGGTCTTTTCCAACATCCAGAGTTCAAAGGCCTCAATGCTCTTCCTATCCTTCTTTGAAGTACAACTTTGCTCACATAGAATACCATGGGGAATATCACAGCCTGCTGGATGCTGAACACTGAAGGTATGCATCATGGCATCTGAATAACTTGTACCAGGCCTTCATGGCTGCTCTATCGGTTGGAAGGACAGAGGGGGAGAAAGTAAGAAAGGAATGGAAAGGAGGAGGGAGGGGAATCGAATGGAGAAGGAAGGAAGGAAGGAAGGAAGAAGGAAGGAAGGAAGGAAGGAAGGTGGAGAAGAAGGAAGGAAGGAAGAAGATGAAGGAAGGAGGAGGAAGGAAGGCAGACAGAAGGAGGAGTGAGGTTAAGGAAAAGAACAGAAGGAAAGGAAAGGGAAAGAAGTGAGGAGGAAAGAAAAGCGGAAGGAAGGAGGAAAGTCAGGGGTAAAAGTTCCGTCATTTCAAATTGAAACCAGAAGAAAAATCTTTTTGTATTTCCATTACATAGCAATTTAAAACCTATCTTTTCTCCCATACAGGGATGGCAATCATTTCTGGCTTCTTGTTGCTTTGTGTTAAATCCAGCCCCCTTTCCCTGACTACCACAGCATTATTTTCTATTAAAACGATGCAAAAACATAAACAGTCAGCACATGACAATACCAGCAGCATCTGGCATTCAATTCAAGCACCAACTGAATAGCGCCTCTGTGTTTCTGTGGGAAGAGGCAGAAGAATTCCAGCCAATGTTTCATAAATAGACTGGTTTTGCTTAGATGAACTGCCTAGGCTACCTTACCAAATAAATACATGGACAATCAATCATCATATTTCAGTAGAAGATCGAGCCCAGCATATGGCATGCATATTTAGAAGGGAATATTTGTAGCTCAGGGTTTGAACTGCAGGTTCCTCGATGCTCTCTGAGCTTGGTTGTTTATTTGCAGACATTTCATTACCAAACTGGATAACATCATCAGTGCACTGATGATGTTATACTGGTAATGAAATCCATAAAAAACCAAGCTCAGAGCTCAAAGATCCACCTGCATGTTTACTGAAATAACTTTGCTGGCCATTCCCATCTTCCACATATACTGGACCTCGCCAATGCTGTGTTGGCTGGGGATGATGGAACTTACACAGTTCCTCCTCACAGCCCTCTAACCATGCCATGAACCTCTTCTTTGTGCCATAACTTCATAATATTCTCCTTTCCAGCCCACCTTTAAGGCAGATTAAAGCCATTTTTAGTTCCCTCAGGGGTAAGGCAATCTTTCTTCACATCTGAACCAGTGCTTTCCGTGAGCACAATCTAGAGTGGTTCCCCAAGGATTGCAATAAGGGTAGGCCTTGTCCAGCTCCTCTTGGCCACTTTAGGTGGAACAATGTCAGGGTCTCTCGTCTGGCCCCTGGATACCTGCTCTCTGTGGGCCTTTTGACTTGGCCTGGCACAGGAAGATAAATGTGAGGAAGGAATAGCAGCCGGGGTAAGTAGCACTGGATTTAAAAATGAATAAATAGCTGTTCTGTATGTCTCCTTGGAAACAGACAATATTTCTTTGTGAGGGAGGAGAAAAAGAAATTTATACCTCTTTTGTTCCAATAAAAACAAATGATAACGTGGAACTCTAGAAGAAAGGCACCAGCCAAGCTTTAATGATATATTTTTCTTCTTCTCCATTGTTATCATCCTCTCTTTTCCCCACCACAGATTTGAAGGGAATCTCCTGTACAGATTAAGGAAAGTTGCAGCAGTTTGGAGTTGAGCAGGCTACAGGTGATTTTTCCATCGTTAGTTCCCTACAGGCAGTCCTCAACTTACGACTACAAATGGAACCAGCATTTCTGTTGCCAATCAAGGCAGTTGTTGAGTCATGCCCACTGTTACGACCATTTTTGTTGTTAAGCGAATCACTGCAGTTGTTAAGCGAATCACAGTTGCTGACTGAATCACACAGTTAAGTCAATTGGGCTTCCCCCATTGATTCTGCTGGTCGGAAGCCATCTTGGGAAGGTCTGAAATGGTGATCACATGATGCCAGGATATTGCAATACATGCCGGTTGTCAAGCGCTTGAGTCCTGATCACATGACCCTGGGGATGCTGTGACGGTCATAAGCGCAAGGATTGGTCATAAGTCACTTTTTTCAGTGCCATTGTAACTTCAAAAAGCCGTTCAATGAGTGGTTGTAAGTCATGTGACCATGGGGAAGATGGACATTGGAACTTCAAATCCAGGTGGTAAATCTCATTTTTGGAGTCCATGGTAACTTCAAATGGTCACATAGCATCTGTTTATAAGTGGAGGACTGCCTGTAAACTCCAAATGTAAATCTATCTTGACTGTGTGCCTAGATCTGCAGTTCCCCTCCACTTTCTAATAATTATTCTTCTGGAAATATCGGACAGTCCTCGACTTTCAACAGTTCATTTAGTGACCACATCACCTTAAAAGTCACCACATCACTTTAACAAGTGACTTACGACCATTTTCACACTTAATGACCCTTGCAGCATCCTCATGGTCACATGATCAAAATTCAGATGCTTGGCAACTGACTCATATTTATGACCCTTTGCAGTGTCATGGAATCATGTGATCCCCTTTTACGACCTTCTGACGAGCATAGTCAATGGGGAAGCCAGATTCATTTAACAGCTGCACTACTAACTTAACAACTGCAGTGATTCACTTAACAATTGTGGCAAGAAAGGTCATAAAATGGAGCAAAACTCACTTAATGCCTCACTTAGCAACAGAAATGTTGGGCTCAATTGTGGTCGTAAGTCAAGGACTACCTGTATGTGCTCGAGAAATATTATCCTGTCATGTTGCCATTCAATTTGAAAGAGGCTCCATGTGATTTCCCTCCTCCTCCTCTTCTTCTTCTTCTCCTCCCCCCCCTCCTCCCTCCTCCTCCTCCTCCTCCTTCCTCCTTCCCCTTATTCTCATCCTTCTTCCCTCAACTGTTCCCTAAATCCTGTGTATATACTCATTTGCTTCCAGATGGAGGGCATCAGTGTAGCTGATTCAGCACTTTGACACAAGCCAGATGGGAATTGCAGAATTTTGGCACAAGCTGAAAGGAACAACATTTTGCAAGACTTCTCTCTTACTCACTGCTTTTCTATGAGGTATTTTTTTTTATCCCACTAACTACCTGGAAGTGGATACCTGAGTTAAAGCTTGCCCATGTGAACATGTATGTGCATGTTCTTACTTTATACGCACTGCATAGAACAATCTACTGCTAAAGCCATCCAAGCTTCTTTCTTGTGCCTTCCAAACTGCAGATTCTGAATTTCAATTCATCTGGAGGTCGCTAAATTGGAAAAGATTTTGTGGACGGAGCATCGCTCACAAGTTACAGCCAAGCAGCTTGTAACTACACCATAAGCTGCGATTTTTGGTTTTCGCTTGTCATGCTGTGTGCCAAGTGAGCCATGGCTTTGTATAATGCACACATGGTGGGTTATATACATGGTGCATTCAGTAAACCATGGTTGAATGTGTTATGTATGTAGGTTTGAAGTCATTGGTTTAGTTTGAACTGTTCTTGTAAAATGTAAGAAATGATTGGTTGACAAAAAATCTGCTTGGGTCTGGGGGAGGAAGGAACAAGCTGCATTTAACAATATCAAGAGACTAATCACGTCTGATGCTGTGCTGATACAGTTCTCTGAGAACTTTCCTGTTGTTCTGACTTATGATGCCTCCCCTTTTGTAGTGGGGGGGGGTTTGAGCCACATGCTTCCCAGCGGGAGGGAAGCTCCTATTGCATTTTACTCTCGCACCTTGACTAAAGCAGAGAGGAACTACAGCCAACTGGACAAGGAAGCCTTGGCGATTGTAGCAGCTGTCAAAAAATTCCATGAGTATGTATATGGGAGAACATTTACTGTTGTCACAGATCACAAACCTCTTTTAGGCATTGTGGCAGGGGACAAACCAACGCCCACAATCCTGTCACCAAGAATGCTGAGATGGACTGAATTTCTTGCTGCTTATTCATACAAACTGATCCACAGACCTGGTAAAGACATTGGGCATGCAGATGCTTTGAGTCGCTGCCCACTTCCTTCACACATTAAGGACTCACACCTTTTTTCTAGAAACTGTTGCCAAACTTCCAGTACATGCTGCTCAAATTGCCAGAGAGCCAAAGACACTTTATTGGCTCCTGTCATAGGCTGGATTAAGAAAGGTTGGCCACTTCAAGATCTACCTCAACTCGCCCAACCTTGTAAATCCAGGCAAACTGAATTATCTGTATTAAGGGGATGTATTTTGTGGGGTAACAGGGTGGTTATTCCTGCAAAACTACAAAAGAGGTTTTGGAAATGTTACATGAGGGTCATCCGAATTGTCAGAATGAAGGGATTGGCCAGGAGTTATGTATGGTGGCCAGGTATTGACAAAATGGTTGAAAACTGGGTTGCATCTTGTCCCAACTGTCAGGTAGTCAGGCCTGCCCCACCTCTCACCCCACAGGAATGGGAATGTCCTAGGGGCCCATGGTCCAGGATTCACATTGATTTTGCTGGTCCTACCAGAGGGCACACTTTCCTTATTATAGTTGATGCATATTCCAAATGGCTGGAGGTTATCCCTATGGCATCCACCACAACTGAAGCTGTCATCAAACAGCTTAAAAAGCTTTTTGTAACTCACGGGTTACCTGATGTGCTTGTTTCTGACAATGGCCCTCAATTTACATCCAACCTTTTTGAATCATATCTAGCACACAGGGTATCAGACATGCCCTGACAGCCTGGGCATCCTTCAGCTAACGGCCGGGCTGAGCGTGGTATGATTTACCAAGGAAAAACTTCAGCAATTGGGTCCAGGGGATATCACTGAGAGAGTTGAAAAACTTCTCAGTGTTCAGCATATCACTTCCAACCCCTCAACTAATTTAACCCCAGCTGAATTGTTGATGGGTAGGAAACTCAGGTCTCCCTTGACTGCCTCCATCCCACTTACGCACCCAGCACCACTAGATTCCACTAGTAAAATTGCACTTTCACTGTGGGTGATTCTGTTTATGCTAAGAACCTCATGGGTGAACCATTATGGATTCCTGCTGAGATAACCCAAATCACAGGCCCCAGGTCTTACAGGGTACAAACGGAGGATGGTGTCCTCTGGAGCAGGCACATTAATCAGTTAAGATCCAGATTGCCTCAGGAGCATCACTTTTGCTCTCTCTGGTTCCCATACCCTGCCTCTTCTAGGGGAAGGGGAGGATTATGAGAGTAATCAGCAAGTAAGAATCAACCCCATGTGTAACGAGCTAACACACAGGAACCATCCCAAAACCTGTCACAATACCAACAACCATTTTCACAAATGGAAGATTGCACATCACTACCTGATTTAGGTGCTGACATTGGGTTGGAGATGGATTGGGAGGAGAGACCAGGTTGTAGTAACCAAACAGGTTCTACCATTACTACAAGTCCAAGTAAGGAAATGTCAGCAGACACATTTCCTCCCTCACAAGGTGAGAACCTTAAAACATCTGAACCACGTAGGTCTCAGCGTGCGTAAGAGCCCCACCTATTTAAAAGAATACATTAGATAGGCTGAGGTTTGAGTATGGACTGAACCTAGTGGGGAGGGTGTTATGTATGCAGGTTTAAAGTCATTGGTTTAGTTTGAACTGTTCTTGTAAAATGTTGGAAATGATTGGTTTAAAAGTCTGGAAAACCCTGCACTCTGATTGGCTGGCAACTGTGGCTGCTGGCTATAAGTAGCCACCCAGCCAAATGGGTCGTTCTGAGCTGTAGTCACTAATAAACAAAGAGCTTGAAGCACTCCGCGTCTTAACAGAATGTACTGTAGTTTTTCAACTGAAATCAACTGTTTTGTTCAACTGAAATCATTGAGCAATAAGCCATTGGAGCTTGTTTGAAATCATGGCTAGCAATGACTTAGTGCCATGTGGGAATATTAACCGTTGTGACCTCTCACAGGCCAGTTTTCTCCAGGATCAACTATTCAAGAAACCTCAATTAACTAAACTATATTTCAGAGCAATGTATAAACTCAGCTATATCATTTGGAACTGTTTATTGAGGGCTTTGGAAATGTGAATAGGGTGGAAGCTGGTTGAAAACTCAGTGGAAACCACATTCAGAAGACGAGCATTACTACAAACTTTAGGGTCCAAACAAATGGCATTGTTCATTGATGGAACCAGTCGCATTAACCCACAGATGAAATGATACCACTTTAATTTCAAACGGTAACTAAACAAATGGCTATAAGTAAAAGGACTACCTGTACACCAACCACTTTTCTGACATTCTGTGGCCAGTCTGCATTCAGATATTTCTGAAAGGTTTTATCAACAATCCTGGCAATTTGAGAACTTCAGCTTTCATGTTCTTCCTTCAGAAAACATGATGCTAGTTCTTAACGATGTGACCAGACAACCATCTTCTAGAGGAGGGATTAAAATGTCAAGATGATGGCCACAACCATATAATTGGCTCCGTTCCCAACTATGTTTGGCCTTCAGGATGTCCCTGCAGCTCACCAGGAGATGTATGTGCAGTTGCCCAAGTGAATGGGAAAAAAAATTCAATTTGGCTAATAATAATAACTTCAGTATTATACATTCCTGTACAGGAAGAACTGGTTTTGCTCTTTGGTTCTTCTCATCTCTGAACATACACCTGCAACAGTCAGAAATGCTGCTAAGTGATAGCTCCAGATGTATCTCAAATGGGATAGGAATCCTGTCAAATCCAAAACTGAAATAAGAGATTCCCTAATAGTGGGCAAAACTTAGAAGAGTGAAAGAAAACAGGCTCAGTTGGGGATCTACAGGCAGAGAAAAATAAAATTAAGAGGGATTGAAATGATTTTCAACTTCTCAGAATTTTTCATTTCTAAAGGAAGACAAGAAAAACATGCCGAAGTGACTGATAATTGCAGGTAGCCCAGTCATAAATGAGTTTTGCCCCATTTTACAACCTTTCTTGCCACAGTTGTTAAGTGAATCATTGCAGTGGTTAAGTTAGTGACATGGTTGTTGAGTGAATCCATTTCCCCATTGACTTTGCTAGTCAGAAGGTTGCAAAGAATATATGATCCCAGGACACTGCAACTATCATAAAATATGAACCATGAACCACTTGCCGAGCATTTGAATTTTGATCATGTGATCATAGGGATGCTGCAACAGTCATAAGTGTGAAACATGGTCATAAGGCTATGATGTACCGTTGAACAGTCACTAAACAAATGGTTGTAAGTCAAGGACTACCTGTATACAATTTATAAAATAAAAGTCCTCAACTTACAACCACAATTAGGACAAGAATTTTCATTGTTAAGCAAAGCAGTTGGTAAGTAAGTCATTCCCAATTTTACAATCTTTTGCCATGGTTGTTATGTGTAAATCACTGTTGTTGTTAATCACAGAGTTGTTAAGAAATTTGGCTTCCCTCATAGACGTTCCTTGTCCAAAGCAAGCTGGAAGGTCACAATTGTGATCACATGACCTCAGGATGCTGCCACCATTGAAAATGCCACGTTGCCAGTTGTGCCTGAATTTTGATCATGTATCTCTGGGGATGCTGCAATAATCATAAGCATGAGGATCAATTTTACCACAAAACAGCTTTACCACAACTGATAAGGGTGCGGGATCAAAAAAAGTTTGGAAATTTCGTTCCCAAGTCTAAGAGAGGAAACCTTCTTGTGAAGATCTGTTAGCCTACAGAAAAAGGTAACCAAACACAGAGAATTTCAGCATAAATATTTATGCGAACACAGTCATTGATCTGCAGGGTAGTTCAGCCACTCTTCAGCCAACTGTTCTGTGTTGTGTGGTTATTCAACGGCTCATTGTGTCATGCAGATCCAGGAAATTCGGCCAGTTCAATAAATGATGGATAAGTTATCTGCAGGACAATATGTTATGTAAACATGGTGACACGCAGAAAAGGGCATGTTCTCTACTTGTCCTGGAATGTCTTATCATCCAAACAATTTTTGATTTTCCTAATAAATCTCCTGTTAAGCATAATTTATGAGTGTTTCTATCTCCCAAATGCCCATAGTGAGGATATTTCAGTATGTTTCCTCTCTGCTGCAGGAGATGAGCAATCTGGATGCTTTCGGGATCAATGTTTTATTTATAGCTTTTGTACAAGGCAGGAGTCCAGAAGACACTTGCAAAAAAAAATACTTTAAAAAATTTAAATTATACAAAGCATGTGACCCAGATATATGCATAAGGTCATATATATATATATTTTCGCAAGATTAATGGGTAGGTCTTGTCTAGGGTTGGAATGAAATATTGTAGATTGAGATTCACGAGATCTGCTTCATTTTGTGCTTGTGCCAGCACAAAGCCACAAAGCTAAGCACAAGCACAAAGCAAGATACCAGCCTGAAGATGGCGAGGGATCTCGTCAAGTCGCCAAGGTATTCTCAATCTTACACGGACAAGACCCGACACACCAAGACCTACACATATATATATATATATATATATATATATATATATATGGGTTGGTGCTTAATGTATTTATTGGTGATGCCCTCCAAAATATTTCCAGTGAAGCTGTGCAGGATCTGGTAAAGGCGTTTTGAAAGAAGAGATCTCGTTATTATCACATTTTTTTAATCCTGCCTTATTACTTTTTTATAAGCAACTCAAGGCAGTACCTAATTGTACTCATCATCCTTCTATTTTCCTCACAACAACTCTGTGAAATGAGTTGGGCTGAGAGAGAGTGACTGGCCCAAAGTCACCAGCTGGCTTTCATGCCTAAAGTTGGGACTAGAACTCACAATCTCCTGGTGATTGGCCCAAAGTCATGCTGTCTTTCATGACTAAGAGAGAACTAGAACTCACAATCTCCTGGTTTCTAGGCCAGCACCATAACCACTACACCAAATTGCCTCTCTTATCCATTGGAAGGCCATAATAACTGAAAGGTGGGGGTCAATGTAAGAACAAGCAAACCCCATATTGTGAGTTTTGTAATCAAAATGGGGGCTTGAAGCCAGATTAGACTTCACTTTAGGAGTGCTCTTTCATCCTCAATCCGGTTTGTAGCCTCTCAGCAGCTACGTAGTGGAAATGTATCTGGGGAATCAATTTTCTGAGAGTCAAGAGACTCCCAATAGCCTTGCTAATGTCCCTGTTCTTTGTTTATACATGTATTTCTCAATCTGGGCAGCTTGAAGGTGTGTGGACTTCAAGTCCCAGAATTCCCCAGTAGTATATGACTTGGGACAGAGGAGCTAGTTTTGCAGCTGCCCAGCATTATCTTGCTCCATTTTCCTGATGTAGAATTACCCCATCTCAATGTTTCTCAACCTTGGCAACTCAAAAGATGTGAACTTCAACTCCCAGAATTCCCCAGCCACCATTTTAGGGTTGCTAAAGATGAGAAACACTGTCCTGATAGAAAACCCCATCTCCATAACCATATTTGCAACCCAGATTTGGCAGTGTAGTCTTTCAGAGGACTAATAGCTGTTTAACTATACATAAGCCACAAGTGGGCAGTTCTAGGCAAGCCCCAAACTTCACCTTACTGTAACCTCACAAATGATCACAAGTGATGCACTCCTGATATATCTTGAGAAAAACTTGAACAGCTTTTTGGAGACATGCAATTAAGATATGTCCCCAAGTGGCCTTAATTATTAATTTGTTTGGCTGTTTTAACAATTGTTATTTTTGTATTACTGCTAGAACAGCACAGAACGAATAGCACAATAAAAATTCTGTCAGAGATAAAAGGATACATTTTTTCCGTGTTAATTAATTAAAGAGTTCAGGATTTAATTCCCTGCCTGAGCTGCTTGTACCCTGGGTTAATGTCCCCAATCAAATCTTGGTGGTCTTTTAACAGGTTTCTGAAAAATCCTCACCATTTCTCAGCTCAGAGTATGTATAAAGATGTCTTAAGCAATACACATTTTGACGGAAAGTATGTTTAGAAACTGGAGTTAAAATTGGTTGAGAAACATGTGCTTCTCTTCTTTGAAAATATTTTTATTTCAGAGAGCTTTGCACATTTTAAAATGAATAACATGGTCTCTGTGGGGATGCACTTCAAAATAGCACAGTTGTGAAATTAAAGGATCAGCATGAAGAAAACAAAGCAGAAAAAACAGCAGTAAGAAAAGACATAATAGAGAGTTGGTTGCACCAAGGACTTGATTACAGGCATTGAAGAAATATGCTCATCCCAGTCAGTAAATTAAAGAACCTGGTTTCTGAATCTGATTTCTTTCTGAATAGAACCAGAGTTTCTTTAAATTGGCTATGGTTGGATGATAGATCTAACAGATTCTGCTACTGTCCCAGGACACAATCAAAGGTGCCCTGGTCTAATACAGATATGTCTGACAGAAGAGAATATTTGTAGCTCAGGGTTGAAGTGTGAGGTCCTTGGTGCTCTCTGAGCTTGGTTGCATTCTTGCAGATGTTTCATGACCAAACTAGGTGGCATCATCAATGCTAGAGAAGTGTGGTGTGCAGGGTCATGGTGATAGTGGAGGAGGAGTACAATAACGACTGTGGGGTCCTTGGTGTTCTCTGAGTTTGCTTGTTTTTCTTGCAGACATTTCCCAACTTGGTAACATCATCAGTGCTAAAGGGAGTGGGGTTTGCTGTCTGTTTATCTAGAATTGGCTTGGCTTGTTGGTTTTGATGGGAGTGTCCTTGATAGTTCATTGAGTGGGCTGCTATTTACTGTTGGCTTGTTTGTCTCAGTTGGTAGTTTCACATCTCAGTGGTAGTTTCTTGTCTGTTTTCGTTGCAGACATTTCATTTCCAAACTAGATAACATCATCAGTGCTAGTAATGGAGTAAAATTTGTTCTCATTTCATGTACAAATGGCTTGGCCTGTCAGTGTGGTGGCAGTGAACTTTATGATTCCTTGATTGGGCTGTGGTTTTACTTTAGCTTCTTTCTCTCATTCGGTAGTTTCATGCCAGGTCTGGTTGCCTAATTATGGCCTGCAGGAGGCCTGTCTCATACATGGCCAAAACACCTGTAAACTGAAATGACAGGAGGAGAAGAAGAAGACACCTGTGTGATCCTTTCACTCCCTTAATTTATTCAGGGTGTTATGTATGCAGGTTTGAATGTCATTGGTTTATTTATTTATTTATTTATTTATTTATTTATTTATTTGACTTGTATGCGCCCCTATTCCCTAAGGACTCAGGCGCAAACATTTAGTTTGAACTGTTCTTGTAAAATGTCAAATATGATTGGTTTAAAAGTGCGGAAAAACCCTGACTTGGCTTCAACTTAATGCGTGCTGGCTATAAGTAGCAGCCATAGCCAGCCAAATCGAGTCCTATTATGAGCTGTAGTCACTAATAAACTCTTCACTGAAGCACTCTGCGTTTGACTCTTCATGCAAATCTAACACAGGGATTAAATGAAAAGTGAAAAATAAATCCCTGATGACTGAATGATGCCAAGCAAGACTCTACACCTCTGGGAAGACTTTACATTACAAACTTGCTAAAAGGAAATACATCCATCAAACACAGAGGTTTCTAAGCAGCTTTTGCTCAGATACTTCTGGTTCTTTACTCTCTTCTTGTTCAAACACCAATGGGTGTGAATGCTTTCCTTGGAAGGCAAATCTATCACTGTAACTTGAACCTGATGAACTGCAGAATTCTGGGAGGAGAAGCATGAAAAGTGCATTGTGTTAAAATGAAAAAAAAGTATGTATGTATGTATTTGATTGATTTATTGATGGATTTATTGACTGATTAATTTCATAGCCACCCATCCCAGCAAACCACTCTAGGTGGCTGCAAATGATTCTGGGCTATCATTTATAGTAGTTCTTGCCTCATGGCCAGAAATTCTGTGGCTAAGCAAAGCAGTTGTTAAATGAGTTACACACAGTGTTACAACCATTTTGCCATGATTGTTAAGTGAATCACATCATCCATGTGACAAGCATTTTACAAAGGTTTTGCAGAAAACTGGCATTTATGTCCAGTTTTAGCAAAAGCAGCTCATAGCAAACCATTGTTTTTTTGACTGTGCCATTCGCTTAACAACCACTGCAAAATGGTCATAAAATTGAATCAATCACATGGGTGGCCTGTATTGCAACACTCACAAATTATGACCATAATGGGCAGGCTCCATTATGGTATTAGTCAAGTGCTACCTATAAGTGTGAAGATGGGTTATAAAGTGACTTTTGAACATTGTTGTAACTTGGAATGGTTTTAAACAGGTCAGTTGTGTTAAGTGAGGACTTAACTGTGGAAGCAACCTAGGTGTCTAAGGATGAATGCACAGGTATCAGGCACAGGTAACCAGGATCAGGAATTGAGTTCAAAAGCACTTCAAGTTTATGCTTCCTATATACCACCTCTAGAATAACAGATCAAGTAAAATGGCATTAGATAAAATGGTGATTCACTGTGTGTGTGTGTGTGTGTGTGTGTGTGTGTGTTGGACTTAGGTTTCTAATGGAAGCATAGCAATTCTAAACTGATAACACATTTCACCTCCTTGAAGGGTCATCTCTAACGGGTCTAAGGCTGAACCAAAATACAGATAATCTCGATAAACCACCACAATTGAGAGCAAAATGTCTGCTGCTAAGCAAGACAGCTGTTAAATGAGGTTTTGCATTTTTGTAAAGCATTATTAAGTGAATCACTGCATTTGTCAAGCTAGTAAAATGGCTGTTAAGTGAACCTGGCTTCCCACTTTGACTTTGTTCAGAAGGTCATGAAAGTAACCACTGACCCCAGGATACTGCATGTAAATATAGAATAGAATAGAATAGAATAGAATAGAATAGAATAGAATAGAATAGAATAGAATTCTTTATTGGCCAAGTGTGGTTGGACACACAAGGAATATGTTCTCAGTGTACATAAAAGAAAAGATACATTTGTCAAGAATCATCAGGTGCGACACTTAATGATAGTCATAGGGTGCAATAAGCAATCAAATTATACTAGGAAACAGTCCATATAAATCGTAAGGATACAAGCGACAAAGTTACAGTCATACAATCACGAGTGGGAGGGATGGGTGATAAGGAGTGATGAGAAGATTAACAGTAATAAATTTGAGCTATAGTTGAACAGTGTTGAGGGATTATTTGTTTAGCAGAATGATGGCTTTCAGGAAAAAACTGTCCTTCTAGTTGTTCTGGTGTGCAGTGCTATAGCATCGTTTTGAGGAAGGAGTTGAAACAGTTTATGTCCGGGATGTGGGGGTCTGTAAATATTTTCACAGCCCTCTTTTTGACTCGTGCAGTATACAGGTTCTCGATGGAAGGCAGATTGGTAGTGATTTTTTCTGCAGTCCTAATATCCCTCTGTGCTTGTCTGTCCTCCTGGGCTGCAGAACCAAACCAGACAGTTATAGAGGCTGCAGAACCAAACCAGACAGTTATAGAGGTGCAGATGACAGACTCAATAATGTAGAACTGTATCAGTAGCTCCTGGGTAGTTTGAATATGGCATATGAGTCAGTTGTTAAGCATCCTAATTCTGATCATGTGACTACGGGATGCTACAATAGTCATAAGTGTGAAATCCAGCCATATGTCACTTTTTATTTTATTTTATTTATTTTATATTTGGATTTATATGCCCCATCTCTGGGGACTCAGATGCCACAAAAACATATACATAATATAAAACTTATTCCAAATTTACCTAATCCAAATAACTCTAAAATATTAAAATTAAAAAATTAAAAATTAAATTTCAGTGTCATTGTCACTGTCACTAAATTGGAGTGGTGGCGTGGCCTAGAGGTGGAGTTCTTGTCTCACAGTCAGGAAGCTGCAAGTTCAGTCCTAGGCAGAGGCAGATATTTCTCTCTGAGCACACTGAGAATATATTTGCTAAACAAAACTCAGCATTGGCAACAGGAAGGGAATCCGCCATTAAAACACTCTGCTAGCTCCATTCAGTTGCCCAGACTCCACCTCAAGAGTGGGGTCATTAAATGAAGATGATGATTGTCAGTCATTAAATGAACAGTTGTAAGTTGAGGACTACCTGTATTCAGGGCACATTCTCATACCACATTCCTTCCTTCCTTAAACCTTTTTAATGAAATCTGGGGAAATGACAGGCTTAATAATTCCTCTGTTTTCAGCCAAAGGTCTTCCAAGTTTTAGCTTTGTCAGCCTCCCCTGTTCCTTCAGTGTAGTTATGACACAGCTTCTAAGACTCCCAACTGCTCTGTTCCCTGATCAAGGACTCCATCCTGCTTTGAAGAGAGCTTTGTTTGGAGCTGAGCAGAATGCTGATGACAAATCGCCCCAGCAGCCTCAGCCGTGCAATTCCCTCATGACAGCAGCACTTTGACCCAGCACACCTGCTTCTATTTTAAACTTTGGTTGGTTATTTTGGAAATAAGCTTCAATTGGAAATTCAAGACATCATCTGTATACAGGTAGTCCTCGGCTTACGATCACAATTGAGCCCAACATTTCATTTATTCTGTTATTCAGTCATAGTTACCTGAACAGGCAGCACCTTTCCAAATTACAGACTTAGTTCCTGGAGATGCTAAGTGCTGAACCTGCAACCTTTAGCATATAAGGAAACTCTATCCCTGAACTATGTCCTGTCCAGGCTCAGGCTTGGGGTCAGAAATTTAGTTCATGTTCATGTGTTTCAACTCCCAGGTCTGCTCTTTTATTCTTATTTATTTATTTATTTGATTTGTCAATTGCTTACAAAATAATAGGTATAAGAATAAACATGAATACAGGAAATAGGAAATAGGTATGAATAAATGGGAACAATAGGACAGGGACGGGAGGCACAATTGTGCACTTATGCACGCCCCTTACAGGCCTCTTAGGAATGGGATGAGGTCAATAGAGGATAGTTTAAGGTTAAAGGATTTGAGGATGTAACAACAGAGTCAGGTAGTGCATTCCAGGCATTGACCACTCTGTTCCTGAAGTCGTACTTTCTGCAATCAAGTTTGGAGCGGTTTACATTGAGTTTGTATCTGTTGTGTGCTCTTGTATTTAGGTTGAAGCTGAAGTAGTCATTGACTGGTAGGACATTGTAGCAGATACTTTGTGTACTATGCTTAAGTCCAACCATAGGGTCAAGGTTGTCCAAGCCCAAAATTTGAAGCCTGGTGATGTAGGGTATTCTGTTGCAAGCAGAGGAGTGTGTAGTATTCTTCTGTGAAATATTTCTGGACATCAATTGTATTAATGTCCGATATACAATCAGATTCCAGACAGATGAGCTGTATTCCGAATGTTGGTCTAGCAAGTTTTGTATAAATTATAATTCAGAAAGAAGCCTTGTAAGATTAGATTTGAATTAGATTCTTCACTCCAGCTTTGAGGCCAAGGCAGAATAACCGAGTTGGAAGG
>CM019148.1:10722319-10746928 GCA_009733165.1 Naja naja | reverse complement strand
CATCGCCATGATACTGTCTTGCATACAACTACACAAGAGGCCATTGTGTTGCAATGAACAACCCAAGGCTGCCAAAGTCGTTTTAATGATCCTTCGATGCTGCAGATACCTCTGCTCCTGCTGCAGCAGACTTTGGTCTCTCCCCAACTTCTCCTGGGCACCCTTCCAAAGTTCTTGATGTAAGCAATCCACCAATCTTGCTTTCAAGAATCCTCAGGTCCCAGAGATGTTTTCTATTTCTAAAGGGATCCTCAAGGGGACCACTACAGGTGGTCCTCCGATAGAGCCCAAAATTTCTGTTGCTCAGCGAGACAATTGTTAAATGAGTTTTGCCCCACTTTACAACCTTTCTTGCCATAGTGGTTAAGCGAATCACTGCAGTTGTTAAGTTAGTAATATGGTTATTAAATGAACCTGGCTTTCCCCTGTTGACTTTGGATTGCAAAAGTTGATCACATGACCCTGGGGGTACTGCAACTGTCATAAATACGGGTCAGTTACCAAGCATCCAAATTTTGATCATGTGACTATGGGGATGCTGCAATGGTCTTAAGTGTGAAAAACAGTCCAATTGACTTTTTTCAGTGCCATTGTAACTTCAGACAATCACTAAATAAACTGTTGTAAGTCAAGAAACCTGTAATATTTTATCAGAGAACTATTGGATGAGATTTCATGCTCTAGAACAGGAGTGACAAACTTGATTTCACTGAGGGCCGCATCAGGGTTGTGTTTGACCTCAGGTGGGGGGGTGGCGTGGCCATGGTGGGTGTGGCCAGCTTGATGTCACCCATGTCAGGTGGGGGGTTGCCTGTGGCGGCCCGAGTGCTCTGCCAGCAAAAATGGGGTCCTGAGCTCCGTTTTTGGCTGGGACAGCCTCCTGCAACCCACTGCCAGCGAAAATTAAAGCTCCATTTTTGCTAGTAGAGGCACCGTGGGCCAGTCCTTCATTGTTTCCAAGGCAACCCCATGGGCCAGATCTAAGCATCCCATTGGCCAGATGTGGCACATGGGCAGGGGTGGGATTCAAAAATCTCAGCAACTGGTTTGCTGCCCGGTTACTGGGTGGGCGTGGCCATGGTGGGCATGGCCTACTGGAACTTCCTGTTTCCAGCGGGCCTCCAGACCCCAGGGGAGGCCATTTTCGCCCTCCTGAGGGCCCAGAGGCTTCTCCTGGGCCTCTGGGAGGGCGAAAATGGCCTCCCCCGGGCTCTGGAGGCCCACCGGAAGCCAGAAACAGGTCCATTTTGCAACTTCCGGTGCATCCAGGAGTGCTGTTTTTCGCCCTCCCAAGGGTCTGGAGGCCTCCCCTGGGCCTCTGGGAGGGCAAAAAGAGCCTTCCCTGGGCTCTGGAGGCCCTCTAGAAGCCAGAAAAGGGCCCATTTCCAGACTTCTGGAAGGCCTGTTTTCCCCCTCCCAGAGCCTCCACACGGACCCTGCACTTACCTGCATCGCTTGGAGACTCCTGGGGGGGGGGGGGGGGGGGGTAGGTGGGGCCAGCCGGTCGATTGAAATTCCGTTTCGGCAAACCAGATATAACTTTAACATCCAGTTCGCCCAAACCGGTCCAAACCAGTAGAATATCACCCCTGCCCACGGGCCTTGAGTTTGATACCCCTGCTCTAGAATAACCCAGCCTTAGAGCAGGTGGTATTTTATCCTCCCTTTGAAATCCTTTCTCTAACCACCACTGAGATTACTTCACAGCCTCCCAATGTTTCTCGCATCATGTACAGATGGTCCTCGACTTACAACCATTCGTTTAGTGACCGCTTGAAGTTACAACGGCACTTAAAAAGCAACTTATCCCCAGTTTTCACACTTACGACCGTTGCAGCATCCCCATGGACAAAATGCAGGTGCCTGGCCATGGGCATGCCTTTATGAGAGTTGCACGGTAGACGAGAGAAACCAGATTTGCTTAATGACCACACAATTCCCTGAACAACCGCAATGATTCGCTTTAACAATGGTGGCAAAGGAGGTTGTAAAATGGGACAGGACTCGCATAACAACTGCCTTGCTTAGCGGTGGAAAATTTGGGACTCCACTGGGGTTGTTAATCAAGGACTGCCTATATTTTGGACACATTGCATTTCGCTCACCGTCTTTGAGTTGTCCTACCAACCCTCTTCCATCTCTCCTTTTTTCCAGTTCATAAAAAAACTTGCTTATCATGCTTCGAATTTAACCTTGCCTTCTCATTTCCTGTCTCCTCTTTGAGTTGCTGCACACCAGGGGAGGCTGTTTGAAATGACACGCAGTAAAGGCTCACCATGTGCTACCCAGGGCTCAGGGGGGTTTTTTGCTGGTAAATGTATTTCCACCAAAGAGGAGTTTCAACAATCATATGATGCCTGGAGCAGTCCGGGGTGTCTTGCAGTCTTTATTCTAAAGCTTTTGGCAGCACTTTAAAAAGAAGAAAAAAAAGAGAGAGAATGTTCTTGCTGGGCTTATGAAACCATCTTATACATGTAGTCCTTGAGTTACAACCACAACGGAGCCCAGCATTTATGTTGCTAAGTGAAACATTTGCTCAGCGACTTTGCCTCTTTTTTACGCCGGTTAAGTGAATCGTTCCATTTGTTAAGTTAGTAACACAGTTGTTAAATGAATCTGGCTTCCCCATTGACTTTGCTCATCAGAAGGTTGCAAAAGGGGATCACAGGACCCCAGGACACTGCAACTGTCATAAATACGAGTCAGTTGCCAAGCGGCTGGATTTGGATCATGATGCTGCAACGGTCGTGAAGTGTGAAAAACGGTCATAAGTCCCTTTTTGCCGTTGTAACTTTGGTCACTAAATGAACTGTTGTTAACTTGAGGACTATCTGTATATGAGTTGGAAGGGGCCTTAGAGATCATCAGAGCCAACCCCCTCTTCAGTAACGGATCCACCAGCATAGAATGCAGCTGAATTTGCACCTCCCTTGATTGAGATGCAATGCTTCTGTTACCGCAACCCAAGATTGCATTGGTCTTTAACTGCTACACAACGCATTGCACAATTGGACAACTCGCCGCGGGACAATTCAATTCAATTTAATTATTTTAAAAAAATTAAAAATTACTTTGATTTTTGTCATTGCCATTTCATTTTGGCTCTCCTTTGACATCCTTCCTTTAATGATTCTATTCCACTATTCCTTTGATATTAGTGTAACTCTTGTGCCATGGAGAGTTATCCTGTAACGAGTTGGCGGTGGGAAGTTGTTGTAGACCCCCGCATCATGGCTTGTTCATATTCATCTGATGTTCTGTTAAAACCTCTAGATGGATTAATTGATTATATGCCATCAAGTCAATGTCAGTTCTTAAGTGACCACGTAATTATATTTTCTCCATAATAATCTGTCCCTACTTTGGTTTTCAAATCTTCCAACAGTGTACCCATAGTTGCTGTAACAGAGACCATCTACCTTGTTGGGTTGTGGTGGCCTAAAAGTGGGACTCTCGCCTCACAATCAGGAGGCTGTGAGTTCAATCCTAGATAGAGGCTAATATTTGGACTAGACTCTTCTGCTTGAGCAGGGGGTTGGACTAGATGACCTCCAAGATCCCTTCCGTTATTCTATGTCTCCTTTTTTTTTCTTCCACCTTTCTCAGTGTTAAAGCCTTCTCCAGAGAGCTGGGTTTTTGCATAACTTGTCGGAAGTAGGGTAATTTGTACCTGGTCATTTGTGCTTCAAGTGAGTTCTCTGGGTTGGTTGGTTTGATGATCCTTTGGTTTGTTTTCTTGGCTGTCCACAGTATTCTCTGCGGTCTTTTCCAACATCCAGAGTTCAAAGGCCTCAATGCTCTTCCTATCCTTCTTTGAAGTACAACTTTTGCTCACATAGAATACCATGGGGAATATCACAGCCTGCTGGATGCTGAACATTGAAGGTATGCATCATGGCATCTGAATAACTTGTACCAGGCCTTCATGGCTGCTCTATCGGTTGGAAGGACAGAGGGGGGGAGGGGAGGGAGAAAGTAAGAAAGGAATGGAAAGGAGGAGGAGGAGTAGAGGATTAGGAAAGGAAGCAAGGAGAAGGAAGGAAGGAAGGAAGGAAGGAAGGAAGGAAGGAAGGAAGGAAGGAAGGAAGGAAGGAAGGAAGGTGAGAGAAGGTGGGGGAGGAAGGAAGGAAGGAGAGATGGGAAGGGAGGGAGGAAGGAAGGCAGACAAGAAGGGAGTGAGTGAGGGTTAAGGAAAGAAGAACAGAAGGAAGGAAAGGGAAGGGGAAAAGTGAGGGAGGAAAGAAGGAAAGCAGGAAGGAAGGGAGGAAAGTCAGGGGTAAAAGTTCACGTCATTTCAGAATTTACTTGAAACCAGAAGGAAAAAAAACATGCTTTTTTGTATTTCCATTACATAGCTTAATTTAAAACCTTCTGCCCCCATCTTTTCTCCCATACAGGGATGGCAATCATTTCTGGCTTCTTGTTGCTTTGTGTTAAATCCAGCCCGGCCCCTTTCCCTGACTACCACAGCATTATTTTCTATTAAAACGATGCAAAAACATAAACAGTCAGCACATGACAATACCAGCAGCATCTGGCATTCAATTCAAGCACCAACTGAATAGCGCCTCTGTGTTTCTGTGGGAAGAGGCAGAAGAATTCCAGCCAATGTTTCATAAATAGACTGGTTTTGCTTAGATGAACTGCCTAGGCTACCTTACCAAATAAATACATGGACAATCAATCATCATATTTCAGTAGAAGATCGAGCCCAGCATATGGCATGCATATTTAGAAGGGAATATTTGTAGCTCAGGGTTTGAACTGCAGGTTCCTCGATGCTCTCTGAGCTTGGTTGTTTATTTGCAGACATTTCATTACCAAACTGGATAACATCATCAGTGCACTGATGATGTTACTTAGTTTGGTAATGAAATGTCCATAAGAAAACAACCAAGCTCAGAGAGCACTAAGGACCGTCCACCTGCATGTTTATTGAAATAACTTTGCTGGCCATTCTCATCTTCCACATATACTGGACCTCGCCAATGCTGTGTTGGCTGGGGATGATGGAACTTACACAGTTCCTCCTCACAGCCCTCTAACCATGCCATGAACCTCTTCTTTGTGCCATAACTTCATAATATTCTCCTTTCCAGCCCACCTTTAAGGCAGATTAAAGCCATTTTTAGTTCCCTCAGGGGTAAGGCAATCTTTCTTCACATCTGAACCAGTGTTTTCCGTGAGCACAATCTAGAGTGGTTCCCCAAGGATTGCAAGAAGGGTAGGCCTTGTCCAGCTCCTCTTGGCCACTTTAGGTGGAACAATGTCAGGGTCTCTCGTCTGGCCCCTGGATACCTGCTCTCTGTGGGCCTTTTGACTTGGCCTGGCACAGGAAGATAAATGTGAGGAAGGAATAGCAGCGGGTAAGTAGCACTGGATTTAAAATGAATAAATAGCTGTTCTGTATGTCTCCTTGGAAACAGACAATATTTCTTTGTGAGGGAGGAGAAAAAGAAATTTATACCTCTTTTGTTCCAATAAAAACAAATGATAACGTGGAACTCTAGAAGAAAGGCACCAGCCAAGCTTTAATGATATATTTTTCTTCTTCTCCATTGTTATCATCCTCTCTTTTCCCCACCACAGATTTGAAGGGAATCTCCTGTACAGATTAAGGAAAGTTGCAGCAGTTTGGAGTTGAGCAGGCTACAGGTGATTTTTCCATCGTTAGTTCCCTACAGGCAGTCCTCAACTTACGACTACAAATGGAACCAGCATTTCTGTTGCCAAGCAAGGCAGTTGTTAAGTGAGTCATGCCCGCTGTTACGACCATTTTTGTTGTTAAGCGAATCACTGCAGTTGTTAGCGAATCACAGTTGCTGACTGAATCACACAGTTAAGTCAATTGGGCTTCCCCATTGATTCTGCTGGTCGGAAGCCATCTTGGGAAGGTCTGAAATGGTGATCACATGATGCCAGGATATTGCAATACATGCCGGTTGTCAAGCGCTTGAGTCCTGATCACATGACCCTGGGGATGCTGTGACGGTCATAAGCGCAAGGATTGGTCATAAGTCACTTTTTTCAGTGCCGTTGTAACTTCAAAAAGCCGTTCAATGAGTGGTTGTAAGTCATGTGACCATGGGGAAGATGGACATTGGAACTTCAAATCCAGGTGGTAAATCTCATTTTTGGAGTCCATGGTAACTTCAAATGGTCACATAGCATCTGTTTATAAGTGGAGGACTGCCTGTAAACTCCAAATGTAAATCTATCTTGACTGTGTGCCTAGATCTGCAGTTCCCCTCCACTTTCTAATAATTATTCTTCTGGAAATATACGGACAGTCCTCGACTTTCAACAGTTCATTTAGTGACCACATCACCTTAAAAAGTCACCACATCACTTTAACAAGTGACTTACGACCATTTTTCACACTTAATGACCCTTGCAGCATCCTCATGGTCACATGATCAAAATTCAGATGCTTGGCAACTGACTCAGATGCTTGGCAACTGACTCATATTTATGACCCTTTGCAGTGTCATGGAATCATGTGATCCCCTTTTACGACCTTCTGACGAGCATAGTCAATGGGGAAGCCAGATTCATTTAACAGCTGCACTACTAACTTAACAACTGCAGTGATTCACTTAACAATTGTGGCAAGAAAGGTCATAAAATGGAGCAAAACTCACTTAATGCCTCACTTAGCAACAGAAATGTTGGGCTCAATTGTGATCGTAAGTCAAGGACTACCTGTATGTGCTCGAGAAATATTATCCTGTCATGTTGCCATTCAATTTGAAAGAGGCTCCATGTGATTTCCCTCCTCCTCCTCCTCTTCTTCTTCTCCTCCCCTCCCCCTCCTCCCTCCTCCTCCTCCTCCTCCTTCCTCCTTCCCCTTATCCTCATCCTTCTTCCCTCAACTGTTCCCTAAATCCTGTGTATATACTCATTTGCTTCCAGATGGAGGGCATCAGTGTAGCTGATTCAGCACTTTGACACAAGCCAGATGGGAATTGCAGAATTTTGGCACAAGCTGAAAGGAACAACATTTTGCAAGACTTCTCTCTTACTCACTGCTTTTCTATGAGGTATTTTTTTATCCCACTAACTACCTGGAAGTGGATACCTGAGTTAAAGCTTGCCCATGTGAACATGTATGTGCATGTTTTACTTTATACACTGCATAGAACAATCTACTGCTAAAGCCATCCAAGCTTCTTTCTTGTGCCTTCCAAACTGCAGATTCTGAATTTCAATTCATCTGGAGGTCGCTAAATTGGAAAAGATTTTGTGGACTGAGCATCGCTCACAAGTTGCAGCCAAGCAGCTTGTAACTACACCATAAGCTGCGATTTTTGGTTTTCGCTTGTCATGCTGTGTGCCGTGAGCCATGGCTTTGTATAATGCACACATGGTGGGTTATATACATGGTGCATTCAGTAAACCATGGTTGAATGTGTTATGTATGTAGGTTTGAAGTCATTGGTTTAGTTTGAACTGTTCTTGTAAAATGTAAGAAATGATTGGTTTAAAAAGTGCAGGAAAACCCTGCACTCTGATTGCTGGCAACTGCGGCTGCTGGCTATAAGTAGCAGCCGCAGCCCAGCCAAATTGGGTCCGTTCTGAGCTGTAGTCACTAATAAACTAAGAGCTTGAAGTACTCCGTCTGTCTCTTCATGCAAACTTAACACTGGCGACGAAGGTGGGATTCCCCTGAAGAAGACGGCAAGTGGAACAGAAGGAGAGCGAGATGGCTGCACTGAACACCCCCAGCCCGTTCGATCCGACAGCAGAAGACTGGGAGTCATATGCAGATCGTTTCCAAATGTATCTGGAGGAAACGATCTTGCCGACATTCTGAGAAGCGGAAGAGGGCATTCTTTCTCACGCACTCGGTCCGGCAGTTTTCAAGATGGCGAAGGCATTGGCGGGAGCTGCAGCGTGAAGGTAATGGACTGGCCTGACTTAGAAAAACTGTTAAGAGCCCATTCGCGCCACAAGTATCGTGCCTCATTAAGAGACACGAGTTTTACCGTGTGATCAAGGGAAAGCGAAAGTAAACGACTTGACGTGGCAAGTTTAAGAGACATTGGGGTGCATGCGAATTTAACAGTTTAGAAGAAGAGGCCATGCGATCGATTTGTTCTGGGCCTTAAAGACAAGGTGCTACAGAGCAAGTTATTACTGAAACCTAAGATCACGCTGAAGGAAGCAATAGAAGAGGCCTCTTCAGCAGAAGCTACCAAGTCCTCAGCAGCAGCCATGAAGAAAATCAACAAGGCCACAAGCCATCCTGATGTGGAAAAGTCCACAACAACTCATTGTGAGCAAATAGATTCTGAGTCAGACTGTAGTGAGGTGGAGGAAGGAATTTACAGACTCAGAATGGAGCGGGGGGAAAAAGACCTGGGAAGAAAGACGCAAGATTTCTACTGCAGAGGTTGTGGGGGAAGCCACCCCGCACTGAATGCAAGTTTCTAGACACCATTTGCCTCCGTTGTGATAAAGAGGACACCTAGCAAGAGTCTGCAAATCATCCAGAACTCCACCCAACAGAAGAAAGTTTGCTACAAGCAAAGACAAAGAATTCAGGCCCAACAATCTCAGTGAGAAAATGGGGCAGCACAGAAGCAAATGGGAAGAATGAAACTCATCAAACAGTAACTATTGGTCATTCATCACCTTTAAGAAGCAGAAAAGTGCATGTCAAGGTACTTATTGAAGGAAGGCCTTGCCAAATGGAAGTGGACTCAGGCTCATACCTATCTATGGTGTCATGGGACACTATTCACAGACTTCTTCCCAACATCCAGAAGAAGCACTTCAAGAAGCAAGCATTGACTCTTAAAGACTACCAAGGGAACAAGATTCCAGTAGTTGGAACAAGAGAATTCAACGTGAAATTCAAGGGCCACACCAAACGCCTACCACTGACCATCGTGGACAAGGACCGCCCAAGTCTGCTGGGCCTTGAGTGGTTCAACCCGTTGGGCATCGAGGTGACTGGCATCAATCACGTGAGCAACACTGAGTGGGAAGAGGCCTTGAAGTCTGAGTTTCCAGAGGTCTTCAGCGACAGATTAGGCAAGTACTTGGGGACCCCTATCACATTTAACCTAGATCCCAAGGTACAACCAATCCGTTTAAAACCCAGAAGGGTCCCATTTGCCTTAAAGGAAAAAATTGATGCACAATTAGATAAACTAATAGCCCAAGGGGTTTTAGAGCCCACTGATCACTCCAGGTGGGAGACACCATAGTCACACCAGTCAAGGCTGATGGGTCTGTGAGAATCTGCAGGAGACTACAAGGGGACATTGAACCATGCGCTACAACAGAGCATATCCAGTTCCAGTAGTGCATCATTTATTACACTCTCTTGGAGGGGGCACAGTTTTGCCAAGTTGGACCTGGCACAGGATATCAACAATTAACAGTTGATGATGCCACTGCTGAAGCCCAAACCATTGTGACCCATAGAGGTGCCTTCAAATGCAAAAGATTGCAATTTGGAGTAAGCGTGGCACCAGGCATCTTCCAAAGCCTTATGGAAAGAATGTTACAAGGGTTGCCAGGGGTGGTGCCCTATTTTGATGATGTTTTAATTTCTGCTGAAAATGACACTCAATTACACGAGAGACTCAGGAAGTCTTAACTAGATTCAAAAAGCGGGATTAAAAGTCAAGAAGAAAAATGCACACTTAGAACAGATAAAGTGGAATTCTTGGGTTACATGATTGATAAACATGGCATCCACCCCACAGAGGCAAAGGTTCAGGCAATCAAAGAAGCCCCCAGGCCAAAATGCAAAACAGATTTGCAAGCATTCTTGGGACTCATTAACTTCTATCATATGTTTCTACCTCAGAAGGCAACCATTGCAGAACCCCTACATAGGTTGCTGGACAAAAATCTGCTTGGGTCTGGGGAGGAAGGAACAAGCTGCATTTAACAATATCAAGAGACTAATCACGTCTGATGCTGTGCTGATACAGTTCTCTGAGAACTTTCCTGTTGTTCTGACTTGTGATGCCTCCCTTTGGAGTGGGGGGGTTGAGCCACATGCTTCCCAGCGGGAGGGAAGCTCCTATTGCATTTTACTCTCGCACCTTGACTAAAGCAGAGAGAACTACAGCCAACTGGACAAGGAAGCCTTGGCGATTGTAGCAGCTGTCAAAAAATTCCATGAGTATTTATATGGGAGAACATTTACTGTTGTCACAGATCACAAACCTCTTTTAGGCATTGTGGCAGGGGACAAACCAACGCCCCACATCCTGTCACCAAGAATGCTGAGATGGACTGAATTTCTTGCTGCTTATTCATACAAACTGATCCACAGACCTGGTAAAGACATTGGGCATGCAGATGCTTTGAGTCGCTGCCCACTTCCTTCACACATTGAGGACTCACACCTTTTTTCTAGAAACTGTTGCCAAACTTCCAGTACATGCTGCTCAAATTGCCAGAGAGACTGCCAAAGACACTTTATTGGCTCCTGTCATAGGCTGGATTAAGAAAGGTTGGCCACTTCAAGATCTACCTCAACTCGCCCAACCTTTTAAATCCAGGCAAACTGAATTATCTGTATTAAGAGGATGTATTTTGTGGGGTAACAGGGTGGTTATTCCTGCAAAACTACAAAAGAGGTTTTGGAAATGTTACATGAGGGTCATCCGGAATTGTCAGAATGAAGGGATTGGCCAGGAGTTATGTATGGTGGCCAGGTATTGACAAAATGGTTGAAAACTGGGTTGCATCTTGTCCCAACTGTCAGGTAGTCAGGCCTGCCCCACCTCTCCCACAGGAATGGGAATGTCCTAGGGCCCATGGTCCAGGATTCACATTGATTTTGCTGGCCCTACCAGAGGGCACACTTTCCTTATTATAGTTGATGCAGAAGGCTAGGGAGGAGGGTGGGAAATGGCGCTGGGGTGGGATACAGCCGTCCATGGGTGGGAGGGGCGGGGCTGGGGGCTGATGGGGACCAGGGGCAGGTCGGGGACCGCAATCCCTAGGGTGGCTGGGATTGGCGGAGACGAGGAGGCATGGGGCCAAATTATGCTTGGGACCGCCCGCCATCTTCGAGCGGTGGCCCCTCGACCCTATGACCTCCTCCCTTGGGGCGGGAACTGGGCCTCCTGGGCTCAGACTGGTGTATTTTAATGCCAGGTCCGTGGCTAATAAATCCTTCCTCCTCCGTGAGCTGATCGAGGAGGAGGCCTGGACCTGGCCTGTATCACCGAGACCTGGTTGGGGCCAGAGGGAGGGTCCCTCTTGTTGACTTATGCCCCCAGGTTTTCGGATTTTGCACCGCTCGAGCCCAGGGGAGGGGTGGTGGAGTGGCCGTAGTTATTCGGGAGACCTTGATTCCAAGGGAGGTCGCCGTCCTGAGATAGGCGGTGGTGAGACTCTTCTCTTGAGGTGGGGGCCTAATGGTCGGGTGGGCTTGCTGCTGACATACCTTTCCCCAGCTGTGTAGCAGCAGCCCTGCCTGGGCTCGACGCCCCTCTCGGGGTGGCGGTGGATCTCCCAGGGCTTATGGTCCTGGGGGATTTTAACCTGCCTTCCCTGGGGGGCGTCTGGTTTGGTCCAGGAGTTCATGGCCTCCATGGGGCCATGGGCCTGACCCAGTTGGTTCAGGGCCCAACTCATGAGGGGGAAACACCTCGACCTAGTTTTTGTCTCGAACGTGGTCGGAGTGATATAGGGCAGGCTAATGTACACCCTGCCCGCCCCATGGTCTGATCACTATCTCCTTCGCTGGTCTTCCAACAGGCGCTCCCCACCGCTGGGATGAGGAACCACTGAGATGGTTCCGCCCCAGACGCCTGATGGACCCTGAGAGGTTCCAGGCGGAACTGGGGTCTTTTCCCACTTCCCTTGCCCACAACTCTGCCGAGGACCTAGCTGCCGCTTGGCAACAGGCTGCTGGGGCTGCCCTTGACAGAGTTGTCCCCATGCGCCCCTCAGCGCCGGGATCCCGGTGGCTCCCTGGTATACAGAGGAACTCCCGAGATGAAGCGCCGAGGGGTTTAGAGAGCAGGTGGAGGCCACCCGCTCCCAATCTGATCAATCCAGTTAAGAGCCCATATTAGGACTTACCTGGTAGCTATGAGGGAGGCGAGAAGGTCCTATCTCTCCACCCTCATAGCGCCCCGAGATAACCGCCCAGCCGCCTCTGTTTAGGGCCACCCGCTCCCTCCTATATCCGGGAGGTGGTGGACCTCTCCGGGAAGAGCTGAGGAATTTGGTCAATATCTGTTGGATAAAATTTCTCGGATTCGGGCGGGTTGTGCTCCACCTTGCAGTGGTCTGAGGATCGTGCAAACAGTCTGGCTGATATGATCTGGACTGAGTTCGATCCTGTTTCCGAGGATGAAATGGACAGGATTATGCCTGAGTTCCACCACATGTTTGTTGGACCCGCGCCCTTCTTGGTTGGCTTATACCACCAGGGAGGTCACCATGTTGGTTCCAGCAGTGGTCAACGCCATTAAGAGAGGGTGTCCTTCCTCCGCCCTGAAAGAGGGTGGTGAGGCCCCTCCTGAAGAAGCCTGCCCTGGACTCACCGTTAGACAACTTTCTCCAGTCTCCAACCTTCTTTTAGCCAAGGTTGTGGGAGAGTGTGGTGGCTCAGCAGTTCCCACTTTTCCTGGATGAAGTGGACTACCTAGATCCGTCAATCGGGCTTCCGCCTGGTTTCAGCACGAGACGGCATTGGTCGCACTGATGGATGATCTCTGGAGGGCCCGGACAGGGATTTTCCTCTGTCCTGGTCCTATTAGACCTCTCAGCGCTTTCGATACCATCACCATGGTATCCTTTACACCGGGGCTTGGGAGTGGGGCACTGTACTGTGGTTCTCCTCTACCTCACGGGCGGTCGCATCGTGTTGACGGGGGCAGAGGTCGGCCCCGAGGGTACTCACCTGTGGGGTCCCTCAGGGTCAGTCTCTCCCCTCTTATTCAATATCTACATGAAACCGCTGGGTGAGATCATCCGTGGTTTTGGGGTAAGATACCATCAGTATGCTGATGATACTCAGCTATACATCTCCACCCCAGGCCAGATCAGTGATGCCCTCTCCGTGATGACTCGCTGTCTGGAAGCAGTACGGACCTGGATGGACGGAAACATGCTCGCTCAACCCAGCCAAGACTGAGTGGCTGTACATACCGCATCTCGACCAGTCAGGAATGTCCATCGCTGACCATAGGGGAGTGGTGTTGCCCCTGTGGATAGGGCGGAACCTGGGGTCCTCCTGGATACACGGCTCCAGTTAGAGGATCAGGTGGGGCCGCCGCCAGGGGCCTTTGCCCAGGTCCGGCTGGTTCGCCAGCTTCGCCGCTCTGGACCGAGATGCCCTGCGCACAGTCACTCATGCCCTTGTCACCTCGCGACTCGACTACTGCAATGCGCTCTATTTAGGACTGCCCTTGCATACCATCCAGAGGTTGCAGCTGGTGCAGAATGCGCCGCGGGTGGTGATGGGAGTTACCCGATTCTCCCATATTACCCCCTCCGCGTGGCCTACATTGGTTGCCGGTTGCAGCCCGGGTGAGATTCAAGGTTCTGACTTTAACATTCAAAGTCCTACACGACATGGGTCCACAATATTTAAGGGAGCCTCCTGCCGATGTCGAAGCGCCACCCGCCCCGCGGCGGACACATAGGCAAGGACTCCTCGGGTCCCGCCGGCAAGTCAATGTCGGCTGACGGTCCCGGCGACGAGCCTATTCTGTAGCGGTCCCTGACTTATGGAATGCACTGCCTCTGGACCTCCGTCTGGCCCCTGACCTCCGCACCTTCCGCACTTAAAGACCTGGTTGTTTGACCAAATCGGGCTGTGATTACCTCACCTGGGCCATGGGATAATTTTAATTTATTTTAATTTGGTTTTATCGGGCTTAAATTATTTAATTCTTTTAAATAAATACTGTACTATGTTTTGATTGTCCCCGAGTCTTCGGAGATGGGGCGGCATATAAGTCTAATAAATAAATAAATAAATAAATATTCCAAATGGCTGGAGGTTATCCCTATGGCATCCACCACAACTGAAGCTGTCATCAAACAGCTTAAAAAGCTTTTTGTAACTCACGGGTTACCTGATGTGCTTGTTTCTGACAATGGCCCTCAATTTACATCCAACCTTTTTGAATCATATCTAGCACAGCAGGGTATCAGACATGCCCTGACAGCCCTGGGCATCCTTCAGCTAACGGCCGGCTGAACGATGGTACGATTTACCAAGGAAAACTTCAGCAATTGGGTCCAGGGATCACTGAGAGAGTTGAAAAACTTCTCAGTGTTCAGCATATCACTTCCAACCCCTCAACTAATTTAACCCCAGCTGAATTGTTGATGGGTAGGAAACTCAGGTCTCCCCTTGACCGCCTTCCATCCCACTTACGCTCCAACGCACCACTAGATTCCACTAGCAAAATTCGCACTTTCACTGTGGGTGATTCTGTTTATGCTAAGAACCTCATGGGTGAACCATTATGGATTCCTGCTGAGATAACCCAAATCACAGGCCCCAGGTCTTACAGGGTACAAACGGAGGATGGTGTCCTCTGGAGCAGGCACATTAATCAGTTAAGATCCAGATTGCCTCAGGAGCATCACTTTTGCTCCTCTCTGGTTCCCATACCTACTGCCTCTTCTAGGGGAAGGGAGGATTATGAGAGTAATCAGCAAGTAAGAATCAACCCCATGTGTAACGAGCTAACACGACAGGAACCATCCCAAAACCTGTCACAATACCAACAACCATTTTCACAAATGGAAGATTGCACATCACTACCTGATTTAGGTGCTGACATTGGGTTGGAGATGGATTGGGAGGAGAGACCAGGTTGTAGTAACCAAACAGGTTCTACCATTACTACAAGTCCAAGTAAGGAAATGTCAGCAGACACATTTCCTCCTCACAAGGTGAGAACCTTAAAACATCTGAACCACGAGGTCTCAACGTACACGTAAGAGCCCCACCTATTTAAAAGAATACATTAGATAGGCTGAGGTTTGAGTATGGACTGAACCTAGTGGGGAGGGGTGTTATGTATGCAGGTTTAAAGTCATTGGTTTAGTTTGAACTGTTCTTGTAAAATGTTGGAAATGATTGGTTTAAAAAGTGCGGGAAAACCCTGCACTCTGATTGGCTGGCAACTGTGGCTGCTGGCTATAAGTAACAGCCGCAGCCCAGCCAAAGTGGGTTCATTCTGAGCTGTAGTCACTAATAAACAAAGAGCTTGAAGCACTCCGCGTCTTAACAGAATGTACTGTAGTTTTGTTCAACTGAAATCAACTGTTTTTGTTCAACTGAAATCATTGAGCAATAAGCCATTGGAGCTTGTTTGAGAAATCATGGCTAAGCAATGACTTAGTGCCATGTGGGAATATTAACTCGTTGTGACCTCTCAACAGGCCAGTTTTTCTCCAGGATCAACTATTCAAGAAACCTCAATTAACTAAACTATATTTCAGAGCAATGTATAAACTCAGCTATAATCATTTGGAACTGTTTATTGAGGGCTTTTGGAAATGTGAATAGGGTGGAAGCTGGTTGAAAACTCAGTGGAAACCACATTCCAGAAGACGAGCATTACTACAAACTTTTCAGGGTCCAAACAAATGGCATTGTTCATTGATGGAACCCGGAGTGCGCTAACCCTACCAGATGAAACCAATGCCACTTTAATTTCAAACAGTAACTAAACAAATGGCTATAAGTAAAGGACTACCTGTACACCAACCACTTTTCTGACATTTTGTGGCCAGAGTCTGCATTCAGATATTTCTGAAAGGTTTTATCAACAATCCTTGGCTAATTTGAGAACTTCAGCTTTCATGTTCTTCCCTTCAAGAAAACATGATGCTGGTTCTTGGCAGATGTGACCAGACAACCATCTTCTAGAGGAGGGATTAAAAATGTCAAGATGATGGCCACAACCATATAATTGAAGCTCCGTTCCCAACTTCATATTTTTGACCCTTCCAAGGATGTCCCTGCAGCTCACCAGGAGATGTATGTGCAGTTGCCCCAAGTGAATGGGAAAAAAAATTCAATTTGGCTAATAATAATAACTTCAGTATTATACATTCCTGTACAGGAAGAACTGGTTTTGCTCTTTGGTTCTTCTCATCTCTGAACAGCCACACCTGCAACAGTCAGAAATGCTGCTCGTGATAGCTCCAGATGTATCTCAAATGGGATAGGAATCCTGTAAAATCCAAAACTGAAATAAGAGATTCCCTAATAGTGGGCAAAACTTAGAAAGAGTGAAGAAAACAGGCTCAGTTGGGGATCTACAGGCAGAGAAAAAATAAGAATTAAGAGGGATTGAAATGATTTTCAACTTCTCAGAATTTTTCATTTCTAAAGGAAGACAAGAAAAACATGCCGAAGTGACTGATAATTGCAGGTAGCCCAGTCATAAATGAGTTTTGCCCCATTTTACAACCTTTCTTGCCACAGTTGTTAAGTGAATCATTGCAGTGGTTAAGTTAGTGACATGGTTGTTGAGTGAATCCATTTTCCCCATTGACTTTGCTAGTCAGAAGGTTGCAAAAGGTGAATATATGATCCCAGGACACTGCAACTATCATAAAATATGAACCATGAACCACTTGCCGAGCATTTGAATTTTGATCATGTGATCATAGGGATGCTGCAACAGTCATAAGTGAAACATGGTCATAAGGCTATGATGTACCGTTGAACAGTCACTAAACAAATGGTTGTAAGTCAAGGACTACCTGTATACAATTTATAAATATAAGAAGTCCTCAACTTACAACCACAATTAGGACAAGAATTTTCATTGTTAAGCAAAGCAGTTGGTAAGTAAGTCATTCCCAATTTTACAATCTTTTTTTGCCGTGGTTGTTATGTAAATCACTGAAGTTGTTAATAGAATCACAGAGTTGTTAAGAAATTTGGCTTCCCTCATAGACGTTCCTTGTCCAAAGCAAGCTGGGAAGGTCACATATTGTGATCACATGACCTCAGGATGCTGCCACCATTGAAAATACGTGCCAGTTGCCAAGTGCCTGAATTTTGATCATGTATCTCTGGGGATGCTGCAATAATCATAAGCATGAGGATCAATTTTACCACAAAAACAGCTTTACCACAACTGATAAGGGTGCGGGATCAAAAAAAGTTTGGAAATTTCGTTCCCAAGTCTAAGAGAGGAAACCTTCTTGTGAAGATCTGTTAGCCTACAGAAAAAGGTAACCAAACACAGAGAATTTCAGCATAAATATTTTATGCGGAACACAGTCATTGATCTGCAGGGTAGTTCAGCCACTCTTCAGCCAACTGTTCTGTGTTGTGTGGTTATTCAACGGCTCATTGTGTCATGCAGATCCAGGAAATTCGGCCAGTTCAATAAATGATGGATAAGTTATCTGCAGGACAATATGTTATGTAAACATGGTGACACGCAGAAAAGGGCATGTTCTCCACTTGTCCTGGAATGTCTTATCCAAACAATTTTTGATTTTCCTAATAAATCTCCTGTTAAGCATAATTTATGAGTGTTTCTATCTCCCAAATGCCCATAGTGAGGATATTTCAGTATGTTTCCTCTCTGCTGCAGGAGATGAGCAATCTGGATGCTTTCGGGATCAATGTTTTATTTATAGCTTTTGTACAAGGCAGGAGTCCAGAAGACACTTGCAAAAAAAATACTTTAAAAAATTTAAATTATACAAAGCATGTGACCCAGATATATGCATAAGGTCATATATATATATATTTTCGTAGATTTTCACGGGTAAAGGTATGTAGGTCTTGGGTCTTGTCCTGGTAAGATTGAGAATACCTTAGCGAGATCCACTCGCCATCTTCAGGCTGGTGTCTTCGGCTTTGTGCTTGTGCCAGCACAAAGCCACAAAGCTTGGCACAAGCACAAAGCCGAAGATACCAGCCTGAAGATGGCGAGTGGATCTCGCCAAACGCCAAGGTATTCTCAATCTTACACGGACAAGACCCACACACCAAGATCCACACACACACATATATATATATATATATATATATATGGGTTGGTGCTTATTAATGTATTTATTGGTGATGCCCTCCAAAATATTTCCAGTGAAGCTGTGCAGGATCTGGTAAAGGCGGCTTTGAAAGAAGAGATCTCGTTATTATCACATTTTTTTAATCCTGCCTTATTACTTTTTTATAAGCAACTCAAGGCAGTACCTAATTGTACTTCATCCTTCTATTTTCCTCACAACAACTCTGTGAAATGAGTTGGGCTGAGAGAGAGTGACTGGCCCAAAGTCACCAGCTGGCTTTCATGCCTAAAGTTGGGACTAGAACTCACAATCTCCTGGTGATTGGCCCAAAGTCATGCTGTCTTTCATGACTAAGAGAGAACTAGAACTCACAATCTCCTGGTTTCTAGGCCAGCACCATAACCACTACACCAAATTGCCTCTCTTATCCAATTGGAAGGCCATAATAACTGAAAGGTGGGGGTCAATGTAAGAACAAGCAAACCCCATATTGTGAGTTTTGTAATCAAAATGGGGGCTTGAAGCCAGATTAGACTTCACTTTAGGAGTGCTCTTTCATCCTCAATCGTAGTTTGTAGCCTCTCAGCAGCTACGTAGTGGAAATGTATCTGGGGAATCAATTTCCTGAGAGTCAAGAGACTCCCAATAGCCTTGCTAATGTCCCTGTTCTTTGTTTATACATGTATTTCTCAATCTGGGCAGCTTGAAGGTGTGTGGACTTCAAGTCCCAGAATTCCCCAGCTAGTATATGACTTGGGACAGAGGAGCTAGTTTTGCAGCTGCCCAGCATTATCTTGCTCCATTTTCCTGATGTAGAATTACCCCATCTCAATGTTTCTCAACCTTGGCAACTCAAAAGATGTGAACTTCAACTCCCAGAATTCCCCAGCCACCATTTTAGGGTTGCTAAAGATGAGAAACACTGTCCTGATAGAAAACCCCATCTCCATAACCATATTTGCAACCCAGATTTGGCAGTGTAGTCTTTCAGAGGACTAATAGCTGTTTAACTATACATAAGCCACAAATTTGGGTTTGGGCAGTTCTAGGCAAGCCCCAAACTTCACCTTACTGTAACCTCACAATGTGATCACAAGTGATGCACTCCTGATATATCTTGAGAAAAACTTGAACAGCTTTTTGGAGACATGCAATTAAGATATGTCCCCAAGTGGCCTTAATTATTAATTTGTTTGGCTGTTTTAACAATTGTTATTTTTGTATTACTGCTAGAACAGCACAGAACGAATAGCACAATAAAAATTCTGTCAGAGATAAAAGGATACATATTTTTCCCGTGTTAATTAATTAAAGAGTTCAGGATTTGCAATTCCCTGCCTGAGCTGCTTGTACCCTGGGTTAATGTCCCCAATCAAATCTTGGTGGTCTTTTAACAGGTTTCTGAAAAATCCTCACCATTTCTCAGCTCAGAGTATGTATAAAGATGTCTTAAGCAATACACATTTTGACGGAAAGTATGTTTAGAAACTGGAGTTAAAATTGGTTGAGAAACATGTGCTTCTCTTCTTTGAAAATATTTTTATTTCAGAGAGCTTTAGCACATTTTAAAATGAATAACATGGTCTCTGTAATGTGGGATGCACTTCAAAATAGCACAGTTGTGAAATTAAAGGATCAGCATGAAGAAAACAAAGCAGAATAAACAGCAGTAAGAAAAGACATAATAGAGTGTTGGTTGCACCAAGGACTTGATTACAGGCATTGAAGAAATATGCTCATCCCAATCAGTAAATTAAAGAACTTGGTTTCTGAATCTGATTTCTTTCTGAATAGAACCAGAGTTTCTTTAAATTGGCTATGGTTGGATGATAGATCTAACAGATTCTGCTAGTGTCCCAGGACACAATCAAAGGTGCCCTGGTCTAATACAGATATGTCTGACAGAAGAGAATATTTGTAGCTCAGGGTTGAAGTGTGAGGTCCTTGGTGCTCTCTGAGCTTGGTTGCATTCTTGCAGATGTTTCATGACCAAACTAGGTGGCATCATCAATGCTAGAAGGGAGTGTGGTGTGCAGGGTCATGGTGATAGTGGAGGAGGAGTACAATAACGACTGTGGGGTCCTTGGTGTTCTCTGAGTTTGCTTGTTTTCTTGCAGACATTTCATGACCCAACTTGGTAACATCATCAGTGCTAAAGGGGAGTGGGGTTTGCTGTCTGTTTATCTAGAATTGGCTTGGCTTGTTGGTTTTGATGGGAGTGTCCTTGATAGTTCATTGAGTGGGCTGCTATTTACTGTTGGCTTGTTTGTCTCAGTTGGTAGTTTCACATCTCAGTGGTAGTTTCTTGTCTGTTTTCGTTGCAGACATTTCATTTCCAAACTAGATAACATCATCAGTGCTAGTAATGGAGTAAAATTTGTTCTCATTTCATGTACAAATGGCTTGGCCTGTCAGTGTGGTGGCGAGTGAACTTTATGATTCCTTGATTGGGCTGTGGTTTTACTTTAGCTTCTTTCTCTCATTCGGTAGTTTCATGCCAGGTCTGGTTGCCTAATTATGGCCTGCAGGAGGCCTGTCTCATACATGGCCAAAACACCTGTAAACTGAAATGACAGGAGAGGGAGAAGAAAGACACCTGTGTGATCCTTTCACTCCCTTAATTTATTCAGGGTGTTATGTATGCAGGTTTGAATGTCATTGGTTTATTTATTTATTTATTTATTTATTTATTTATTTATTTGACTTGTATGCCGCCCTATTCCCTAAGGACTCAGGGCGGCAAACATTTAGTTTGAACTGTTCTTGTAAAATGTCAAATATGATTGGTTTAAAAGTGCGGAAAAACCCTGCACTCTGATTGGCTGGCAACTGCGGCTGCTGGCTATAAGTAGCAGCCGCAGCCCAGCCAAATCGGGCCTGTTATGAGCTGTAGTCACTAATAAACTCTTCACTGAAGCACTCTGCGTTTGACTCTTCATGCAAATCTAACACAGGGGATTAAATGAAAAGTGAAAAATAAATCCCTGATGACTGAATGATGCCAAGCCAAGACTCTACACCTCTGGGAAGACTTTACACATCCAAACTTGCTAAAAGGAAATACATCCATCAAACACAGAGGTTTCTAAGCAGCTTTTGCTCAGATACTTCTGGTTCTTTACTCTCACTTCTGTTGTTCAACACCAGCAATGGGTGTGAATGCTTTCCTTGGAAGGCAAATCTATCACTGTGTAACTTGAACCTGATGAACTGCAGAATTCTGGGAGGAGAAGCATGAATAAGAATGCAGTTGTGTTAAAATGAAAAAAAAAGTATGTATGTATGTATTTGATTGATTTATTGATGGATTTATTGACTGATTAATTTCTATAGCCACCCATCCCAGCAAACCACTCTAGGTGGCTGCAAATGATTCTGGGCGGCTATCATTTATAGGTAGTTCTTGCCTCATGGCCAGAAATTCTGTGGCTAAGCAAAGCAGTTGTTAAATGAGTTACACACAGTGTTACAACCATTTTTGCCATGATTGTTAAGTGAATCACATCATCCATGTGACCGCATTTTACAAAGGTTTTGCAGAAAACTGGCATTTATGTCCAGTTTTTAGCAAAACGGGCTCATAGCAAACCATTGTTTTTTTTTATGACTGTGCCATTCGCTTAACAACCACTGCAAAAATGGTCATAAAATTGAATCAATCACATGGGTGGCCTGTATTGCAACACTCACAAATTATGACTATAATGGGCAGGCTCCATTATGGTCGTAAGTCAAGTGCTACCTATAAGTGTGAAGATGGGTTATAAAGTGACTTTTTGAACATTGTTGTAACTTGGAATGGTTTCTAAACAGGTCAGTTGTGTTAAGTGAGGACTTAACTGTGGAAGAAAGCAACCACAGGTGTCTAAAAGGATGAGATGCACAGGTATCAGGCACAGGTAACCAGGATCAGGAATTGAGTTCAAAGCACTTCAAGTTTATTACATGCTTCCTATATACCAGAATCTGATCTAACAACCATCAAGCCAAAATGGCATTAGATAAAAGCCAATGGAATTCACTGTGTGTGTGTGTGTGTGTGTGTGTGTGTGTGTTGGACTTAGGTTTCTAATGGAAGCATAGCAATTCTAAACTGATAACACATTTCACCCTCCTCCTTGGGTCATCTCCTACAACGGGTCTAAGGCTGAACGAAATACAGATAATCCTCGATAAACCACCACAATTGAGAGCAAAATGTCTGCTGCTAAGCAAGACAGCTGTTAAATGAGTTTTGCCACATTTTACAACCTTTTTTGCAGCAATTATTAAGTGAATCACTGCATTTGTCAAGCTAGTAAAATGGCTGTTAAGTGAACCTGGCTTCCCCTTTGACTTTGTTTGTCAGAAGGTCATGAAAAGTGACCACATGACCCCAGGATACTGCAACCATCATAAATATAGAATAGAATAGAATAGAATAGAATAGAATAGAATAGAATAGAATAGAATAGAATTCTTTATTGGCCAAGTGTGGTTGGACACACAAGGAATATGTTCTCAGTGTACATAAAAGAAAAGATACATTTGTCAAGAATCATCAGGTACGACACTTAATGATAGTCATAGGGTGCAATAAGCAATCAAATTATACTAGGAAACAGTCCATATAAATCGTAAGGATACAAGCGACAAAGTTACAGTCATACAATCACAAGTGGGAGGGGATGGGTGATAAGGAGTGATGAGAAGATTAACAGTAATAGTGCAGACTGTAATAGTTGAACAGTGTTGAGGGATTATTTGTTTAGCAGAATGATGGCTTTCAGGAAAAACTGTCCTTGTGTCTAGTTGTTCTGGTGTGCACTGCTCTATAGCATCGTTTTGAGGGAAGGAGTTGAAACAGTTTATGTCCGGGATGTGAGGGTCTGTAAATATTTTCACAGCCTCTTTGACTCGTGCAGTATACAGGTCCTCAATGGAAGGCAGATTGGTAGTGATTGTTTTTCTGCAGTCCTAATTATCCCTGAAGTCTGTGTCTGTCTGTTGGGCTTGCAGAACCAAACCAGACAGTTATAGAGGTGCAGATGACAGACTCAATAATTCCTCTGTAGAACTGTATCAGTAGCTCCTGGGTAGTTTGAATATGGCATATGAGTCAGTTGTTAAGCATCCTAATTCTGATCATGTGACTACGGGGATGCTACAATAGTCATAAGTGTGAAAACCAGCCATATGTCACTTTTTTATTTTATTTTATTTATTTTATATTTGGATTTATATGCCGCCCCATCTCTGGGGGGACTCAGGGCGGCTTACACAAAAACATATACATAATATAAAACTTATTCCAAATTTACCTAATCCAAATAACTCTAAAATATTAAAATCTCCCAAAATTAAAAATTAAATTTCAGTGTCATTGTCACTGTCACTAAATTGGAGTGGTGCGGTGGCCTAGAGGTGGAGTTCTTGTCTCACAGTCAGGAAGCTGCAAGTTCAGTCCTAGGCAGAGGCAGATATTTCTCTCTCTGAGCACACTGAGAATATATTTGCTAAACAAAACTCAGCATTGGCAACAGGAAGGGAATCCGGCCATTAAAACACTCTGCTAGCTCCATTCAGTTGCCCAGACTCCACCCCAAGGTTATGGGGTCATTAAATGAAGATGATGATTGTCAGTCATTAAATGAACAGTTGTAAGTTGAGGACTACCTGTATTCAGGGCACATTCTCATACCACATTCCTTCCTTCCCTTCCTTTTAACCTTTTTAATGAAATTCCAAGTCTGGGGAAATGACAGGCTTAATAATTCCTCTGTTTTCAGCCAAAGGTCTTCCAAGTTTTAGCTTTGTCAGCCTCCCTGTTCCTTCAGTGTAGTTATGACACAGCTTCTAAGACTCCCAACTGCTCTTCCCTGATCAAGGACCCATCCTGCTTTGAAAGAGCTTTGTTTGGAGCTGAGCAGAATGCTGATGATGTAAATCGCCCCAGCAGCCTCAGCCCAATTCCCTCATGACAGCAGCAGACTTGACCAATGTCACCTGCTTCTATTTTAAACTTTGGTTGGTTATTTTGGAAATAAGCTTCAATTGGAAATTCAAGACATCACCTGTATACCCTAGGATTCATTTATCACAATTGAGCCCAACATTTCATTTATTCTGTTATTCAGTCATAGTTACCTGAACAGGCAGCACCTTTCCAAATTACAGACTTAGTTCCTGGAGATGCTAAGTGCTGAACCTGCAACCTTTAGCATATAAAAACTCTATCCCTGAACTATGTCCTGTCCAGGCTCAGGCTTGGGGTCAGAAATTTAGTTCATGTTCATGTGTTTCAACTCCCAGGTCTGCTCTTTTATTATTATTTATTTATTTGATTTGTCATTGCTTACAAAATAATAGGTATAAGAATAAACATGAGTAAGAATACAGGAAATAGGTACGAATAAATGGGAACAATAGACAGGGACGGAGGCAATAATTGTGCACTTATGCATGCCCCTTACAGGCCTCTTAGGAATGGGATGAGGCCAATAGAGGATAGTTTAAGGTTAAAGGATTTGAGGATGTAACAACAGAGTCAGGTAGTGCATTCAGGCATTGACCACTCTGTTCCTGAAGTCGCATTTTCTGCAATCAAGTTTGGAGCGTTTACATTGAGTTTGTATCTGTTGTGTG
>CM019148.1:10489900-10721319 GCA_009733165.1 Naja naja | reverse complement strand
ATGTTTCTCAACCTTGGCAACTCAAAAGATGTGAACTTCAACTCCCAGAATTCCCCAGCCACCATTTTAGGGTTGCTAAAGATGAGAAACACTGTCCTGATAGAAACCCCATCTCCATAACCATATTTGCAACCCAGATTTGGCAGTGTAGTCTTTCAGAGGACTAATAGCTGTTTAACTATACATAAGCAAATTTGGGTTTGGGCAGTTCTAGGCAAGCCCCAAACTTCACCTTACTGTAACCTCACAATGTGATCACAAGTGATGCACTCCTGATATATCTTGAGAAAAACTTGAACAGCTTTTTGGAGACATGCAATTAAGATATGTCCCCAAGTGGCCTTAATTATTAATTTGTTTGGCTGTTTTAACAATTGTTATTTTTGTATTACTGCTAGAACAGCACAGAACGAATAGCACAATAAAAATTCTGTCAGAGATAAAAGGATACATATTTTTCCCGTGTTAATTAATTAAAGAGTTCAGGATTTGCAATTCTGCCTGAGCTGCTTGTACCCTGGGTTAATGTCCCCAATCAAATCTTGGTGGTCTTTTAACAGGTTTCTGAAAAATCCTCACCATTTCTCAGCTCAGAGTATGTATAAAGATGTCTTAAGCAATACACATTTTGACGAAAGTATGTTTAGAAACTGGAGTTAAAATTGGTTGAGAAACATGTGCTTCTCTTCTTTGAAAATATTTTTATTTCAGAGAGCTTTAGCACATTTTAAAATGAATAACATGGTCTCTGTAATGTGGGATGCACTTCAAAATAGCACAGTTGTGAAATTAAAGGATCAGCATGAAGAAAACAAAGCAGAAAAAAAGCAGTAAGAAAAAGACATAATAGAGTGTTGGTTGCACCAAGGACTTGATTACAGGCATTGAAGAAATATGCTCATCCCAATCAGTAAATTAAAGAACTTGGTTTCTGAATCTGATTTCTTTCTGAATAGAACCAGAGTTTCTTTAAATTGGCTATGGTTGGATGATAGATCTAACAGATTCTGCTACTGTCCCAGGACACAATCAAAGGTGCCCTGGTCTAATACAGATATGTCTGACAGAAGAGAATATTTGTAGCTCAGGGTTGAAGTGTGAGGTCCTTGGTGCTCTCTGAGCTTGGTTGCATTCCTGCAGATGTTTCATGACCAAACTAGGTGGCATCATCAATGCTAGAAGGGAGTGTGGTGTGCAGGGTCATGGTGATAGTGGAGGAGGAGTACAATCGACTGTGGGGTCCTTGGTGTTCTCTGAGTTTGCTTGTTTTCTTGCAGACATTTCATGACCCAACTTGGTAACATCATCAGTGCTAAAGGGAGTGGGGTTTGCTGTCTGTTTATCTAGAATTGGCTTGGCTTGTTGGTTTTGATGGGAGTGTCCTTGATAGTTCATTGAGTGGGCTGCTATTTACTGTTGGCTTGTTTGTCTCAGTTGGTAGTTTCACATCTCAGTGGTAGTTTCTTGTCTGTTTTCGTTGCAGACATTTCATTTCCAAACTAGATAACATCATCAGTGCTAGTAATGGAGTAAAATTTGTTCTCATTTCATGTACAAATGGCTTGGCCTGTCAGTGTGGTGGCGAGTGAACTTTATGATTCCTTGATTGGGCTGTGGTTTTACTTTAGCTTTTCTCTCATTCGTAGTTTCATGCCAGGTCTGGTTGCTAATTATGGCCTGCAGGAGGCCTGTCTCATACATGGCCAAAACACCTGTAAACTGAAATGACAGGAGAGGGAGAAGAAAGACACCTGTGTGATCCTTTCACTCCCTTAATTTATTCAGGGTGTTATGTATGCAGGTTTGAATGTCATTGGTTTATTTATTTATTTATTTATTTATTTATTTATTTATTTGATTTGTATGTCGCCTATTCCCTAAGGACTCAGGGCGGCAAACATTTAGTTTGAACTGTTCTTGTAAAATGTCAAATATGATTGGTTTAAAAAGTGCGGAAAAACCCTGCACTCTGATTGGTTGCAACTGCGCTGCTGGCTATAAGTAGCAGCAGCCCAGCCAAATCGGGCCTGTTATGAGCTGTAGTCACTAATAAACTCTTCACTGAAGCACTCTGCTTGACTCTTCATGCAAATCTAACACAGGGATTAAATGAAAAGTGAAAAATAAATCCCGATGACTGAATGATGCCAAGCCAAGACTCTACACCTCTGTGAAGACTTTACACATCCAAACTTGCTAAAAGGAAATACATCCATCAAACACAGAGGTTTCTAAGCAGCTTTTGCTCAGATACTTCTGGTTCTTTACTCACTTCTGTTGTTCAACACCAGCAATGGGTGTGAATGCTTTCCTTGGAAGGCAAATCTATCACTGTGTAACTTGAACCTGATGAACTGCAGAATTCTGGGAGGAGAAGCATGAATAAGAATGCAGTTGTGTTAAAATGAAAAAAAGTATGTATGTATGTATTTGATTGATTTATTGATGGATTTATTGACTGATTATTTCTATAGCCACCCATCCCAGCAAACCACTCTAGGTGGCTGCAAATGATTCTGGGCGGCTATCATTTATAGGTAGTTCTTGCCTCATGGCCAGAAATTCTGTGGCTAAGCAAAGCAGTTGTTAAATGAGTTACACACAGTGTTACAACCGCTTTTGCCATGATTGTTAAGTGAATCACATCATCCATGTGACCAAGATTTTACAAAGGTTTTGCAGAAAACTGGCATTTATGTCCAGTTTTAGCAAAACGGGCTCATAGCAAACCATTGGTTTTTTTATGACTGTGCCATTCGCTTAACAACCACTGCAAAATGGTCATAAAATTGAATCAATCACATGGGTGGCCTGTATTGCAACACTCACAAATTATGACTATAATGGGCAGGCTCCATTATGGTCGTAAGTCAAGTGCTACCTATAAGTGTGAAGATGGGTTATAAAGTGACTTTTGAACATTGTTGTAACTTGGAATGGTTTCTAAACAGGTCAGTTGTGTTAAGTGAGGACTTAACTGTGGAAGAAAGCAACCACAGGTGTCTAAAAGGATGAGATGCACAGGTATCAGGCACAGGTAACCAGGATCAGGAATTGAGTTCAAAGCACTTCAAGTTTATTACATGCTTCCTATATACCAGAATCTGATCTAACAACCATCAAGCCAAAATGGCATTAGATAAAAGCCAATGGAATTCACTGTGTGTGTGTGTGTGTGTGTGTGTGTGTGTTGGACTTAGGTTTCTAATGGAAGCATAGCAATTCTAAACTGATAACACATTTCACCCCTCCCTTGGGCGGGGTCATCTCCTACAACGGGTCTAAGGCTGAACGAAATACAGATAATCCTCGATAAACCACCACAATTGAGAGCAAAATGTCTGCTAAGCAAGACAGCTGTTAAATGAGTTTTGCCACATTTTACAACCTTTTTTGCAGCAATTATTAAGTGAATCACTGCATTTGTCAAGCTAGTAAAATGGCTGTTAAGTGAACCTGGCTTCCCTTTGACTTTGTTTGTCAGAAGGTCATGAAAAGTGACCAATGACCCCAGGATACCAACATCCCAAATATAGAATAGAATAGAATAGAATAGAATAGAATAGAATAGAATAGAATAGAATAGAATTCTTTATTGGCCAAGTGTGATTGGACACACAAGGAATATGTTCTCAGTGTACATAAAAGAAAAGATACATTTGTCAAGAATCATCAGGTACAACACTTAATGATAGTCATAGGGGCAATAAGCAATCAAATCATACTAGGAAACAGTCCATATAAATCGTAAGGATACAAGACAAAGTTACAGTCATACATCACAAGTGGGAGGGGATGGGTGATAAGGAGTGATGAGAAGATTAACAGTAATAGTGCAGACTGTAATAGTTGAACAGTGTTGAGGGATTATTTGTTTAGCAGAATGATGGCTTTCAGGAAAAAACTGTCCTTGTGTCTAGTTGTTCTGGTGTGCAGTGCTCTATAGCATCGTTTTGAGGGAAGGAGTTGAAACAGTTTATGTCCGGGATGTGAGGGGTCTGTAAATATTTTCACAGCCCTCTTTTTGACTCGTGCAGTATACAGGTCCTCAATGGAAGGCAGATTGGTAGTGATTGTTTTTTCTGCAGTCCTAATTATCCTCTGAAGTCTGTGTCTGTCCTCCTGGGCTGCAGAACCAAACCAGACAGTTATAGAGGTGCAGATGACAGACTCAATAATTCCTCTGTAGAACTGTATCAGTAGCTCCCTGGGTAGTTTGAATATGGCATATGAGTCAGTTGTTAAGCATCCTAATTCTGATCATGTGACTACGGGGATGCTACAATAGTCATAAGTGTGAAATCCAGCCATATGTCACTTTTTTATTTTATTTTATTTATTTTATATTTGGATTTATATGCCGCCCCATCTCTGGGGACTCAGGGCGGCACAAAAACATATACATAATATAAAACTTATTCCAAATTTACCTAATCCCAATAACTCTAAAATATTAAAATCGCCCAAAATTAAAAATTAAAAATTAAATTTCAGTGTCATTGTCACTGTCACTAAATTGGAGTGGTGCGGTGGCCTAGAGGTGGAGTTCTTGTCTCACAGTCAGGAAGCTGCAAGTTCAGTCCTAGGCAGAGGCAGATATTTCTCTCTCTGAGCACACTGAGAATATATTTGCTAAACAAAACTCAGCATTGGCAACAGGAAGGGAATCCGGCCATTAAAACACTCTGCTAGCTCCATTCAGTTGCCCAGACTCCACCCCGCAAGGGGTTATGGGGTCATTAAATGAAGATGATGATTGTCAGTCATTAAATGAACAGTTGTAAGTTGAGGACTACCTGTATTCAGGGCACATTCTCATACCACATTCCTTCCCCTTCCCTTTTAAACCTTTTTAATGAAATTCCAAGTCTGGGGGAAATGACAGGCTTAATAATTCCTCTGTTTTCAGCCAAAGGTCTTCCAAGTTTTAGCTTTGTCAGCCTCCCCTGTTCCTTCAGTGTAGTTATGACACAGCTTCTAAGACTCCCAACTGCTCTGTTCCCTGATCAAGGACTCCATCCTGCTTTGAAAGAGAGCTTTGTTTGGAGCTGAGCAGAATGCTGATGACAAATCGCCCCAGCAGCCTCAGCCGTGCAATTCCCTCATGACAGCAGCACTTTGACCCACGACGTCACCTGCTTCTATTTTAAACTTTGGTTGGTTATTTTGGAAATAAGCTTCAATTGGAAATTCAAGACATCACCTGTATACAGGTAGTCCTCGACTTACGATCACAATTGAGCCCAACATTTCATTTATTCTGTTATTCAGTCATAGTTACCTGAACAGGCAGCACCTTTCCAAATTACAGACTTAGTTCCTGGAGATGCTAAGTGCTGAACCTGCAACCTTTAGCATATAAGGAAACTCTATCCCTGAACTATGTCCTGTCCAGGCTCAGGCTTGGGGTCAGAAATTTAGTTCATGTTCATGTGTTTCAACTCCCAGGTCTGCTCTTTTATTATTATTTATTTATTTGATTTGTCAATTGCTTACAAAATAATAGGTATAAGAATAAACATGAGTAAGAATACAGGAAATAGGTACGAATAAATGGGAACAATAGGACAGGGACGGGAGGCACAATTGTGCACTTATGCATGCCCCTTACAGGCCTCTTAGGAATGGGATGAGGCCAATAGAGGACAGTTTAAGGTTAAAGGATTTGAGGATGTAACAACAGAGTCAGGTAGTGCATTCCAGGCATTGACCACTCTGTTCCTGAAGTCGTACTTTCTGCAATCAAGTTTGGAGCGGTTTACATTGAGTTTGTATCTGTTGTGTGCTCTTGTATTGTTGCGGTTGAAGCTGAAGTAGTCATTGACTGGTAGGACATTGTAGCAGATACTTTTGTGTACTATGCTTAAGTCCAACCATAGGTGGCATAGTTCAAGGTTGTCCAAGCCCAAAATTTGAAGCCTGGTGATGTAGGGTATTCTGTTGCAAGCAGAGGAGTGTAGTATTCTTCTCGTGAAATATTTCTGGACTCGCTCAATTGTATTAATGTCCGATATACAGTGCGGATTCCAGACAGATGAGCTGTATTCGAATGTTGGTCTAGCAAAGGTTTTGTATGCCCTAGTTAGCAATTCTATAATTCCAGAGAAGCCTTGTAAGATTAGATTTACAATTAGATTCTTCACTCCAGCTGAGGCCAAGGCAGAATAACCGAGTTGGAAGGGACCTTGGAGGTCTTGTAGTGCAACCCCTTGTTCAAGGCAGGAAATGTGGGGATTCAATAACCAGTCATTTGAGTGTCCAAAGATGTCTGACCACATATGTGCTTATTACTTTTATACCATTTTCACAAGCAGAAAAGAACAGCATAGATACAGCATTGGGATTGGAGAATAGATCCACATGGGTGAAACCCTTCAATCACATTGGCATAACCCCTCAACCAATCCTTGAAGTTAGTGGTGATGTTAGTAAATGATATCACCTGTACACCTGGAAAATCAGAGACCTCCCATCCCCATCCCAACAGATAAAAGGATGAATAGAAGATGAGCTCATGGGATAGCAAAAGAGGCCCCCTCCACCAGGCTGCAGTGTGCTGCCAGCTTCTAGTGTCATCCAGGGAAACTCAGTGGCTACCACAAGGAAAACCCTATACCATTTCAGACAAATGCTTGTCCAATCTCTTCTTAAAAACTTCCAGGGTTGGATCATTCACAACTTCCAGAAGCAACTTGTTCCGCTGGTTAATTGTTCTCACTGTCAGGAAATTTATCCTTAGTTCTAGGTTGCTTCTCTCCTTGATTAGTTTCCACCTGTTGCTTCTTATCCTGCCCTCAGGTGCTTTGGAGAATAGCTTGATGCCCTCTTCTTTGTGGCAGCCCCTCAAATATTGGAACACCGCTATCATGCCACCTCTGGTCCTTCTCTGCACTAGACTAGACATGCCCAATTCCTGCAACCCACCATATTTCTACAATACAGCTGATCTGGCTGGCTCCAGTCAAACGATTCCCCTCCATGCATCGTCAGCACATGGGATGAAATGACCGATCGGCCATGCGTCAGCCATTTCTCTCAATCCCCTCGGAAGCTTTCCCCAGAACCTCTTAAGGCAAAGGAGAGCCAGGCCACGCAAGGCTGCCGAAGGAAAATTGAAGGCTCTGCATCTTCCCAGTCATTGCCCTCCTTGTTAATCATGCCACTTATGCTTGCACTGTGTAAAAGGGATAAAGGATTTTGTTTTCTTCCCCTGGCCAATTTCACTTTTCAAGAACTGTGTTATGTATGCAGGTTTAAAGTCATTGGTTTAGTTTGAACTGTTCTTGTAAAATGTAAGAAATGATTGGTTTAAAAAGTGCGGGAAAACCCTGCACTCTGATTGGCTGGCAACTGCGGCTGCTGGCTATAAGTAGCAGCGCAGACCAGCCAAAGTGGGTTCGTTCTGAGCTGTAGTCACTAATAAACAAAGAGCTTGAAGCACTCTGTGTCTGTCTCTTCATGCAAACTTAACACTGGCGACGAAGGTGGGATCTCCCTGAAGAAGAAGGCAACACGGAACAGAAGAAGAGAGAGATGGCTGCGCTGAACACCCCTCCAGCCCCGTTCGATCCGACGGCAGAAGACTGGGAGACGTATGCAGATCGTTTCCAAATGTATCTGGAAGGAAACGATCTTGCCGACATTTCCAAGAAGCGGAAGAGGGCGGTCTTTTCTCACCCGCGGTCCAGCAGTTTTCAAGATGGCGAAGGCATTGGCGGGAGCTGCAGATGTGAAGGTAATGGAATGGCCTGACTTAGAAAGTTAAGAGCCCATTACCCCACAAGTATCGTGCCTCATTAAGAGACATGAGTTTTACCATCGTGATCAAGGGGAAAGTGAAAACATAAACGACTTCGTGGCAAGTTTAAGAGACATTGGGGTGCATGTAATTTAACAATTTAGAAGAGGCCATGCGCGATCGATTTGTTCTGGGCCTTAAAGACAAGGTGCTTCAGAGCAAGTTATTACTAAGACCTAAGATCACGCTGAAGGAAGCAATAGAAGAGGCCTCTTCAGCAGAAGCTACCAAGTCCTCAGCAGCAGCCATGAAGAAAATCAACAAGGCCACAAGCCATCCTGATGTGGAAAAGTCCACAACAACTCATTGTGAGCAAATAGATTCTGAGTCAGACTGTAGTGAGGTGGAGGAAGGAATTTATAGACTCAGAATGGAGCAGAAAAGAAAGACCTGGGAAGAAAGAGGCAAGATTTCTACTGCAGAGGTTGTGGGGAAGCCACCCCGACTGAATGCAAGTTCCTAGATACCATCTGCCTCCGTTGTGAAAAAGAGGACACCTAGCAAGAGTCTGCAAATCATCCAGAACTCCACCCAACAGAAGGAAGTTTCCTGACAAAGAATTCAAGCCCAACAACCTCAGTGAGAAAATGGGGCACAGCACAGAAGCAAAGGGAAGAATGAAACTCATCAGACAGTAACTATTGGTCATTCTTCTTCTATCAATAACAGAAAAGTGCATGTCAAGGTACTAATTGAAGGAAGGCCTTGCCAAATGGAAGTGGACTCAGGCTCATATTTATCTATGGTGTCATGGGACACTATTCACAGACTACTCCCAAACATTCAGAAGAAGCATTTCAAGAAGCAAGCACTGACTCTTAAAGACTACCAAGGGAACAAGATTCCAGTAGTTGGAACAAGAGAATTCAATGTGAAGTTCAAAGGCCACACCAAATGCTTGCCCCTGACCATCGTGGACAAGGATCGCCCAAGCTTGCTGGGATTTGAGTGGTTCAATCCACTAGGCATCGAGGTGACTGGCATCAATCACGTGAGCAACACTGAATGGGAGGAGGCCTTGAAGTCTGAGTTTCCAGAGGTCTTCAGCGAAGGATTGGGCAAGTATATGGGGACCCCTATCACTTTCAATCTAGATCCCAAGGTGCCACCATTCGCTTAAAGCCCAGAAGGGTCCCATTTGCCTTAAAGGAAAAATTGATGCACAATTAGATAAACTAATAGCTCAAGGAGTTTTAGAGCCCTATGGGAGACACCCATAGTCACACCAGTCAAGACTGATGGGTCAGTGAGAATCTGTGGAGACTATAAGGGGACATTGAACCATGCGCTTCAACAGAGCGCATATCCAGTTCCAGTGGTGCATCATTTACTACATTCACTTGGCAGGGGTACAGTCTTTGCCAAATTGGATCTGGCCCAGGCATATCAACAATTAACAGTTGATGATGCCACTGCAGAGGCCCAAACCATTGTGACTCATAGAGGTGCTTTCAAATGTAAAAGGTTACAGTTTGGAGTAAGCGTGGCACCAGGCATCTTCCAAAGCCTTATGGAAAGGATGCTCCAAGGACTGCCAGGGGTAGTACCTTACTTTGATGATGTGTTAATCTCTGCTGAAAATGACACTCAGTTACAAGAGAGACTCAGAGAAGTCCTTACCAGATTCAAAAAGCGGGGTTAAAAGTCAAGAAGAAAAATGCACTCTTAGAACTGACAAGGTTGAGTTCTTGGGCTATATGATTGACAAGCATGGTATCCACCCCACAGATGCCAAGGTTCAGGCAATCAAAGAAGCCCCTAGACCAAAATGTAAAACAGATGCAAGCCTTCCTTGGACTCATTAACTTTTATCACATGTTCCTACCTCAGAAGGCAACCATTGCAGAACCACTGCACAGATTATTAGACAAAAAGTCTGCGTGGGTCTGGGGCAGAAAAGAACAATCTGCATTTAACAATATTAAAAGACTAATCACGTCTGATGCTGTACTGATACAGTTCTCTGAGAATTTGCCTGTTGTACTGACTTGTGATGCATCCCCTTTTGGAGTGGGGGGGTTTGAGCCACAGGCTTCCCAGCGGGAGGGAAGCTCCTATTGCATTTTACTCTCACACCTTGACCAAAGCAGAGAGGAACTACAGCCAACTGGACAAGGAAGCCTTGGCAATTGTTGCAGCTGTCAAGAAATTCCATGAGTATTTATATGGGAGAACATTTACCATTGTCACAGATCACAAACCTCTGTTAGGCATTGTGGCAGGAGACAAACCTACGCCCACTATCCTGTCACCAAGAATGCTGAGGTGGACTGAATTTCTTGCTGCTTATTCATACAAACTCATCCACAGGCCTGGCAAAGACATTGGGCATGCAGATGCTTTGAGTCGCTGCCCACTTTTCACACTGAGGACTTTGCTCCTGAGACTTACACCTTTTTCCTAGAAACTGTTGCCAAGCTTCCAGTACACGCTGCTGAAATTGCCAGAGAGACTGCCAAAGACATTGTATTGGCTCCTGTTATAGGCTGGATTAAGAAAGGTTGGCCTCTTCAAGATCTACCTCAACTTGCCCAACCTTTTAAATCCAGGCAAACTGAATTATCTGTATTAAGAGGATGTATTTTGTGGGGTAACAGGGTGGTTATTCCTACAAAACTGCAAAAAGAGGTTTTGGAAATGTTACATGAGGGTCATCCAGGTATTGTCAGAATGAAGGGATTGGCCAGGAGTTATGTATGGTGGCCAGGTATTGACAAAATGGTTGAAAACTGGGTTGCATCTTGTCCCAACTGTCAGGTAGTCAGGCCTGCCCCACCTCTCGCCCCCCACACAGGAATGGGAATGTCCTAGGGGCCCATGGTCCAGGATTCACATTGATTTTGCTGGCCCTACCAGAGGGCACACTTTCCTTATTATAGTTGATGCATATTCCAAATGGCTAGAGGTTATCCCTATGGCATCCACCACAACTGAAGCTGTCATCAAACAGCTTAAAAGCTTTTGTAACTCACGGTTACCTGATGTGCTTGTTTCTGACAATGGCCCTCAATTTACATCCAACCTTTTTGAATCATATCTAGCACAACAGGGTATCAGACATGCCCTGACAGCCCCTGGGCATCCTTCGGCTAACGGCCGGGCTGAACGTATGGTACGATTTACCAAGGAAAAACTTCAGCAATTGGGTCCAGGGGATATCACTGAGAGAGTTGAAAAACTTCTCAGTGTTCAGCATATCACTCCCAACCCCTCAACTAATTTGTCCCCAGCTGAATTGTTGATGGGTAGGAAACTCAGGTCTCCCCTTGACGCCTTCATCCCACTTACGCACCCAACGCACCACTAGATTCCACTAGCAAAATTCACACATTCACTGTGGGTGATTCTGTTTATGCTAAGAACCTTATGGGTGAACCATTATGGATTCCTGCTGAGATAACCCAAATCACAGGCCCCAGGTCTTACAGGGTACAAACGGAGGATGGTGTCCTCTGGAGCAGGCACATTGATCAGTTAAGATCCAGATTGCCTCAGGAGCATCGCTTGCTCCTCTCTGGTTCCCATACCTACTGCCTCTTCTAGGGGAAGGGGAGGATCATGAGTGTAATGAACAAGCAAGAATCAACCCCATGTGTAACGAGCTAACACGACAGGAACCATCCCAAAACCTGTCACAATACCAACAACCATTTTCACAAATGGAAGATTGCACATCATTACCTGATTTAGGTGCTGACATTGGGTTGGAGATGGATTGGGAGGAGAGACCAGGTTGTAGTAACCAAACAGGTTCTACCATTACTACAAGTCCTAGTAAGGAAATGTCAGCAGACACATTTTCCCTCACAAGGTGAGAACCTTAAAACATCTGAACCACATAGGTCTCAATGTACACGTAAGAGCCCCACCTATTTAAAAGAATACATTAGATAGGCTGGGGTTTGAGTATGGACTGAACCTAGTGGGGAGGGGTGTTATGTATGCAGGTTTAAAGTCATTGGTTTAGTTTGAACTGTTCTTGTAAAATGTAAGAAATGATTGGTTTAAAAAGTGCGGGAAAACCCTGCACTCTGATTGGCTGGCAACTGCGGCTGCTGGCTATAAATAGCAGCCGCAGCCCAGCCAAAGTGGGTTCGTTCTGAGCTGTAGTCACTAATAAACAAAGAGCTTGAAGCACTCCGCGTCTGTCTCTTCATGCAAACTTAACAAACTGAAAAGCTGTTTCTTCCCTGAAAGCATTCTTGTGATACGTGGAGACTGAAACGACAGCTAAAGCTGTTTCTGTCTTACCCTCACTGCCATTTATGTCCTCTCCCTCCAAGCTGGGAATTTGCTACCATGTCTGTCTGGACTGGCAAAAGAAGGGAGAAAGCGGGGTTTGGGGTCCAGGGAGTCAGCTCTGATTGTTCCTCAATCTTAATAAGGAACCAAAGGGGACAGCATGTCCCAAACAGGTTCAAGCGACCAACTGGGTAAGACAGGCCTTTGTACCCTGTCTTAATTCGAGGTGCCAATAGATGGGCCACACAGGTATGGCTTATACCAGAAGCAGCAGGAAAATACCAAATTAGAAGAGCCAGTTTGTTCTAGTGCAAGGGACTTCAAACTTGGCAAGTTTAAGACTTGTGGACTTCAACTCCCAGAATTCCTGAGCTAACATGATTGGAGGAGGAATTCTGGGAGTTGAAGTCCACAAGTCTTAAAGCTGTGAAGTTTGAAAACCCTCCTGTTCTATGGCTCCAGGCTAAAAACTGGGAGACTATGAGTTTGAGTGCTGCATTAGGCATTAAGCTGTCTGGGTGACTTTGGGCCAATCATCAGGAGACAGTGAATTCTAGTATCACCTTAGGCATAAAAGCCAGATAGATGACTTTGGGCCAATCATCAAAAAATGGTGAGTTCTAGTTCTGCTTTAGGTGTAAAAGCTGGTGGGTGACCTTTAGGCAGTCTGCGTTCTAGTCCCAACTTAAGCAACAAAACCAGCTAGGTGACTTTAGACCAATCACCAGAAGACTGAGTTCTAGTTCTGATTTAGGCATGAAAGCTGGCTGGGTGTCCTTTGGCCAGTCATCAGGAGACCATGAATTCTAGTTCCACCTTAGGCATGAAAGCCAGCTAGGTGACTCTGTGCCAATCAACAGGAGATGATGAGTTCCAGTTCTACCTTAGCCATGAAAGCTGGCTGGGTGATCTTTAGCCAGTTGCCAGGAGACTGTGAGTTCTAGTCCCACATTCGAGCATGAAAGCCAGCTGGATGGCTTTGAGCCAATCCCCCTCTTTCAGTCCAACTCACCTCACAGAATAGTTTTGGAGGGAAAAGAAGATGGCATAGGAATATTAGCTGTGTTCACCGCTTTGAATTATTTATAAAGTAATAAAGGTGGGATATAAATGAATACAAGAAATAAATAAAATGATACTGATTTATAAAGACACATTGAATTGATGAGATCACTCCTACTGTTCCTCTCACTCCCTTCTATGTCGATTTAATTTGCCTTGTTTTTTTTCGGACAGATAGGCACCCTCTTCCAACCAGGCCTGGACTTCGGATACTTTCATTTCCCGCCCCCCCTCCCCAAAATACCAGGGGTATCCCTGTGAATTCCAGAGGCATTCTTGGAAATAAAGACCACATTTTGATCCTGGTGCTTTTTTTTTACCTTCTGACATGCCAGCTTCCCTCTTGGTAAAATTAAAATAATCTGATAAAAAGGTCAGGTGGGCAGAGAGCCTGACAGGAGGTATCTGTAGGAGCCATTTCATCTATTTCTATTTTAGATAGTGGGTGAGCTTGGCCCAAAATGAGGTAAGCACTGCAGGCAGAGGAAATATCACTTTGGAAAGCTGCCTTTTGCATAATCAAGTCAGAGAAACACCAATCTTTCTGCAAGTAAGCATAAAACACTAGTAAATCCAACAGGAAATGTTCTCTCGATCTGCCCAGCTGATCTTTTATTTCCCCTCTTGCAGGTAGTTTCTCCATTAGGAGAACATTTCCAAATAACATCTGAGGTCCACCATGAGAACCATTCTCTGGCCTCAGAAGTTCATTGCCATGTCTGAATCAGATGCAGATCCTGGAATAGGAATCTGTTAATATCAAAATCTGCAAGGTGGTAGATTGTCCTGCATTGATGTTGCATAAATCTGTGTTTCTCAACCTTGGCAACTTGGTGAGGGGTGGACTTCAACTCCCAGAATTCTCTAGTCAGTCATGCTGGCTGGGGAATTCTGGGAGTTGAAGTCCATCCTTCTTCAAGTTGCCATGGTTGAGAAAACCCTGGCATAGATACTTCAAAAGAGGCTTGCATCGTCACGCTTTCTCTGCCATCTTGCCAGTTTTGACCCTCTTGGGGACATCTACGGCAAGGATGTCCAGAAGGTTAAAAAGGTCAAAAGGCCATGAGCCTGTGCAATTCAAATTTTGACCTTCTAGTAGACATTTTGCCCAGCCAAAGCATACATTTAAAAAGAAGAGTTTAATCACATGGGTGTGGATGCCATTTTGACTTTTTTGACTCCCCAGCTATATAATAGTTGGTGGCCTCTAGATACACCTAACATTAATGGGAGTCACATTGTAAAACGGTATTGCACTGCGCTTTTCAAATTGGGTTGGGTCTTCCTATTCTCAGAAGAAAGTTTGGAGGCCACAGAAATGAACGTAAGGACTGCATATTGTCCATCCTTGCTCTAGATTAGTGCTTTTCCAACATGGCAACTTTAAGAGATGTCGACTTCAAGCCCCAAAATTCTTCAGCCATCATGCTGGCTGGGAAATTCTGGGGGTTGGAGTCCACAAGTCTTAAAGTTGCCAAGTTTGTGGGGGGGACTTCTCTAAAGTATTTTTAATACCAGAGGTCTCCAAACTTGGAAACTTTAAGACCTTCCATTAAGGACCTGTATACTGCACGAGTCAAAAAGAGGGCCGTGAAAATATTTACAGAGGCTTCACATCCTGGATATAAACTGTTTCAACTTCTACCCTCAAAACGACACTATAGAGCACTGCACATCAGAACAACTAGACACAAGGACAGTTTTCCCCCAAACGCCATCACTCTGCTAAACAAATAATTCCCTCAACACTGTCCAACTATTTACAAAGTCTACACTACTATTACTATTACTATTAATCCTCCCATCCTTCCTTTCATCCATCTCCTCCCACTTATGACTGTATGACTGTAATCTTGTTGCTTGTATCCTAACGATTTTTATTGACTGTTTCCTACTATCATTTGATTGCTTATTGAACCCTGTGACTATAATTAAGTGTTGTACCTTTTGATTCTTGACTGATACAAATGTATCTTTTCTTTAATGTACACTGAGAGCATTTGCACCAAGACAAATTCCTTGTGCGTCCAATCACACTTGGCCAATAAAAATATATATGGACTTCAACTCCCAGAATTCTGGGAGTTGAAATCCACAAGTCTTAAAGTTGCCAAGTTTGGGGACCCCTGCCCTATACCATTCTGGACAAATGGCTGGCCAGTTTCTTCTTAAAAGTCTCCAGTGATGGAGCACGTACAACTTCTGAAGGGAAGCCATTTGATTGATTAATTGTTCTCACTGTCAGGAAATTTCTCCTTAGCTCTAGCTTGGGTGGGTCTCTTCTTGATAGGTTTCCATCCGTTACTTCTTGTCCTGCCTTCAGGTGCTTTGGAAAAAGGTTGACTCCATCTTCTTTGTGGCAGCCTCTCAAATATTGGAAGACTCATGTCACCTCTAGTTTTCTCTTTGTTCAACTACACATACCCAACATCGGCAGTAAATTAAATGGAGGAATTACCCATTTCCAGCTGAATTGTAGGCTTTCCAGAGAACCAATTAACTGATGGGCAGGCTGGATATGGGGATTGCCGTAGCCCTGATTTACTGCTGAAAACTCAGGAATGCCATCCAAATGAGGCTTTCCCACTCGGGCCATTTGGATCCAAAAAGGCAACATCTCTGTGAGGTAACCCATTGCAGCTGGATTTTCTTTTTCTTTTTTAATAAAAGGATGAGAGCGCAATTCCATCGTTCAACACGTGCCAGATAAATTCAGGGGGGAAAAAACAACCTATTCTCTGCAGAGAACATGGTAGAACCAAAGTTGCCTTTGGAAAAGTCAGCTTGTCAACCCCCAAGGAGCATCTTTCTGGTCTGGCCCAGTGACTGAGAAACCTTTGAGAAGTTTAGCACAGAACAGACCCAGATTAATAATGATCTTATTAGCAATATGGTGGAAACTGAATTACTGTAAGATGAACTTGGTACCTATTATAAATAAAAGCAACCTGTTTCTTTATTGACGTGCGTGTTTCTCTTAGATGTTTTAAAGAAAACATCTAAATGGGTAAAGAAATGGACCAAAAGGGAAAGATGAAGGCATTTGATAAAGAAATATATCCAGCAGCAGAGCTCTCTACATTGCACAATCTCCTAAGGACATTGCATCACCCTCCAAACTTCAACCAAACTTAGCTCAGGCAACCTATAGAGCCAGCTATGACCCCTACATCAGCCAATAGAATACATGCTCTTGCACAGGAACAGGAAGCTCAAATGCAAAGCCCAAGAGTAACCCCTACCCCCACTCTCAACTCCATGTGGTTCTCCTTCATCATTAAACCATCTTTCCAATCCACCTCCAGCATCCATTTTGTCTCCAGTGCCTTTCTCCCAGCTTGGAACTGGACCTGGATATTTCTTCCAACATCACAGAGGAACCCTTTAATAGAGATGTGAGGGAAGAAAAATCCGGTCTGGTTCCAAGCCAGGAAATGGGCGCTAGAAATAAAATGGAGGCTGATTGGAAAGAAGGCCCTGTTTCTTAATAAGCAGAACCAAAAACAGCATGTAGTTCTGGGACAGCTGACAAATTATCTTGATAAGTGCAAATATTTTATACAGGTTACAGTATTTTTATACAGGTTACAGTATTATTTTCAGAAATTCTGAGGTTTTCTTTGTATGCTTTTATTATTTGATTGGTTGTGGGTTAATCTTATTAAGTCCTAAAAATCCTGTCCTGTCCTTAATCCCATCAACTGGAGCTGAAGGTGTTTTGTTTGTGAATAGATTGGCCCAGATTTCTTAATAAATACCCATCTCTAAAGACTTCAGGTATTTGCTGGAGGCTGTTGGAGCTGCTTTCTTCCTTTGTTAAGATTTTTCTCCATTTCTCCTTTGGGAAAATATAATATTCTGCCTCTTTTAATATTCCCAAAATATTTCTTTCTTCTAGGAGGGGGGATGTGTAAGATTGTGTTCCCTCCAGCTCAAGGCTTTCTTAAACTTTGCATATGGATTCAACATTTGCAGAAATGTTGTACAGGTAGTTCTCAACTTATAACCATTTGGTCAATGACTGTTCAAAGGTATAACGGTGCTGAAAAAATTAAGCTCCATCCATGATGACACACATAAAAAAGCACAAGCTTCAATTATACTGCACAATTGGCTGCCATTTTGAACTCTTTGGACTACGGCCTACAATCATCATTCCAGTGCATACAAAGAACCTGAACTACAAGTCCCATCAATCCTAGCTGAAACAAGCAATGGTGAAGGATGTAAGGAATTATAATTCTGCAACATCTGGTTCTAAAATGAGAGCCCTCCTCCCAGGGTAATTGACAAACACATCTCATTTCTAGACTAGACCTTGAGGTAGAAACCACAGTTTAAGAAGGCCAAGTAAACTGCAGGTGATATTTGATTTACGACCATAATTGATCTCAAATTTTCTGTTGCTAAGGTGGTTAGCGATGTCCCATTTTACAACCATTTTGCATTGGTTACTAAGCGAATCACTGAAGCTGTTAAGCTGAATCATAAAGTGAATCTGGCTTCCCCCATTGACTTTGCTTGTCAGAAACTCCCTAAGGAGGTGACAAATGACATCCCCCAAACCCCGGGATGCTGCAACCATCATAAACACATTTAGCGGGTGGTGATGGGAGTTTCCCAATTCTCCCATATTACCCCCCTCCTGCATGGCCTGCATTGGTTGCCGGTTGCACTCCGGGTGAGATTCAAGGTTTTGGTTTTAACATACAAAGTCCTTCACGACATGGGTCCTCAATATCTAAGGGAGCAACTCCTGCCGATATTGAGCGCCAACCGCCCTGTGCGAGCACATAGGCAAGGAGTCCTCGGGGTCCTGTTGGCAAGTCAATGTTGGCTGGCGGTCCCCTGGCGATGAGCCTATTCTGTCGCAGCCCCTGACCTCTGGAACCAACTGCCCCTGGAGCTCCGCCTGGCCCCTGACCTCCGCACCTTCTGCCATGATCTGAAGACCTGGTTGTTCGACCAATCTGGGCTGTGACCCCTCCCTGGGGGGGGATGGGTTTTTAAATTATTTTAAATTATTGTAAATTTTAGATTTGTAACTTTTTGGGCTTGTGAACGGTTTAATTCTTTTTTAATTATTTATTGTCATTGTTTTTAGTTGTGAGCCGCCCCGAGTCTTCAGAGATGGGGTGGCATACAAGTCCAAATAATTAATAAATAAATAAATAAATAAATAAATAAATAAATAAATAAATAAATAAATTTATCTATCTAGAGGTGGTATTCAGCAGGTTCTGTCCAGGTCTGGAGAACCGATAGTAGAAATTTTGAGTAGTTTGGAGAACCGGCAAATACCACCTCTGACTGGCCCCGCCCCCATCTCTCTCTGCCTCCCGAGTCCCAGCTGATTGGCTGGGTCTTCTTTGGTTGCCCTGCACAGGAGAATGGAGCTGGAAAGCAGGTTAGTGGGGTGGGGAGGGAATGGAGATTTTGCAGTATCCTTCCCCTGCAATGCCCACCAAGCCACACCACGCCCACCAAGTCACACCCACAGAACTGATAGTAAAAAAATTTGAATCCCACCAATCTGTCTGTCTGTCTGTGTCTGTCTGTCTTGTCTGTCTATCTATCTATCTATCTATCTATCTATCTATCTATCTATCTGGAAGGAAGGAAGGAAGGAAGGAAGGAAGGAAGGAAGGAAGGAAGGAAAGAGAAAGAAAGAAAGAAAGAAAGAAAGAAAGAAAGAAAGAAAAGAATGAAAGAAATTTGCTGGTTACCTGGCACCCAAAGTGGGGATGCTGCAATGGTCATAAGTGTGAAAATTGATCATGTCACTTTGTTCAATGCCATTGTTAACTTTGAACAGTCATGACTGTATGTCAAGGACTACCTGTACAAGTGGTCCTTGACTTACGACCACAATTGAGCCCAAAATCTATGTTGTTAAGTGAGAAATTTGTCCCATTTTATAATTTTTCTTGCCATATGTTAAGTGAATCGCTGCAGTTATTAAAGTAGTAACATTGTTGTTAAGTGAATCTGGTTTCCCCATTGACTTTGCTTGTCAGGAGGTTGCAAAACATGATTACATGACCCCAGGACATTGCAACCGCCATCACTACAAACCAGTTGCCAAGCATCTGAATTTTGATCACATGACCACGGGGATGCTGCAATGGTTGTAAGTGTGGAAAATAGTTGTAAGTCACTTTTTTCAGTGCTTCAGTAACTTCGAACAGTCACTAAACTGTTGTAAGCCAAGCAGCATGTCTTAATAAGAGATTGGGAGAAGCAAATTCAGTCTCCTGACTTTTCATCACAGGCAGAGAACAGAAAACGAATTGCTGTAATCATTAACATTTGAATCAGCCAAAGAAAAATTGCTGTGACAGCAGAGTTTATGACACATGCTGACAAGCCAGCCACTCATCAACAGTCCTCAATGTTGCCTGACAGAAGCCTAAAAGATTCCTGGGTTTACAGCCTGCCAAGGATTGTAGAAGGAAAAATATTACAAGACTGTCAATTTTTCCCAATCTACCAGCCCTTTAGATAAGTTGGGACTTCAGTTCCCAGAATTCCCAATGCACCTGGAAATATTTCCCTGGGCTGAGTTTGGGAACTGGTTGGAAACAATACACATCCCCCTCTCTTCAGAGATAATCCACAGCAAGGGTGTCCAACCTTGGCCACTTTAAGATCTGTGGACTTCAATTCCCAGAATACCCCAGCTGGCTGGGGAATTCTGGGAGTTGAAGTCCACGGGTCTGAAAGTGGCCAAGGTTGGACACCCCTGATCTATAGGAAGCAGCAGAGAACAGGTTAATTATATAAGAGAATATATGAGAATAAATCACATTTTCAAACGAATAATTATATAAGAGCTAAGGACGAAACAAAACTATTATTACCTTTATTATCAGAGTACAACATGTGTACAATGAGATTGGCTGAGCCTCCCTTCGTGCACCCTCCCACCAACACAACTCACAGTGGGGACAGAAAAAGACCAGAACACATCAGCTCTTCCAATGGGCAGTCATGGCTGCTATAACAGAGTCTATCCACCTTGTTGCTGGTTGTTCACTTCTCTTTCCTTTTTCCCAGCATCAGCTGGGTCTTTCCACAGTGTATCCAAAGAAGGATAATTTGAGGCTAGTCATTTGTGCCTTGAGTGAGAACACTGGATTTGTTTGATGATCCATTGGTTTGTTTTCTCAGTGGTCTGCAGTACAGGAGGTAATCCTCAACTTACGACGACAATTGAGCCCAAAATTTCTGTTGTAAATTGAGACATTTGTTAAGCGAGTTTTGTCCCATTTTACGATCTTTCTTGCCACAGTTGTTAGGTGAATCACTGCTGTTGATAAGTTAGCAACCCAGCTGTTAAGTGAATCAAGCTCCCCGATTGACTTTGCTTGTCAGGAGGTCGCAAAAGGGGATCACCTGTCAACTATAAAACGTGTATACAAAATGTCTGGGTGTATCATCCAATGAAACACATCCATAGCCAAGAATCATCAATCATGCTCTCCAATTAGATTTTTTGCATGGCAGAAGCTTCAGTCATCTAATCAGTCTCTGAAGAAAATATGAATGGAATGTACTTTTGATTCCACACTGCTGCCTGCTCTTTGAAACTCCCTCACTTCTTTCTGTTGACAACTATAAAACGTGTGTACAAAATGTTTTATGAGTTGACAATGACCTTGGGACACAGCAATGGTCATAAGTATGAACCAGTTGCCAACCATTTTAATTTTGATTACATGATCAAGGGGCTACTGCAAAGGTTGTAACTGTGAAAAATGGTCATACGTCATTTTTTTCAGTGCCGTTGTAACTTGGAACAGTCACTAAATGAACTGTTGTAACTCTAGAACTACTGTACAGATAGTCCTCGACTTACAACCATAATTCAGCCCAAAACATCTGTTGTTAAGCAATAAGGGAGCGACTGCTACCGACATCAAATACTAACCCCTGTGAACTCATAGACAGGGACTCCTTGGGGTTCCGTCGGCCAGGCAATGCCGGCTGGCGGTCCCCCGATGACGTGCCTACTCTGTCGCGTCCCCAAACTCTGGAATCAACTTCCCTTAGGGCTCCGCCTGGCCCCTGACCTCCGCACCTTCCACCATGACCTGAAGACCTGGTTGTTTAACCAATCCAGGCTGTGACCCTTGGGAGGGGTGGTTTTAGATTTCGGATTGATTTTAAGTTTTGTATTTTGTAATTGTGTTTTTTGGGGCTGTTTAGTTTAATTCTTTTTTAAGTATTTATTGTTGTTGTTTTAATTGTGAGCCGCCCCAAGTCTTCGGAGATGGGGCGGCATATAAGTCCCACTAATAAATAATAAATAAATATATATATATATTTATTAAGTGAATTTTGACCCATTTTACGACCTTTCTTGCCACAGTTGTTAAGTGAATCACTGCAGTTAGTAGTGCTCACATATATAACATATAACACATATAACACACATAACAGGATGGGATTCAATCACACAATGGCAAGTTCCCCCTTGTTTTTTCAACACACACAGATACCACTGCTTGGAGCTAACATTAAATCATAGGAATATAGAGACATAAAAAACTGACAGCAGAAAAAGGTCTAGTGATCCATCAAGTCTGACCTTTGAGAATTCTTTTTTTTTTTAATTTGGATAATGACATGTTTAAACTCAGTTTCTGATAATTGACCCACTATCTCTGCTAGAAGTTGTTTCCAATCTCCCACTACTGTTTCTGTGAAGTCATTTTTTCTAACATGACTTTTAAACTTCCCACCTGTCGTTTTGAGGTAATGCTCCCATGTTCTTGAGTTTTGCTCAATACTGAAAGCATTAGAACCTTAATATTGAAAATATTAGATGCCTTCTAGAACCTTATAGGTAAAGATAAAAGTATCCCCTGTCCAGTTGTGTCCTGACTCTAGGAGGCGCTACTTATCTCTGTTTATTAGCCGAGCGAGCCAGCATTGTGCAAAGACACTTCCATGGTCATGTGGCCAGCATGACTATAAGCCAAAGGTGCATGGAACTCTGTTACCTTCCCATCGAAGTGGTACCTATTCATCTACTCTAACGCTTCTGCCAGCATCACACTGACGCCTGGGCTCCCACAGGAGGGGCCTCCTGGGAATACCGTCGGTCAGGCACTGTCAGCTGGCGGTTCCCAGGGCTAGGGCCTTTTCTGTGGGAGTGCCCGCCCTATGGAATCAGCTTCGCGGATCTTCGCTTGGCCCCGGATCTCTTTCGCCGAGACCTGAAGACCTGGCTGTTTCAGCAAGCCGGCCTGGATTGACCATGGGGGGCAGGTGATTTTATATTATTGGTATAATTGTAATTTTAATTGTTTTTAATGCAGTTTTGTAATTTAGACTTGTCTTGTTTAATATCTTTTTTATTGTATATATGGGTCTTTTTATCTGTTCACCGCCCTGAGTCCTTTGGGAGAAGGGCGGCATACAAGTCTAATAAAATAATAATAATAATAATAATAATAATAGCATTTGCATGCTTTTGAACTGTTAGGAGATGAGGAGATGAGGAGCTGGAGTAGGTAACAGGAGCTCACCCTGTTGCGCAGGGTATCAAACCTGAGCTGTCAGCTTTCCAGCTGACAAACTCAGCATCTTTAATGGCTGAGCCATCATGCCCCCTTCTAGAACCTCATTCTCACCCTTAATATATTTAAAAGTTGAAATCATATCACCCCTTTCCCTTCTGCCCTCCAGGTCGTACATATTCTGTTCCTCCAATCTCTCCTGGTATGTTTTGTCCATCAAACCTTGCACTATTTTTGTTAACCATCTCTGGATTTGCTCAATCTTATCCATGTCTTTGTTTTTTTAAAGTGAAGATTCCAAAATCTTTTTTAAAGTGAAGTCACCATCAAGATTTGTGCTAGTGAATTCCACAGATTCACTTAACAGCTGCAGCTATTCACTTAACAATGTGGCAAACAAGGTCATAAAATTGGGCACGACTCACTTAACGATCGCTAGCAATGGAAATTTTGGGCCCAGTTCTGGTCGTAAGCTGAGAACTACCTGTAGATATAAATTCAGGATGTGCCCAAAAACACCTTTGTGGTTGTTAGCACAAGAAACATTTTATAGCAGAGAAATAATAAGTAAACATAAATGGCTAACTTATCGTGATAGATGAGAATTTTGCCAAGAAAAATAGTAAAATAATTTTGTCAAGGGCAATGTAAAATAAAATGAAGAAGAGAAGATCTGGTGACAGAAGGGAAGTTTGCCAATGGTTTATGTATAATTAATAGAAAGATTTAAAGTAGACCAAAGAATTTTTGGTTTCCAGCATTGTTAAGACTGAGGTTGAAACAGAACAGTTTCCTTGACTTACACCACAGTTGAGATCCAAATTTCTGTTGCTAAGTGAGACAGTTGTTAAATGAATTTTGCCCCATTTTACAGCCTTTTGTGCTTCAGTGGTTAAGTGAATCACTGCAGTTGTTAAGTTATGTTGGAAGAAATATCCTTCTGGGTTCAGTTCCAAGTGGGGAAGAAAGGCACTGGAAACATGGTGACTGCTTGGAAAGATGGTTTAATGGTGGACAGGATCACATGCCTTGGAGCTCCTGGGTGAAAAAAGGGCAGAAATGCTGAGAGTCCCTTGGTTTTATGCCCTCTGTTGGGATTTGAATTTGAGCTTGTATTCTGACTGGTTGTCAGACTCCCATGGGGCCATGCAGGGGCAACTCTGTAGGCTGTCCTGAGTCCCAGGCTTGGTTGAGCCTTGCTGGATGATGATGTAATGAAAGGGCATTGGGCAATTCCTATTATAGCTCTACCTGGAGTAGATCTTTGTTATGTAAAATAGACTGGCCCATTAGCAAAGGTGAGGGGGGTTGAGTTTCTGCTTCTGAGGTGAGTTTCTACTTTTCTTTTTAGGGGAAATATTCTGCCTTTTTAGTATATCCTACAATATTTCATTTTCCTAGGAGAGGGGTGGGTTGTAACTTCCAACAGTTAGTAACCGGGTTGTTAAATGAATCTGCCTTCCCCATGGACTTTGCTTGTCAGGTCACAAAAGGGATCACATGACCCCAGGACACTGCAACTGTCATAAGTATGAGTCAGTTGTCAAGTATCCAATTGTAAATCACACGACCATGAGGATGCTACAACGGTCATAAGTGTGAAAAATGGTCATAGGTCACTGTTTTCAGTTGCCGTGCTAACTTTGAACGGTCACTAAATGAACTGTTGTAAGTTGTACAACTGGTGAACACGTTATTGCTAGAAGGCATTTTTATTTTCAATCCCTTTCCTGCTTATGGAAATTTTCCTTTTTCTCTGCTGCTGCATGCCACATCAACCTTGGTGGCTCAGGCTGTTAATTGGCTGCACTTAAGTTCCAGCTGCCTACAACTGCTGTAGGCTCGAATCCCACCAGGCTCAAGGTTGACTCAGCCTTCCATCCTCTCGGGGTAGGTAAATTGAGGACCCAAGATTGTTGGGGGCAATTAGCTTGACCTTGTAAAAATGCCGCTTAGTAATAAGCAGGCATATACAATGGAATGAAGGCTATTGCTGAACACACTGGGTGGTATCCCAAAAAAAATTGTAAGCCGCCCTGAGTCTCCGGAGAAGGGCAGCATATAAATGTAATTAAAAAAAAACTCATTATTGGGCTGTCCACAATAACACCCAATATCTGATGCATTTCAGACAACTCCAATCCTATCAGAGTGTATATGAAGGCAGTATTTCTTGTACCAAACACACATCGCTACATCTCTACTTAGAGGGAATTGCATTTTATTTATTTATGTTATTTCTGCGGCTACACACATAACTCACAAAAGCAACTCTGGTTGGCTTTCAATTGGCTAGAAACATAAAAAGAATTAGAAAATCAAACAACAGCAAACATCCAGAAGAGAAAAGAAGAATAAGGGAGGCCAACTATCGCATTCTAGATCTTTCATTTTTAGAGGGGCTCATCCCATGCTCTGGCTGAAGGCCTGGGTTTTCAGCATCTTAAGGATGGCCAGTAGGATTGGGACCAGTAGGATTAAGCCCCAAGATTACCACTCTATTTGCTTTTTTTAGAACTTGCATCACATTGCTGGCTTTAGTTTAAGATTTAGTTTAGATCAGAGAGCTCCAAACTTGGCAATTTTAAGACTTGTGGACTTCAACTCCCAGAATTCCTCAGCCACCTGGCTGAGGAATTCTGGGAATTGAAGTCCACAAGTCTTAAAGTTGCCAAGATTGGGGATCCCTGGTTTAGATCCTTTTATAGGGAGTCCTCAACTTAAGTCCATAATAGGGACCAGAACATTCATCATTAAGTGGTGCACTTGTTAGGTGACGCATCACGCGAGCGTACCTAATTTTATCAACTTTTTTTTAACCACCTTTATTAAAGAAACCACTGTGGCCATTAGGTAAGCCATCACATGACTGTGACTTGCAACATTTCCTGCTGGCTTCCCCACTGATATTTTGCCTATCGGAGCCAGCTGAGAAGATCACAAATGGTGATCAGGTGAAATGTAGGATGCTGCAACTATGCTAAATGCACAATGGCTGTCACACACCCGAATTACGATGTTGGAAGAAATGTCCACTTGGGTTCAGTTCCAAGTAGGGAGAAAGACACTGGAAACATGGAGGCTGATTAGAAAGATGATGAAGGACCACCAAGCAGGTGAGATTCATCTTGACTGTTTCCCAGTATGATTGATTGCTTATTGTACCCTATGACTATCATTAAGTGTCATACCTTATGATTCTCGACTTCTGATGAATGTATCTTTTCTTTTATGTATACTGAGAGTATTTACACCAAGACAAATTCCTTGTGTGTCCAATCACACTTGGCCAATAAAGTATTCTGTTCTATTCTATTCTATTCTATTCTGTTCTGTTCTATTCTATTCTATCTATTCTGGGTAGCTGACCACATGGAGTGGAGAGTGAGATATATTTATACCCTCTCTTGGGCTTTGCAAGAAATGTATCCTATTGGTTGTCAGCCTCCCAGGGGGCTATGCAGGGATTTTACCTAACCTTGTAGGCTGTCTGTGTCCGAGGCTTGGTTGAATCTTGCTGGGTAATGATGTAATGAAGAGAGCTGTGTTCTGAAAGGGTGTTGGGCAATTCCTATTATGGCTTTGTGATGACCCGGAGTGTGGCACAAAGGCAACAGAGTCAGATAACCTTTATTAGCTCCAACTTTGCCCCCAATGTCCAGGCTACCTTCTGGCTGGAGAAAAACTCTCCCAGGAACAGCCTTTGGCAGCAGAGAATCAAGTCCAAAACATGGTCAACAAAAACTGTAATTATAAGTTCAATCAAGTCAAGATGAGGTAATTAGTCTGGCAGGGCAAGAGAAGAAATTCCAGATGTGAAGGAACAATAGGAATTCAACACGGTTAGGCGGATGCCAGGAACACAGATAACCAAAGTCAACACAAGATAAACTCACATTTGTTCCCAGCAGATGCTGCACTCAGTATGCATCCCTTTTAAACTCCTTTCCCAGGTGTGGCTAATGAAGGGAATCAGGGCCCTTTCCTCCCCCATAAGCCTTGCGTGCCCATGTTGCTCTCTTCTCCGTTCCTCCCTGAGCGCCCTATGATGAAGAGGGGGTGGGCCTGGGTCTTCCTCTGAACTCCCCCTCCCTTGTTCTATCTCTCCCCTGTTCTGCCCAGCCGGACTTTGCCCTTCCCCAGTTTCCTTCACAGCCAATGGAGCCACACTCCCACTCCCTGTCAGCTGTTCGGCTTCCTCCTCGGATTTAGACTCTGACAGGGGCATGACAAGCTTTGTCCTGGTTTGGATCTTGAGTGAGGGCTAATCCTATCACCCTGGAGTTGAAGGCCTTTTGTCTCATAGATAGGATGGCCCAGTCTTTCTGGGGCTATTAACAAAGATGGGGGCTGCTTTCCAAGAGCATGTTTCTCCTTTTCTCATCCAGGGTGGTATAATATTCTGCCTTTTTAATATTTCCTAGAAAATTTCATTCTTCTAGGAGAGGGGTGGGTGCTAACTTTCTGCAACAATCATATGACTCTTGGGATGCTATGATGGTCATAAGTTCAAGGACCAGTCATCAGTAACGTTTTTCAATGCCACAAACTTGAAATGTTCACTAAATAGTCATTAAGCAAGGACTTATATGTACTATGAACTTACGACCACAATTGAGCCCAAAATTTATGTTGTTAAGTGACTAATTTGTTAAATGAGTTTTGCCCCATTTTTCTTGCCACATTTGTGAAGTGAACCACTGCAGTTCTTAATTAATAACATGGTTTTTAAATGAATCTGGCTTCCTCATTGACTTGGCTTGTCAGAAGGTCACAAAAGGGGATTACATGATTCCTGGATACTGCAATTGTCATACATGTGAGTCAGTTGTCAAGCATTCAATTGTAAATCATGTGACCATGGGGATGTGAAAAATGGTCGTCACTTTTTCCAGTGATGTAACTTCGAGCAGTCACTAAATGAACTGCTGTAAGTCGACTCAAGAATACCTGAATTCGCCTTCCTATACTTGTTCCTTACATTTTTTTTCCTGCAAGGTTAAGATCTTTTTGAATCTTCTTTCCCAAGTATTTGTCACTTCTCCCAGCTTGGTGTCATCTGCAAATTTAATTGTCCTCCCCTTGACTCTCCCATTCAAATCATGGATAAAACTGATTTCCCATCCCAAGGATTGGAAATTGGAGCCCTGTGATGGGGAAGCTTAGAATTTGTCCTAAATAAAATGATGTTTGTTGTGCATATAAATTCTGTTCTTTATCAGCTACAAAAGCTGCTACAAAACAGGGATCAGAAAACTTGCAGGCCAAATTTTAGCTCCATGTTTGCCTCGGTTTGCATGTTGGAACAAGGGCACCGTTAGGAACTCAAAGTTTCACATTTTGATTACGTTCCATTATATTTTCCTCCTCCTCCCTTAATAAAAACAAAATATTTTGTGCATGTATCGTATTTCCAGCTTCCTATTATCTTGGAAAAGAATCTTAGCTATTCTGATACTCTTTTAGTGAATGAGTCAGGTGCTGTGTAAACATATTTATAGAAACGTGTAGTAAATCTAACATCTGTCTCTTTTGTACTGTATTCCTGTCTCCTAGGCTGCCTTTAATTAGAATTAGTTCAGTCCCACGCCCTAATCCAGAACTGCTTCAAAAAAGTTTGGGTGGATAGAGCTTCTTCAAAAGATGCCATACTATTTTCTCTCTCTCCTCTCCCATTAAATACAGAGGTTGTTTATGTGGCCTGCATTTAATCAATGTCATAAAAGTTTAATCACATCTAAAGTCTATTTTTTAACTCCAGGTCCTGCCACTAATTTGACCATCCATAATCATCTTTTTAGCATGCTTCCCAAAACAGTAGGAACCTTGATAAAAAAATATATCAATTTTTTCTTTCCTCTAAATGTTTAAATGTAAATTTGATGAGACTTTAAACAGCCCTGGCTCATCTCGCTTTCTTTTCGTCAGGGGGTTCTGGAAACTGGTAAAAAGTCAAACCTTTCATATTAGCAAGATATTCAAGCAATACATTTTGTTCCATTTGTGAGACAGGTGGCTATATAAATTTGATAAATAAACTGCTATTTTATGATAATGTGGATTTTTACAGTGAACTTTTTTTTAAAAAAGAACGTCCCACAGTTACTTTCTGCTGTTTGATTGTTTCCTTGTTAGATGGTTGAGGTTTTTCTAAACTTTAATTCTTGTTTTATTTGTTGCTTGTAAACTCTTTTCGAAATTGAGGCTGAAAATAAATTCGGTAAACTGTTGCACTCTTTTCCTTTCTCCCTCTGCTAGAAGTATCCGAGGACAGAAAGCGATCACTTTTATTTAACTTTAAAACGGTCAAGTAGAAGACTAATAATTTCCCTTACATTCGTAACGATGGGAAAGCGCAAATTTCTTCAACGCAGAAAAGCTGCACAAACGCCCTTTAAAATCAATGCTCCCATTCTTTCCCTCTTTACAAACTTGCCTAACTTTATCCCTCATCCAAATCATGGTTTGTTTCCCACCCCCTACGAATCTCAGTCAACCCCGTAGTTCGAATTCCTGGGCTTTGAATTCCCACCGGGTTATGCTCCTAAATAAAATAGGCGTCGAGATTACACCGTACGTCACGTAATCGTAAAAAAAAAGCCGCTCATACGGGATCCTTAGATTTTATATATATATATTGCAACCTCGTCTCTCTCCCAATGGGGTTTTGCAACCGCTGATCGAAAACTCCAGCAATGCAACAGGTCCTTCCCTTTCTAACCCTCTCTGGCGATGCAAACGGGGGGAGGAAGCTCTACCTGTTGCAATGCTGCCTGGAGGATGCATGCAGCTGTTTTAAGGATTGGAGAGATCGCTTGCCCGCCCCCCCCCAAAGGAGAAAGATGATCCATTTTGATTTTTTTTTTTTTTTTGGCAAACATTAACAGGCGCCTCGTTTCCTCGGCTGGCACAAACGCGCACCCGGCTTTCGCACAAGCACAAGGCAACCCACCCGGCTTGCACGCTCCAGCCCAACCCCACCCCTCCCCTCCCTCCTCCTTCTCTCCCCCCCTCTTTCTCCTCCCCCCCCTCCCAATTGGTTCTGCAATTTTCTCGTGGCATTATGGGATGAAACAAGATGTAGGCAGAGAACAGCGAGAGGAGAATGCTACGTCGCCGTGGGACGAGGCTTTGCGGCAACCAATCGGGGCGCGGCGTGGCTGAGCCACTGCAAGGGGTGGGACAGCTATTTCAGCGCTGGGGGGGACAGGGCAGCTCGCCAGAGGAGGCTTGCTGGGGGAAAGGAGCGGAGGGCGTCGACGCTGCTGCTGCGCTGCGAGTTTTCCCCCCCCCTCTTTCCACCGTCGCCAGCGCGCTGGGCAAAGCGAGAGACGCCACGCTCCAGACGCCTTGGCTCGGCTGGCCGGCCGCTGCGCTGCTCCCTGTTTGGCACCCCGGGCTGGAGAAGCCAGAAGCCGGCGGGGGTTGGTGGAGAGAGGCGCTGGGGCGCCTTTGCAAAAACCTTGCTGCCGTCGCAGGAGGGACGCCGGCCACAGGGGCTGCCGTCGTCGTTTGACGCGGGTTTCCGAGGCGAACCGCTGTTTAAAAAGGGTAAGCGGGGCCGGCGTGTGTGCGCGCAACTCGGGGACGACGACGACGACTCCCTGGCCGCCTTGCATCGCGTTTAGATTTGCATCGCGAGTAACGTTTGGAGGGAGCGGATCGGGTCGAGAAGGCTGGGAGGAATTTAGCCCCGGGGTGGCGGGGGGTGGGGGCAAAAGAGCTTCAAAGCGATGCTCCGAGCCAGAGATGCAGCGGCTGGCAGATGCCGGCGGGTTTTTAACTGCGCTCCCTGCTTTGCGCGCGTTTTGTTTTGGTCCACGCCCCTCGCCCCCCCCGCCTCCCTCCCCAAAAGCCCCCGTAACTTGGCCGTCTTGGGCATGGTTGCTGGGAAATGGAGCCCCCCCTCCACCACCCTTGGGTAAAGGAGGCGGCTCTCTCCTAGGGGGCAGCCGACGCCCACCTCCCCGGGAGTTCCGAAGCTGCCGCTCCCATCCGTTTGGGCTTACCTGGGGATATTGGGGGGTTTCGTTGCGCTTTGGGGATCTCTGCAGGGTTCCGGATTGGGGTAAAAGACGCTCTGCTTTTTGGGGGGGTGGGGGAAACCCGCAAGTCCTGCTACACACGACCGCCACCCACCCCCGCCTCGCAACTCTCCTGCCTTGATGCTTGGGACTCCACCTGTCATTTTTATATACCTCTAGTCTTAATCTACCTGTCAGTTGGACTCACCTTGGCCGAAGTCTGTGATTTCCTTAACGGATATTACGTCTCTTTCTGACTTTTCTGACCCCCCACCCACACCCCTTTTCCACTGCATGGGGGTGTTGGTGGTGAATGGATGGGTACCACTGATCTGAATCCTATCCATTCTGATCTGCATTCTCCTGGGCTTCCCTCCAATCTTCCAGTGTCCTGCTAGAGAAACCTTAGCCCCCCCCTTTTATATTTTGGAGGGTGGGGGTTAAAATAGATCTAACTCGATCAGCTTTGGGACTTTGGGGGGGCATTGGGAGGAAATCTAGTAGGGGGCTTCTCTTGGCAAGGAGGAAAGTTGATAGGCTGTCTTGCTTTTTAGTACCAAAGGAGATATTTTTTTTAAAAGGAGAAATCCGTAGAAGTGGTCTCAGAAACTGCCTTGTCATGTGGCAAAAGGTAGAGTAACATGACCTGAAATGAGGGTGTGTGTGTGTGTGGCTGAGGGATGGCGGTTAGCTTTGCCTGCTTTTAACCTTGTTTCTCCTTTGCAATCCAATGCCTTATCCCGTGGATGTTGGAGTGAGGAAGCCAAGTGGCTGGATTCTTCTAGAGTCAGTGGCTTTGAAATGGGAGGGGGTTGGCTTTTGGGGAGGGCAAGGGTTTTTTTCCCCCCCCATCAGCCAGAACTGTCTTCTCCTAGCCTGCAGGTGGAGTTTCTCTTGGACTGGATCCAAGAAAGGGGGAGGCAATTGGAACATTCAAATACACCCCCAAAAAAGCTGCAAGTGAGGGAACTTCCTTTGTGCAGCCCCATAAGTGTCTTAAAGGGTGAGAGAAGTCTCCCCCCCCTTAAAAAAGCCTGAAATGAATGGCTGCAACCTGCACCGGGATGCATTGATAATAGTACAATGTACCACTGCAAGTAACTTTTATGGGGGTTGTCTTGTCCTTATAGGATACATCGTCTTTTAAATAGGAGCACTTGTGATTATAATTAGGACTACGATGGAGAAAGGTTTCCTCACTAGGGCGAAGGGGGTCCCAATTAATAGCTCATCCCTGTTATTGGGGAGGGGATTGACTCAAGATCATCTTATCAAATCGTTATCTTCACCCTCTTTGGCAGTGGGAGTTCGAAACAACCCTGGTTGTCTCCTTCCTCTGCTTTCTTTTTGCACATATGGCAATGACTGCACATATTATTGTGCTGTGTCAGCCTTCTCAAATCTTGGGGCGCTTCAGGTACTGGATGTTTCAGCTGCCATCCCTTTCTGAGTGTGGATCCTGGGAATTGAAAACTATTCTGCAAGATTTACCTGCTAAACCTCATTGTGATGTGTGCACCGTGTCTGATTTCGGTGCCTGGGTAATCTTGGAAGGAAGCTGATGAAAATGGAAAAAAAAAACTTAAATTTCTTTCCTGGTCCAATTTTAGATCACAGATGAGCTTAGATGGATAACTTGATCTTGGTTTAAAGTCATAGTGGCTAATGCTGCTGGACAGATTTATGTGGGTGTCTGAGAAGAGGGAATTGCTTGCTCAATCTGGTTTTGAGCTGGACTATCCCAACATAGTAGTGTTTTTCCCTCAAAGAGTAACAGCTGAAGTTTGGAGGTGGAATGTATGTTGGAATGCACCAGGTGCTGGGGATAATTACTCCCCATTTATAACTGGTAAACTCCTGTCTGGCACTCCAGAGAACACCTGCTACCTTCAGATTTGCTTGCTGAATCAGCCAATGAGAGCCTGAAGATTACAGGTACTCCTCAACTTACAAACCAACAATTGGGAATAACATTTCGGTTGCTATGTGAGGTGATTGTTAAGTGAGTCATGATGGATTTTTTTTTTTGACTTGTCACCTTTTTTAAAGGAACCTTCAATTAAGTCAGTCATGCAGTTGATAAGGGAAACTGCTTCCCTCATTTTGCTTGTTGGAAGCTGGCTAGGAAGGAAGGTCCCAAATGGTGATCATATGATCCCGGGATGCTGTAACCATTGTAAATACATGCAGGTTGCAGAGCACCTGTTGGGTGGTGAGATGGTCGTAAGTGTGAGGACTGGCTATAAGTTAATTTCTGTGCTGTTGGAACTTCAGCTGCTAAACAACTGATTGTAAATCAAAGACTGCCTGTAATTAATACTGTAGCATATTGGGAATTTTCCATTATGATTAAAAGGATTACTTTTATGTGTTTTTTTACTTTTAGTAAACCTTTCCTGTGAGAAGGCCTCTGTTGAGCCTACTGGTGAAAATAGCTAAAAAAAATGAGGCCAATCACCATCTACTGAAAAAATAGCTTAAAAAAAAACTCAGGAAAATGCCAGTCAGTGAAAGGCATGCAGTGAATGTAGCACCTCTTAATGCTGCATACAGTTAGCTTATTTTATGATGTGCAGATCCAAAAATTCAACCTTGAAATCGAATCATAGTCAACATTTTGGAGAATTAGAATCTTGGTGTGGCTATTAATGTGATGGGGGCCCTCTCCCTCTTCTTGAATAGCTCTTACTTTGTGGCTTCAAATCCTTTTTGGGAGGGTTCCTGCCAAGATGTGAAATTTGCTCAGAATTTGCTCTGTCTTCCACAAAGGACCTCACATGCTCAGCATGCTGACTTCGACAGAAAGAACTGGGTATCTAGCCTTGGGGGAATGGGTGGTGAAAACATTAGAATGGGCCATTCCTGGATAGTTCCAGAGCGCCAAGTGACTTTGTCATGGGATTAAAAGGCTAGTGAGATTTGCTTTCAAGGGACAGTGCGCTCCGCAGGGAAGTACTAGTGTGTTAGAAACACTCTGCCACTCTTGACAATTCATTTTGCATATTTGTAGTTTTAACTAGGAAAATTGCAGGCCAGAACATGGATCCTCTTAGCCAGTTAGATTCTGTTCTTAACAGAAAACATATATATTTTAGGGCTGAGTAACTCTGCACTAAGCCATAATTGGCAATCCAGTGGGAATTTTTTTTGCAGCCAGGGACTGTACTGTCTTTTCCTTTATTTACTACTAGGGAATGGCAGATATTTTTAGATGCTTTGCAAATTAGCATGGTGCTTTTAAAAAAAAATAAGATGGATCCATTAAACATATTGAAAACCTTACTCAGTTGTACTATTGATTATCAAGGGGAGATAAAACATGCTTTATTAATGAACTGCTGCCAAAATTCAGCAGCTGATCTTCAGGGACTGCAAAAAGGACATGCATCTTTTTTATTTTGTCCATTGCTGACACCAACTGATATCCAGAATGGTTGTGTTAAGATATCATGCCATGGAAGACTGAACCATATACTTAGAGGACAAACAACAGACAATTTTCTCTTCATCTTATTGGAGAATTAAGGATGATCTCACAGAAAGTTGAATGGGTACAAGGACAGAAAGCTTTTTGGAAGCACCCGAGTCTCATTTCCATTTTTTAAAGGCCACTCGAATTATGCCACTGAAATGAGACAACCTGGCTGAACTTGGATGTGGACTTAATTTCCCACGTCCCTCTTGATTTTTGAGGGTGACTAAAATCGCACTGCTGAAAATACTTACATTATTTTTAATCTTGCCTTTTATTATTTTTATACACAACTCAAGGTAGCAAACCTATCTAATACTCCCTCCTATCTTCCCTACAACAACCCTCTGAGGTGGATTGGGCTGAGAATGACTAGCCCAAAGTCACCCAGCCAGCTTTCATGCCTGAAGTTGGGACAAGAATTCACTGTTTCCTGGTGATTGGCCCAAAGTCATGCAGTCGAAAGTGGGACTCAAACTCATCTCCTAGTTTGTAACCTGGTGACTTAATACTTAATCCCAAAATCAAACTGGTTGTCTATTTTAACTATGGCACCCACATGGTGTTGGATGCAAGAAGAAAGAAAATCAGTTTAGTGTAAATAGTCTTGACTCTGCTTTCAGATAGAGAAGTGCTGTGGCATCTTTAGATATGCTATTCTCCAGTTGTGATGGGACGATAGTCCCCTCCCCACATATCTGGAAGATAATCTACATGAGAGGGTGTAGGAATTTGTGGTATTTTTAATACTTCAAAGAATTTTTCTTTGGTTAGAAAACTAGGGTGTTACTTCTGTGGCTTTTGCTTTACTTGCTCATTGAATATGTGGTTTAGAGCATGTTTAAATGGTCTAAATGGGAATGGCTTTCACTAAGAATTCTGGGAACTACAGTTTGGTGGAGTTGCTTGGCCCCACTCAATACAAATTCATAATTATTTCCTCTAAGCATAGCGTAGAGTGGGGAAAGGGCCAACATGTATGCCGCCCTGCCCGCTACCACTGCTGGCCCAACCCCTGATGCTGCAGGACTTGGTGATGCTCACCACCAAGTCTGCTGACACCCTGCTCACTGCTGCCAATGCTGCAGGCCGGACATGTCCCACAGGCCATAAAATACTTAGATCTGGTTTAGAGGATACAGGGTGTGCCATAACTGGCAGAGAACATTGATATCATGTGGACCAGTAATTTATTTACAAATCTTTTGGTTAACTTCTGCTTCCTTCTTTAATGGGAATTCTTCATCTGTTGTTGTGTTGAGAATTCGAAAAGTAGGCAACATCCCTCGTGAAGTTACTAGCATCTCGTTCAGGGTCTTACTTCTGGACTTCAACACCCAGAATGCTGGCTGAGGAATTCTGGGAGTTGAAGTCCACAAATCTTAAAAGTTGCCAAGTCTCAAGACCCTTGGTCTAGTTTCTATGGATCTCTTTTAAAAGCTGTAATATCAATGTGCTGGACAGGGGAGAAAATACCAACTCCATGGATCAAATCCTTCCCTACATCTGCTGCTTAGCAGTGAGTAGAAAGCTACTTTTTAAAAATAAGTGTATATACTTAACTATTGATATCCCTAACAGGAACAATTTTGTGCACTACCAAATCATTTCAGTAGGCAATAGCTATGCAACTTAATGACATAAGCCTTTGGGACTCTTAGCGTTTTGTAAATGCTGGTGAAATTTCACACACAACAACATGCCTCACCATCCTTGTAAGCAGCTGATCAAGTCCCGTTAAGTTTATGCAGTGCATTAGCACTTCGTTTTATCCATAGAAAGGTAAAGAGGTAGGAAGATCTCTACCCCAAGCAGCTTTTTTTACTCAAGTGTTTTGTGCTCTACAGGAAAATAGAAATAAGAGAAAATGGGAAGATATTTGCCTCTGATTGGTACATCTCTAAGCTCAGATTTAATGAAGGATATAAATTCATGGCCTGGAGCTTTGAAGCAAAGTGCTGGCATATTATGTAGGTTGTTGACAAAGTTATATATCCTGCCTTTAACTCAGAGCTCAGGATTTCCTACTTAGTGCTCCCCCCTCCTTTTTCCCTATACTCACTAGGGAATGAGCATAGCTACTGTGCTGTTTCAGCACTATCTTAGTGAAGATATTTCATTCTGGTCTAATGGTTAAGACATCAGGCTAGAAAGCAAGAGAGTTCTGTCTTAGCCAGAACTGTCACACACTCTGCCCAACCAGAGTAGTTATGGTGGGGAAAACCGGAGGAAGATGTGTTGGATATGTTCACCACTTTGAGTTATTTATAAAAATAATAAAGGAAGTAAATTGGCAGGAAATAAACAAGCAAACAAATAAATGGAATGGCATGAGTGGAGTTATGTTAAAAGGATTTATTTATTTATTGGATTTCTAACCCACCCCATCTCCCAAAGGACTCGGGGCGGCGTACAATCATAAAACAATACAAATATACAATTAAAAATATTAAATAAACCCAATTAAAGCTAAAAATAATAAAACCATTGTCTAAAAAACTCCCCTCCCCCACCCTCAGCCCAGGTCAGCAAGTTGGAACAACCAGGTTTTGGAAGGAGCGGAGGTCAGGGGCCACCTGAAGCTCCAGGGGAGCTGGTTCCACAGGGTGGGTGCTCCCACAGAGAAGGCCCTACCCCTAGGGGTCACCAGCTGACACTGTCTGGCTGACGGAACCTCAAGGAGGCCCACGCTGTGAGAGCGCACAGAATGATGGGAAACAGTTGCTGGCAGCAGGGTCTCCCATAAATATCCCGGTCCTAAGCCATGAAGGGCTTTGTAGGTTAACACCAGCACCTTAAATCATAAAGGGAAACATAAAGGGAAAAAGACATAAAGGGAAAAAGTTGGAGTAGACAGGGCTTCTGGATTCTGAACTAGGTAAGAATTTAGATGAAAGAGGTTGATAAAGTCATCATTTTACATCATTTTTCTAGTGTTTACAAACTAGAAAGGGGCAAAAATTGATTCTTAAATGTACACCTCTATAAAGAGGCCTCTGCTTTGTAGAAAATTGGGTTCAGTTGTGCAGAACAAAGTTTTGCGGTTCAGTTCATAAGCTGCATTTATCACAAGACTATAATTCTTTAGAGATCACAGTGGCTGGATTTGGATGGCATTCTAAAACCATGGTAAATCATGGTTAGGGATAGGGGTCAGCAATCTTTTCAGCCTTAGGAGTATTCCTTGCGGTCCCTTGGGGGTGATTCACTAGCATACTAATGTTTCGGTCCAGTAATATATTTGCTACTTTGTGGTAAATGTTATTTTACAGAGCATAGATGATTCTAGGGTAAATTTGAGATTTGCCGGTCTTGAGGGTTTAAACTTGAGGTGTATTTGTGCTTATGTGTAATGTTTGACTTTACAACCATTCATTCGAAGTTACATTGAAAACAGTTACAACTCTTTCTCCCACTTACGACTGTTGTACCATCCCTGTAGTCATGTGATCAAAATTCGGGTCATCATCAATTTGTGATGGTTGCCGCATTCCAGGTCATGCAGTCGCCATGTACAACCTTCCCAGCTGACTTCGGACAAGCGAAGTGAATGGAGGAAGCCAAATTTGCTTAATTATTTGCATGATTCACTAAACAACCAATAAAGAGAATATTTGTAGCTCAGGGTGGAAATGAGAGGTCCTTGAAGCTCTCTGAACTTGGTTATTTTCTTGCAGGCGTTTCATTACCCAAACTGGTGCATTGATGATGTTACCTAGTTGGGTAATGAAACGTCTGCAAGAAAACAACCAAGCTTAGAGAGAACCAAGGAGCCCTGACTTAACACAACTACAGTGTTTCTTTTTAACAACTGCCTTGCTTAGCAGTGGAAATTCTAATCCTAATTAGGGTTGTAAGTGGAGGTCTAATATGTGACTGGATTTTAAGATATTGGGGGGGGGCTTAACTAGTGCCTGTAGGTCAATTTGAACACAGAATAATAGGGTGGGAAGGGTCTTTGGAGGACTTCTATTTTTTTATTTTTTTTATTTTTATTCATATTTATATGCCGCCCTTCTCTGGAGACTCAGGGGCTTACAATTTTGGATACAACCCAATGCTCAGCAATAGCCTTCCTTCCATTGTATATGCCTGCTTATTACTAAGCGGCATTTTTACAAAGTCAGCTTATTGCCCCCAACAATCTTGGGTCCTCACTTCTAGTCCAACACTTCTAGTCCAATCTTCTAGTCCAACCCCCTGATCAAGCAGGAGACCCTATACTAGTTTGGACAAGTGATAGTCTTCTTAGTCTTTGCAAATAACAGTCTGACTTGCATCAAATATTAATAGCCCTGGCTGAATGATAAAATTGATAAAAGGGAGGCATAGTCTCTCTCTGTCTCCCCTCTCTCCCTCTCTGTCTGTGTCTGTCTGTCTTGTCTCCAGGCAGTGCAGCAAACTTTTTATTTAAATGCAAAATTTCCTGGGCTTTCTTCTAACAGAGCACCATAGTTACTTGCAAGGGAAGTTAAAGCCAACATGGGTCACGATGTAAACAGACACAACTTGCATCAGATGTACCTTGTGTTATCATTTGTATAGAGATGTTAAGGTGCATGGGTTATTTGATATTACTTATCTCAGATGCTTACGTAAAAAGCATTGAAAGGATTTCAAGCTGATAAGTGTCTTCTTGGTTTTCTTGACAATCTTTTTTTGTACTCCTTCAATCTCTTTGCCTTGCTGCAAATCATCTGATAGGTCCCAAAAGGCTAGCCGTGGTGTCAAATTGGAGATTCCTCTCTGCAGTGAAATTTTAGTTTGTTTCACCCATGGTTCGTAGAATAAGGCAGAGTGCTGAGTTGGCATATTGGATTAAGCCTCCTCTAGATTTACAACCACAGCAAATCAGTTTATATATACATGCTAAGCCAAAACCATATTACTACTGATTAATGCAGTGAGAAGCCCCCTCGCTTGAATTATGAATAAAAAGGTATGAATCAATGTTAGCATGACTTAATTGTGGCTTGTTCATCCATAATGAACTTGTTCACACATCATAGCATAATGTAATTAGGTCTTGATATGGTAGATACGAACAATATCACAATTCCCAGAATTCCTAGGTAGACGTAACAGATGAGAATTTCAACAGGCAGCAGACTCAAGAAGGTTAATCTAAAGTACAGGTAGTCTTCAGTTTACAATCAGAATAGGGACTAGGAATTTCATTAAGCATGGGCATTAAGTGAATAATCATGTGACCACACCGAATTCTGCAAACTTTTTTGCTGTATGTCTATGGAGATTCTCAGTCGTCCAGGTCATGGTTGTCCCAAAGATGCTTTTTCAAGAGGCAACTGGACTTTCTGGTATTTCTTTGAAGACATTTCACTTCTCATCCAAGAAGCTTCTTCCGCTTTGACAGGATGGTTGGGAATGGAAGGATTTATACTCCTTGCAGACAGCTGGTCATTTGGTTGAAGAAACCCATTAGGACAAGATTCAGCAGTCCATCTGCATTTAAAAGACAAAGGCCACTCTTTTGAGGACAGCAAAGTCCACATTTTGGACAGAGAGGACCGCTAGTTTGAAAGAGGCCATCTATGTCAAAATTGAACAACCCTCTCTTAACATCATCTATCTTCCAGTTTACAACACAGCCCTTTCAACAGTTCCAAGAAGGCTCCACACTCATTTGCACCACTCAGCTGACCCTGAGAACACAGATAAACCTCCAGGTGGTCTTAATGACTCACTAAAAGAATGCAAATGACCAGCTTCTGCAGGGAGTATGAATCCTTGCATTCTCCACCTTTGGGACTTTTTTTTGCTGTACTCATTAATGCCGGAGCTCATTTTTTGCTGTAGACATTGAGACAACGTGATTATGACTGGTGACCTTCCTTGCTCATTTTCCCATTGACATTGTCTGAAGTAGGCTGGGAAGATCACACATTGCAATCACATGACAAGCAAGATGCTGCAACCATCGTAAAGGCCAAGGACCACTTGCAAGTCACATTATTCAGCACCACCATATTTTCAAACAGTTGCTAAGCAAGTGGTTATTAAGTTGAAGATTACCTCTGGGGTGCATTCTTTGTGGATTAGGGATCTCTTACATTTATGAAGGGTGCCTGGGCACTTGTGAGAAATAGCTCCTGTGTTGAGTGGGATTGGCTTCCCCAGTAACATCAAAGAATAATGGATATTCTTTCAGAGATATGGAATTTCCTGCTTCCTCTGTGAAATCACCTGTAGTTAATGACCTGTGTAATTTTCTGCTTCCTCCGTAGAATTACCTGTAGTTATCCATCCTCTCCTTCAGCAGATAATAAAAGCAAGACTGTAGGTTTTGGGTGCTTTCTTGGAATTAGATCTGGGATAAATTGAGTTCTGACTTGGTCTTCATCTCCGGTATCTTCCCACACAGGTCCATCATGTCTGACAGAAAGGCTGTGATCAAAAATGCTGACATGTCTGAGGACATGCAGCAGGATGCTGTCGATTGTGCTACGCAGGCCATGGAGAAGTACAATATAGAGAAGGATATTGCAGCATACATCAAGAAGGTACGTTTCTGTCTGCAAAGTGCGATGGGGTGGGGTTGTATAGCCTTACATGTAGTCCTTGACTTAAGACCCTAATAGAGCCTGTTAAAGGCAATAGCACTTAGACTTATATGCCGCTTTATAGTGCTTTTACAGCCCTCTCTAAGCAGTTTGTAGAGTCAGCCTCTTGCCCCAAACAGTCTGGGTCCTCATTTAATCCACCTTGGAAGGATGGAAGGCTGAGTCAGCCTTGAGCCTGGTGAGATTCGAACTGCCAAATTGCAAGCAGCCGGCAGAAGTAGCCTGGAGTACTGCACTCTAACCACTGTGCCACCGTGGCTAATATTTGTAAGTTGTGACACTTGTAAAGTGAGTCGTCATGCGACTGACCAATTTCACAACATGCTTTTTGGCAGTTGTGTTGAGTGAATCACTTTGGTCATTAAACAAATTCATTGTTTGCAATGGGGCAGTTTTGCTGAAAATGTCGTATGTCAATGTCATATCTCAATCATCCAGTGCCAAAGCTATCTTAAAAGGTTGAATTCATGGCATCTGAACCAAAATTTATTGATCTTGAGACTTTTTGTTGCTCATCTAAACAACTTCATCTGCCAAAGTAAAAAAAGTTAGGCAGAGAGTTGTTGGAATGTACCAACTCTTGCTACAACAATTTCAAGGGTTTCTCCCCCAAATGTATTGCAATACGTCAATAATGAAGTAAATGCCAGTTTTCTGCAGAAAATAATTCTGGACATGTGACTATGGGATGGTGCAAATGGCTGTAGATGTTGGCTACTTACCAAGTGCCAAAAATGCAGGCATATCACTGAAGGGGAACATCTAATCTGGGTTGTAAGTAGCTTTTGGGGAGATATATTTTAATTTCAAACAGTCACCAAGTGACCAATTGTAAGTCAAGAACTACCTATCCTGACTTATCTGAGCCAATGCCAGCCAGATATTTCTGGAAAAACCTTAAGTGAATTTTCAAAGCGGTTACAGCTTTTCTCTAACTGCTCTATTTGATTCAGAAGATTCTGTCTGATTATTATTGAAGGAAAGTTTGCCCATCACAGACTGGTTCCTTAAGCAAGGACTCCTAGTCAACCAGCATTGCTGGCTGGGGAATTCTGGGAGATGAAATCCATGCATCTTAATAGTTGCCAAGTTTGAAAAACAGTTGCAAACCATGATTAGTGTCTTAATACAAAATAATTAAACTGAAAAAAGCTTGCTACAATTTGGGGTAATGACTGTACCAAAACAAGGCAGAATAATTGGCCTGTCTAAATTCTGTGTGCACTATTTGATTGCAGGGTTTTGAAGAAAGATTTCTCCTGGTCTCTCACTCAGAGATACTAGGAACCAAACTAAGGACAGAAAGTACATGTTTTATTTGAGTAACACTCTGAATTGGAAGGCTTAATATTATATTCTGCTTTCAATTGTTTTTTTAATTCAAAGCTGTTAGACAAAATAAACATTAAGTGGGGATATTTTTTTTAAAAAGTGATACTTTCTACTGGAACCAGATTCCAAACTGATTTCCAAGAGTTGTTACAATAAAAGCTTTTTGGAAGAGTGAGGTCGCTAATGGATTGGGGAACAGAGTTAAGATTAAGTGCAGTTAACTCAGCTGCCTATCTCTGAAGATTCAGAACCTCAGGATGAATTTAAGTAGATTTAATTGTTAATTAAATTATTATAAATTAATGTATAATAATTATATTTTAATAATTATTACTAAAATAATAATTTTATAAATTAAAATTATAAATTAGGTAGATTAAGAAGATTTAGGTTTCAGGATGTGAGGCAAAAATAACACAATGCAGTTGTGGAAAAGCCAGGTATTAATGGTGATCCTTGACTTAAGACCATTCATTCAATGATCATTTGAAAGTTACAATGGCACTGAAAAAAGTAACATACGGCCAGTCCTTGCACTTAACAACCATCACAGCATCCCCACAGTCACATGATCAAAATTAGGGTGTTTGGCAACCAGCATATATTTATGGTAGTTGCACGCAGAACGGAGTCACTATGCTTAACATACATTAAACAAAAAACAATCACAGTGGGGAGTCCCAGGTGATCTCTGAGCTTGGTTGTTTTCTTGCAGATGTTTCATTACCAAAGTAGGTTATCAGCACTGATGATGTTACCCAGTGTGGTACTGAAACGTCTGCAAAAAAACAACCACGCTCGGAGAGCACCAAAGACCCCCACAGTTCAACCCTGAGCTATAAATAATCTCTTCTAAATCACAGTGTTTGTGTTTAGGCAACATGTCAAATTGAAATCGGCCACACATTTATGAACCAATGGTGCATATGTATTTTTTTCCAATGAGCAGAATGCCTTGTTAAAAGGAAGAGGCCCCACTCTAAATATTTATGTGTATCTATTTTTTAGCACTTGTTTTATGTGTAACAGTTTTCCCATGCATTGGAAAATTGTGCCAAAATAAAAGATGTTTATGACTCCTGATTAAAAATCTAGTGTCAGATGTTTGTTCTGTCACTGCCAAAGTGTCAGATTTTTGCTAGAAAAAGACTTTAGGTCATTGTATGAATTTGAGGCCTTCTCTTTGAATGTTTAAATCCTTAAAGCTGCCAGTCCCTCTGCCTTTAGACAGCAGAAACAATATGCTGGAAGGGTTCTCTCAGTAGAGTCCTTATAAATAATAATTGCTATTAAAGCATAGATCTGTTTATACATCAGACTAATTTTCGCCCTTTGAAAAGTAAAACTCTACCTTTAAATTTCAATACATCAAAGGGATGTAGCCAACTTCTCTCTTTATTAGAAAGATAGAGAATGTACCTTACTTAGACCTCTCTTTTTTTTTTTGCAAACTTTTAATATAAGTTTTGAAATGGAATTGTTAATGGGTCAGGAAAGATGCTTGTCAGATCGTCCTGCTGAATTGGCATCAATACCCTGCTCCCTACTCTTTATGTCAACTCATAAAATATTTCTATGGACTTTCTAGAGTGGCCAACAGAAAGGGAGGGGGGAGCAGTGCAGCAGCTTGCAAAACCGAAACTGCATTCCATAAATGTTTTCAAAGATAGTAACTAGGTGACTGAAGTTTCTGCCTCACAAAATTATAACTGGAGAGCATGATTGATGACTCTTGGCTATGGATGTGTCCCATTGGAGAATATGAATTACGGTGGTGGGGGAAAACCAGGGTCAAGGGTGACAATGAATTATGTGCCTCAGAGTCGGCTACACCCAGGCAGTGCCGGACAGTTTAACTCCCAATAAATCCTTTTTAAGTTTTGGACGTTTGGCTCAAGACTCATGATTTAAATGGGTGGTAACTGCCGGAATCTTGGCACTTTACACATTCATAAACATAAGCACAAACATTCTGTGCACAGGTAATCCTTAATTATCAGTTGCTTAATGAACATTCAGTGTTACGATAGGCCCTTTAAAAGGTGTAAATCCCATGATCATCTGATTATATTTTGGGCACTTGGCAACAGGTTCACATTTATGGCCATTTGCAGCATCCCCTGACCACAGTTGTGAAAAGGAAGGATTGGGGGTGACATGATAGCGGACTTCCAGTATTTGAGGGGCTGCCACAAAGGGGGTTTCAACCTACTCAAAGCACCACAAGGCAAGACAAGAAATAATGGATGGAAACTAATCAAGGAGAGAAGCACCCTAGAACTAAGGAGAAATTAACTAATAATGAGAACAATTATTCAGTGGAATGGCTTGACTCCAGAGGTTGTGGGTGCTCTATCAATGGAGGCTCTTTAAGACAGTGCCCCCCCCCCACTTTTTGGACACCAAGGACCGGTTCCATGAAGAGAGTTTATTTTCACGGACTGGAGGGGGCGTGATTTCGCATGGGGCTTTGCTTTTTTGCACAGCCTGGTTTCTAGCATGCCACAGCCCAGTGCTAGTCCATGGACTAGGAGTTGGGGAGCCCTGTGTTAAGAAAAAACTGGACAGCCACTTGCCTGGAATGGTATAGGGTCTCCCTGCTTGAGCAAGGGGTTGGACTAGAACACCTCCAAGGTACCTTCCAACCCTTAATTGTGTTTCTGTTAGTATGGTTTTCAGAGGGTTTTTGCCAGTTTTCAGCATTTACTTCCAGTTTCCAGCAAAATGCACCTATTAGATAAAATGGAATGGAAGGAAGAGAAATTAAGCCTGTAGCTTGATCAAATCATAGGGGAATAAGGAATTTTGGTGGGAAAGAGAAGTAAATGTACTATGTGGGCAGTAGGAAAACGTTTGATCTTCTTCAACACCGTTACAAATAAACATTAACCTTTTGCTCCAAAATTCAATAGTACACAGTATTTCTGCAATTGTAAGCTCTTCAATCATCAAATCCCAACATTAAAATTTCATTTCAGTTTCAAGCAAAAGTCCAAAAGTAAACCTCCGTGTAGAAGCAAAGATAGACAAAATCTTTTCTTTAATTAAAATAGTTTCACCATCTAGGATAGTTCATTAACTTCACCAACCATTCTTCTGTTGTGGAAATCTGTAGATTGGAAAACATTGGTGCGTTAAATGTAAAATTGATTAAATTGCCTGAGAAAATGTGGTTGATGGCAATTTGGAAAGGAGGAGGAATATCTTGTTATCTAGAACTCAAAAGAGCAGTTAACTTAACTTGCAACTGATCCTGCAACCTTCTGCGGTCGTTAAGTGAACTAATTGTTTCATGTGGGCTAGTTTTCTGAAAACTGGAAGTAAAAGCTTGCTTTTACAAAAAAATGGTAAAATAATATGACCACTGGACACTGCAAAGAGCTGTATATGCAGGCCAGTTGCTGAGTGCCCAAAATGCAGTCTCATGACCATGGGGGCAGTGGAACTTTGGAACCAGGTCATATATACTCCTTGAGAGGCACATTGGAACTTCAAATGGTCACAAGTCAAGGACTATCTGTAAAAAATACATTTTCATGACTAATAAGTGTGCTTCGATTTATGTATGATGCAGTTTACAGGCCATGGAGTGTGAGATTTTATTTTGAAAAATCATTGAAATGATCAGAGGCAGACAGCTAGATATTAAATCTTCAAGGTTCCCACCTTCTCTTAGCCTACCCCATCCTTGACTTACCCCCACTATTGAGCCCAAAATTTATGTTGCTAAGTGAAGTATCTCTTAAATGAGTTTTGCGACCTTTTCTTGCCCTGAGCTGCAGTGTTAAGTAAATTACTGCAGTTCTTAAGTTAGTAACATGTTAAGTGAATCTGGCTTCCCCATTGACTTATTTGTCAGAAGGGTGCAAAAGTGACCACATTATCCTGGGACAATGCAGCTGTCATAAATATGAACCAGTTGTCAAGCTTCTGAATTTTGATCACATGACCATGGTATGCTGTAATGGCTGTAAGCGTCGTAAGTCACTTTTTCAGTGCCACTGTGACTTCAACCAGTCACTAAATGAACTGTTGTAAGTTGAGGACTGCCTGTATTCCCGGGGCAAGAGATTGGTGGTAGTTTTAGCCAAGAATATTTGAAGCATTGTCCAAACAAAGTCAAGAGAAGACGTAGTCTGTATGTAGAAGATGTTCTCTTGAGAGAAACATTCAACTCCATTTTGTAAAAGGAAAAATAGAGTTGGCACAATCCTGCCATATATTTTTAATACTGTGCTTGGGTCACATTAAAAAGTGTCATTTGATTGACTTTAGAGGTGGTCCGGAAGGATTTCTAAAACTGAGATGGGCTAGAAGAATGCGATCAAAACTCCTGGGAGTATATGCCAAAAGCATATATTCCCTAAGCATGTATTCCCTGTCACTTAAATTGTGAAGTTCATTCCAGCTGCACAGTTAAAGCAAGCAGGCCCCTGCATTGGACAGCAACAATACTGTAGAGCAGGAATGTCCAATTTTGGCACCTTTTAAGACTTAGGGACTGCAAGTCCCAGAATTCCTCAGTCAGACATGCTGGCTGGGTAATTCTGAGAGTTGAAATCCCCAAATCTTAAAAAGTTGTCACCCCTGCTATATAGAGCATTGTTTCTTAACATGGTCAGTTTTAAGCTCTGTGGACTTCAACTCCCAGAATTCCCCGGCCAGTTTAAAGTGGCCAAAATATTGAATCGCACCTATGGTGGAAGATGCCACAGGCTGATGGTCACTTTAGGGAGAACAGCAAAAGGATCAATTCATAGTGTGCAAAAGGCCCATGGTATTACATTTTTTTCTTGTATTATTATCAAGAAAACCACAGGGATAGAAAATTGAAAGCAATTGGCAATTTATGGAGACCATCTACCCTAACTGAGTTGTTGGTAAGAGTCTGATGGCACATAAATCAATGCAGGGACAGTTTCCCTCACACAGCTGCCATTTTTTACTTTTTGGACCCCCCTCATTCCTCAGGGCTGGTCCAAAAATTCAAGATAGTGGCCTCCATTGTGCTGTCAAAGCCATGACCCTATTCTACATTACACAGCAGGCCTCGGTTTCTTTTCCAACTGCAGTCGCTCATGTCACCTTTCTCCTTTTACAAGCCAAGGCTTGAGTGCATGTCTGAAAATGCTCTCTGCACAAATCACTGATTTTCACTTTTCTTCCTGCTTTTGGTTCTTCCCCAGGAATTTGACAAGAAATACAACCCCACCTGGCACTGCATCGTGGGCAGGAACTTCGGTAGCTACGTAACGCATGAGACGAAGCACTTCATTTACTTCTACTTGGGCCAAGTGGCGATTCTCCTCTTCAAATCCGGCTAGGGGTTCAGGCCAGCGCCTGTGGGGGTTACGGCTGGTGAGGAACACGGACTGTAGCACTAAAGACAGGCTCCAGCTCTTTAACCATGGCTGCGCCACTGCATGGACTCGATACTATATTTAATGTGTATATGTTGCCGTAAAAAATACCTACAATTCTCATTTCTTTCTCTGTTTTGGGGGGATTGCCTAGGAAAAGAAAGGCAGCATATTATCCCCTCTTCCTCCTCTTTTATTCCCCCTTTTATGTTCCTGCTTCTTATTTTTTCTGTTCTTTTGCACTAGGAGAACTGTAAAATGCTTCAACAATGGCCTTTAAGTGAGAAGAAGAAATGAAATAAAATAAAAATAAGAAACTTCAATTCCACAAAACAAATCTTTGGGTTTAACTTTCTTGCGGAAGGAAGGCTGGAGGTCTAACCCCCCCTAGCAGAGGAAAAAATAAAACACTGTTAGGTGTAGAATCTGTCTAAAAGTTATCTAAATTATTTTTAAATTCCTGTCAAAGCTTCCCCTTCCCGAAATGGCACTATTGTCCCATGAAGTCGCCTTAGCTCTAAATAGTGATTGGAGGCAGCCCTGGGTGTGTGTGCGTATCTGTGTGTTGTCTTGGCCCAATTTCTTTTGCTTTTCTTTGACTCGCCCGTGCTGCCTCCAACACAAATTGAGCAAACAAAGCTGATACGGATTTGCAAAATGCGTGGTATCCTCTTGAGGAGACGGGCCCCCCCAGAATCGGCTGGCCTGGTCTGTATCGGCGTTTTCCAAAGCATTTTTCAAATGAAAGATGTCTACTCTGTGTGTCCAAGATTCTGTCGTGATGCCCAATGGATGTGATCAGGATTTTCTATGCCCCTGTTTTTTGAGTCCGTACAGTATTGCCTTATTGTAGCTCACGTCCTCTCGTGCAGGGAAGATCCTGTCCAAAATCAGTGGCTTAAATGTTGCTGTGCTTTAAATGTCTCCAATAAAGATGGATAGACCTTCATCTCTTAAGAGGCTCTCTTCTGTTGGCTTTCTATCCTGGTCCCCTCTTGACCCAACAAAAAGAGGGCCATCAGGAGCAGCTCTGTACCTAACCAACTCCTGAACGTGCAAGGAAAGGTATCTGGGCTTAGCTTCCTTAGTCTATGGTTGTACAGGAATACTTTTAAGTTCTGTTGCAACAATAAAAAATAAATTAAGTGGGGATTGTTTTTTCTTTTTGCAAAGGTTACGTATGAAATGCAGTGATCGCTTTAACATCTCTGGTTGCTTTTCGCAGTTCAAAGAGCCTAGAAATTCTACTTGGGGGTGGGGCATGGGGAAGCAGTTGTCTAAAAACAAAGGGGAATGAAGGAAGCAAGAAGACTTCTTGAAGGAGCACTTTAACTCCTGGATTCATGGAGATTCTCAGTCATCCAGGACATGGTTGTCCCAAAGTGCTTTTTCAAAAGGCAACTGGACTTCCTTGGTTTTTTTCCTTTGAAAACCTTTCCCTTGTCATCCAAGAACTGAAGAAGCTTCTTGGAAGAGAAGTGAAACGTCTTCAAGGAAAAAACAAAGTCCCATTAATTGCCTTTTGAAGGGAAAAAAAAGCACCATTGGGATGTCCCAGGCTCAGAATGAGGGAATACTGGCCCCTGTCTTTCCATTCGATACCCGAAGTTATTGGTTAGAGAAATAGGGCAGCCACCCCTCATTTATTGTGGAGGGGCTGTGCCTGAAAAACAAGACAGATCCAAATAATAAGCAACAAGCGCTGTGTGCTGAATCCAAAGCAAACCCAAAAAACAGGCTCTCTGTAGAAACTCTTTCATGAAGCAAAACAAATATTAAAAGTTGGAACAGCTGTTGTGTTCACTGTTGATATTTTTTTTCCCATCCAAGGAGGCAGGGAGGCAGTGGCAAAGTAAGTGCCTAGGGGTTCAAAGGGGCACCGTCTTACAGAAAACACCGTCCTTCATTGGAAATAAAAATGAGAAGACTTGTCTTTGTTTCTTTAATTCTGTGCATGAGTCTAACTGTGAATAAGTTCACTTCATGGAGGGCGAGAAACGATTCCTTCCCATCCTAACCGCAGTTGCTCAGATTAACCCTTCTTATTTTTCAAAAACATTAAAATTGAATTGACACATTTAAGAACGGTGTTGAGTTTTGTTTTTGGGGGGGGGGTTGGAGTGGAATATGTACACAATTTGGGGTATGGGGAGGGGAGGCACTAAGTTACAGGTAATCCTCGATTTACAACAGTTCATTTAGTGACTTCAAAATTAACAATGGCACTGGGAAAAAAGTGCCATGATCGTTTTGTCACGCTTGTGACCGTTGCAGCATCCCCATGGTCATGTGATCAAAATCTAGACATGTTGCTACTGACTCATATTTATGACCGTTGCAGTGTCCTGTGGTCATGTGATCACCTTTAGCCAGATTCACTTAACCATGTTTCTTAACTGCAGTGATTCACTTAATTGTGGCAATGAGGTCATAAAATGAGGCAAAATTCATGTAATAACTCTTAGCAACAGAAATTTCGGGCTCAGTTGTCATAAAATGAGGATTAACATCTTTAGGACTTTATTAAATTTATATGTCACCCATCTGGCTAATTATAACAATTCTGGGTGGCTCTCAATACAAAATGACTAAATAATGAATACTATTTTCTCTCTAACCCATCAGTCACTCCCAGCATAGACCCTCCCTTTTGGGTCCCTAGGCCAGTCAACAAAGCCAGGTTTTAAGATTTCCAGAAGACCAAGTGTATTGGAATCAAGCACCCCTTCAATGGGAGATTATTCCAAAGGGTGAGGGCCAAAGCAGAAAAGACCAAAATTCTTCAGCAGGTGGGATCCAAAGTAGGCCTCTTCTGCTGGAGCCAGTGAGATGGGCCAATTCTATTGGGTCAAGATGGTTCCTCAGTTACCCTGGATCCATGCCATAGCAACATGCACAAAATACAAGTCTTAATCAGCATGCCTCATCGTGACCATGCTGGGAATATTTGCTCTGCAAGCGTGGGAAGGCCACAGCATCCTGGTTCTTCTTGGTCCCAAGAAGATGGTCACCTGCTTGGGGAAAAAAATGAAAAGACAATGATGGCCTGTTGATAGGAAATCTATAGAGGTAGAATAAAGGCACAGAACATTGTAGAAACATCTGGAGGACGCTAGACAGGTGTGGTCTTTGGCCCACACCTGTTTTCACTCAAACCTACATGACTGAAGATGGTCTGACAGAATTGGTTCAAACTACACAAAGAAATGCCCATTAACCAGTACTCTCAAGAAACATTCCTTACATGTAGAAAGCTGCCATCATGGGGACATAAGTTCCTTTGTAACTGGGGTGTCAAACTGGATTTCTTTGAGGGCTGGATCAGCATTGTAGTTCTCCGCGGGCCACTGGGTGTGTGTGTGCTGGAGAGTGGGGGGAAGACGGGATGGTGCCTCCTGCAACACCCTGCCAGCCAAAACGGGATGGAGGGGGGTGTGTGTGCGCCCCTGCCCCATTTTCAGCCTGAACGGCCTTCTGCAGAACTTTACTGACCAAAACTACATGGGGGCTGCACGCGGCCCGTTTTCGGTGGCAGAGGCACTGCGGGCGGGTCCTGTGATATTCCCAGGCCAGCCCCACGGGCCGGATTTAAGCCCCCTTCAGTTTGACACCCCTGCTTTGTACCGTTAGTTCTTGCCTAGTGACCGAGTAACAACGGGCCTCTCCAGATGTACTTGCAACCTGGTTCTGGAGTTCCAACAGCTGTGCTCTCCCACAGTCACATGATCACACGTTGGCATGCTTAGCAGGCCACTTCCATTTGTGGACATTTGCGATATCCCAGTCACATGACTTTTTAAGCAATTTCTGGCAAAAAACTGCCCATTAAGTAAAACAGGTCCACTTAACAATGGAGATGTTCCCTTAACCATCAAAAAAGGCGTAAAATCAGGAGCTTAACAATTGCCAATATATAATATATATATTTATATATATATATATATATATATATTTAGATTGTAACAATGTTATAATCTAAAAATGGTACAGGTAGTCCTTGACTTATGACCACAATTGAGCCTGAAATTTCTGTTAAGTGAAACATTGTGAATTCTTGCCCCATTTTACGACCTTTGTTAATTTAATTTAATTTAATTTAATATTGGGATTTCTATGCCACCCTATCTCCCGAAGGACTCAGGGCGGCTCACAACAATAAAAAACATACAATACAAACATTAAAAAACTATTAAACAAACATGCCAATATACTGATTAAAACTAACAAACCACCACTAAAAAACCCTCCCCCCCATCAGTCCAGGTCGGCAAGCTGGAAAAGCCATGTTTTCAGGCCACGACGGAAGGATCGAAGGTCAGGAGCCATCCGAAGCTCCAGGGGCAACTGATTCCACAAGGTGGGTGCGCCCACAGAGAAGGCTCTCCCTCTGGAGTTCGCCAGGCGACACTGTCTGGCCGACGGCACCCCCAGGAGACTCTGTCTGTGGGAGCGGACGGGACATTGGGAAGTCGTTGCTGGCAGCAGATGTTCCTGCAAATACCCTGGTCCTAAGCCATGTAAGGCTTTATAGGTGATTACCAGCACCTTGAATCTCACCCAGAGGGCAACCGGCAACCAATGCAGCTCACGCAGGAGGGGTGTAACATGGGAGTATCAGGATACTCCCATCACAACCCACGCAGCTGCATTTGTTGCCACGGTTGTTAAGTGAATGTGGCTTCCCCATTGATTTTGCTTGCCAAAAGGTTGCAAAAGGGGATCACATGACCCCAGGATGCTGCAACGGCCCTAAGAATGAGAAATGATCATAAGTCACTTTTTTCAGTCCTGTTGTAACTTTGAATGGTCACTAAATGAACGGTTGCAAATTAAGGACTACCTGTAGTGCAAAAAAAAAGTCACAAATCTGGCTTGGACACGTGCTTGTTCCGCTGAGTTATGATTGTGAGGGGCAGGCTCCATTACCGTCGTAATTCAAGGACTGCCTGGATGCACATATATTTGAGAGTTGTTGATAGAAAGAAAAAGAGATTCGACATAAATAAAAGATAGGAGGTGAGCCAGCTTTTCTCATAAAAACAGCAATTCAGCCCATGTGGAGAGAAAGATGAGGAAAAGCATTTGAAATCACCCCCAAAAGATTCCATCTTATCTCCTAAATCAGGGGTGTCAAACTCGATTTCATTGAGGGCCTCGTCAGGGTTGTGTTTGACCTGGGGATTGGGGTGTGTGGCCAGCTTGATGTCATTCATGCTGGGGGTGCCTGTGGTGGCCCAAGCACTCTGCTAGTGAAAATAGGCTCCTGAGCTCCGTTTCCAGCTGCGATGGCCTGCAACTCTCTGTCAGCGAAAACATGGCCCTCTCGCAGAGGCACTGCGAGCCGCTCCTTCGCTGTTTCCAGGGCAGCCCCGTGGGCCAGATCTAAACACCACGGGGCCACATCTGGCCCCCGGGCCTTCAGTTTGGTAACTATACCCCTGTCTTATATGGCAACTCAGTCAAGGTGGAGAGAAAGCATTTCAAAGCATTCAGAGAGCCTCCATCTCAATGAACTCATTAGGAAAAAAAGGCAAGAATTTCCTTATTTCCTTCACCCCACAGCTTCACAAGTATGGAAATCATTGAATAGACTGTGCATGGATACAAAATTCAGAGAGACATTCTGAACTAATGGGGCTATCTAGTGGCTTCTTCTCTTTGCAGTTATGTTGACTTGCAAACAACAACACATATGTATACCTGTCATTTGTGCCCCGATCAGTGCACACCTAAGGACCTCATGGCAGTGCGATTGAACGCAATTCATGTTGCCAGTTTCTGGGCAAGATCTGTACCTATTTTAAACCTTGTATTTTATATTTTATGTATGCCTTATTTTAACTGTGATTAACAGATTGACAGAGTTGGAAGGACGACCAATCTAGATCTTCTAGTCCAACCCGCTCCCCCCGCCCAAGCAGGGGACCCTACACCATTTCTGACAGATGGCAGTCCAGTCTCTTCTTGAAAGCTCCAGTGATGAAGCTCCCACAACTTCTGAAGGCAACTTCTATTCCATTGGTTGATTGTTCTCACCGTCAGAAAATTTCTCCTTATTTCTAGGTTGAATCTCTCCTTGTTCAGTTCTCATTCACTTTTCCTTGTTTGGCCTTCAGGTGCTTTAGAAAATAGCTTGACCCCTTCTTCTCTGTGGCCGGCCCTCAAATATTGGAAGACTGCTATCCTGTCTCCCCTGATCCTTCTCTTCACTAGACTAGCCATGCCCAGTTCCTGCAATTGTTCATCGTATGTTTTAGCCTCCAGTCCCTTCATCATCCTGGTTGCTCTTCTCTGCACTCTTTCTAGAGTCTCAACATCTTTTTTATAGTGTGGTGACCACAATTGGATGCAGTATTCTAAGTGTGGTCTTACTAAGGCTTTATAGAGTGATATTAGTACTTCACTTGATCTTGATTGTATCCCTCTGTTAATGCATCTTAGGATTGCATTGGCTTTTTTGGCTGCCGCTACACACTTTTGATTCATATTTAATTGGTTGTGCAATTAAATGCTTCTGACCCTAATAAACAAACCTCACAACTAGCATTAAAGATAGCTATCTGTGTCTTTCTTGTCTCCCAGCTGGGTAAGCTTTGAGAATCCTGGATTGCGCATACACGTGTACACATGCCAGTTGCTGTGGTGAATGACAAGCATCTGACATGTTTCTCCACCCAACCATTGTTTCTATGCAATCATCAATGCCTAAACATCAACGCAAAGGGAGGCACCTGTGAACAGCGATGGTGGGAAGTGTTTTTTTGTGGCTCCAAAATATTTTCTGAATTGCTTAAGGCTTTTGCAGAAGGAACTTCCCTGCCAGGCTGAAGAAATTAGCTTCCAAAGTGATTGTCTTGCATGCGGTGATTTATGCACAATTTGTACATAGCCAAGGGAAGCAGGGAGCAGTTTTGCATGAGAAACACAGCCATTCCCCTCGTCAAATTTAATCCCCCCTCCTCCTGCCTTCCTTTCCCCCCCTCTTTCCCCTTTTCCTTCCCTCTCCTTGATGCCTAGTTGAATTCCAGCCTGAATTCCAACTTCAAAATAACTGTAATTATCTTTAATTACCATGATTATTTCAGGTTTTTTAGTATGCAAAGGGAGCAGAAATTGGTGTGGGCTCTTTATCCACTTGGGTGCCAGAAATATGCAGCTAAAATGCTCAGATTGAGACTTGAGAGAGTGTGTGTGTGTGTGTGTGTGTGTGTTTGTGAGTGGGAGACGCTTATAAAATCTGCCAATGTAGCCAAGTGATGTCGAACAGTTAGGAAAAAAACTGCTTTTCTTGATAAGATAGGAAAACAGGTGTACAGGAAGTCCTCAACTTACGACCACGGTTGAGCCCAACATTTCTGTTGCTAAGTGTGAAATCTGTTATGTGAGTTTTTGCCCCATTTTATGACTTTTCTCACCCTATTTGTTAAGGGGATCACTGCAGTGCTTAAATTAGTACCACGGCTGTTAAGTGAATCTGGTTTCCCCATTGACTTTGCTTGTCAGGAGGTCGCAAAAGGGGATCACATGACCCCCAGGACACTGCAAGTACCGGTAGTATCAAGTCAGTTGCCAAACTTCTGAATTTTGAACACGTGACCCTGGAGATGCTGCAAGGTGAGAGAAGGCCGACTCCGCTGGGATGGACATGTCCAGAGAGCAGCACCTTCCACTGTGGCCAGGACTGCCTACCAACTAGAAGTCCATGGCCGGCTTCCCCGTGGACATCCAAAACAGAGATGGCAAGACACCATCAACAAAGATATGCAAGCCACGGGCCTGCACCCCAGAGATGCAGCTGACCGTACAAAGTGGCATTCAATGATCCAAAAAGTGGATCCTGCACATGCGGGAATATGCTAGGAGGAAGAAGGAGGAGGAAGAGGAGGAGGAGGAAGAGGAAGAGGAGGAAGAAGGAGGAAGAAGAGGAGGGGGAAGAAGAAGGAAGAAGGAGGAAGAGGAGAAGGAGAAGGGAAAGAAGAAGAAGATGACCCTGGAGATACTGGAACAGTTGTAAGCATGAAAAACGGTCATAAGTCACTTTGAATGGTCACTAAATGAACGGTTGTAAGTTAAGGACTACCTGTATTCCACTTGTCTTAAGAACAGGATAAGAACTCTCTACAGTTAATCCTTGATTTATGACCACAATCGGGGCCAGAATTTCCATGGCTAAGCAAGGCAGTTTGGGTGAATCGAACCTGATTTTTTTTTTGCCATAGTTGCTAAGTGAATCATTGCAGTTGTTAAATGAGTCATTAAGTGAATCCAGCTTCCCCCAGTTTTACTTGCTGCAAACTGGCTGGGAAAGTTGCAAATGATGGTCACATGTCATCCAGGATGTGACAACTGTTGTAAATACTATCATAAATATTAAACATTCAAAGCTTGGTCACATGCCTACAGGGTGGCCCTGACCATCAGAACTTTGAATCCAGTCATAATTAGCTCCAGATAGGTCTGTCATAACTTTGAATGGTTGCTAAGCAACCAATCATAAATCAAGGACTACCTATATGATTCCTCCTCCCCAGCATTTCAGTCAGAATCTGCAGTCTTCAATCTTGTATCCAATCATCTAAGCTAGGCATTCTGGAACATGCCATGAAATCCCATGTTTCTGGTATATGGAGAATGTTTCCATATACCCTTTTCAGACGATGGAGATTCTCAGTCATCCAGGTCATGGTTGTCCCAAAGATGCTTTTTCAAAAGGCAACTGGACTTTCTTTGTTTTCCCTTGAAGACATTTCGCTTCTCATGTGAGAAGCTTCTTCAGTTCTGACTGAATGGCAGAAGATGGAAAGATTTACCGTATATCCCTTGCAGTCATCTGGTCGTTAGCACTCTTTCTGAGAGCCGTTGAGGCCACTTGGAGACTTACCTGTGCCCTCAGGGCAGGGGTGGGCTTCAAAAATATCAGCAACCGCTTCTCTGCCGGTTGCTGGGTGGGTGTGGCCTCGTCAGCTTCCTGCACCATGGTGGGGTGGGCCCGTTTTCGCCCTCCCCAGGCTACAGAGGCTTTCCTCGAGCCTCATGGAAGGCAAAAATGGCCTTCCCCGGGTTCTGGAGGCCCTCCAGAGGCTGGAAATGGCCCGTTTCCGGCCTTCCGGAACTTCTGGGAGCCCTGTTTTTCGCCCTACCTAGACTCCGCGCGGGCCCTGCTCTTACCTGGCATCCAAACGGGCCATGTGGGGACTCCTGGGCAGGGTCAGCCAGGGGTGGGATTTGCCGGTTTGCTGAACCGGCCATAAAACTAGCTACGAGTTTGCCCAAACCAGGCCAAACCGGTAGTAGCCCACCCCTGCCTCAGGGCCACCTGAATAGTGTAAATGGCTGTGGAGCCTTCTTGGGACTTCTGAGAGGTCTGTGTGGTAAACAGGAGAGAGGTCATGTCCTATTCCACCCCTTCTGTTGTTCCATTCTCCTCCATACACCAATCTGGCTCCATCCCCTTGAATTCAGTACCAGGGAGAACAGAAAAGCTTCTTTGGAGATCTTTTGCTTATATTTAGCCTTGTTTAACACCATCCCGATGGCCGATCTGTTGAGGATGTCTATATGCCATTTTTCTTAAGCTTCCCATCTGCTTTGGACCGGGCCTGGAAGACCAGAAACATATTAGTCACCTCAGCCAAACTGGAAGCCTATAAACATAACTCTTATTTGGGTTCCCAGGAAAACCTGCTCTTGGGGGCAGGAAGGGTCCTGAGGGCCCAACGAGAGAAGAAACAGCTCGAGGTCTCCTTGTGCAATGAGCCACCACTTTAAAAGCAATAAATAGCCCAATTAAAATGCAAGACTCCCACGGAAAGTGGCAAGATAGATATGAATTCCTTCTCCATTCACTAGCAGCTTGTTCTGTGAGAAACATACAAATATTCAGGGTGAAAAGCGACAGCTTATTTGTCAGTTTTTCTTCTTTGGCCTGAACCAAAGAAGTCTAGGGAAGAGAAGGACCAGGGGAGACATGATAGCAGTCTTCCAATATTTGAGGGGCTGCCACAGAGAGGAGGGGGTCAAGCTATTTTCTAAAGCACCTGAAGGCCAGACAAGGAATAATGGATGGAAACTGAACAAGGAGAGATTCAACCTGGAAATAAGGAGACATTTTCTGACAGAGAGAACAATCAACCCATGAAACAGAAGTTGCCCTCGGAAGTTGTGGGAGCGCCATCACTTGAGACTTTCAAGAAGAGATTGGACTGCCATCTGTCAGAAATGGTATAGGGTTTCCTGCTTGGGCAGGGGGTTGGACTAGATGAGCTACAAGGTCCCTTTCAACTCTGATTATCTGTTATCTGAACCAAAATAGGAAGCAATTTGATTAAAAGGCATAACTTTTTTTGTGGGTTGCAGCTCACAAAGAGTCCTTCTTTGACAGAGATGGGCAGTTCAGAAATGTGAAAGACAAATAAATAAATAAATAAATAAATAAATAAATAAATATAAACATAGATACATACATACCTTTAATAAGGGTCTCTTTCTATCATATTCTGATTTATAAATAAATAAATGTGTTTAATAGGTGTCCCTTTCTATCATATTCAAAATGACATCGTAATGACAATTTGGGAGAAAGATCAAAAGCGTTCAAGATCACACGAGGCCCAGGGTGTCAAGGCACACAATCTTGCATTACAATCTGAATTAGAAAATAGATGAGGATCATTTTGATTCTAAGCCATCGTCCTTAATGGTGCGCTGTTCTCGGTCTGGGCTGAAAGGTCAGGAACTTGATCCATGGCTCCCAAACTGCTGATACATTTAATCTTTGGACTAATTTAGGTGAAAGTCACTGCATTACAGTTAGAACCAATATTTCCTTTCTCTTCTTTTTGGGTTGGCGTGCAATTTCCAGAGCAGTTTGGAAACAGCAGGAATACAGGTAGTCCTCGACCTGCGAACACAATGGAGCCCAAAGTTTCTGTTGCTAAGTGAAACATTTGTTAAGCGAGTTTGCTCCAATTTTACGACCTTTCTTGCCACAGTTAAATGAATCACTGTAGTTGTTAAATTAGTCAGATTAGGGAATCTAGCTTCCCCTTTGACTTTGCTTGTCAGAAGGTCATAAAAGGAGATCATGTGACCCCAGGATACGGCAACCATCATAAGTATGGGTCAATTGCTAAGTGTCTGAATTTTGACCACATGGCCATTGGGATGTTGCAATGGTTGTAAGTGTGAAAAGTGGTCATAAGTCACTTATTTTCAGTGCCGTTGTAACTCTGAATGGTCACTAAATGAACTGTTGTAAGTTGAGGGCTACCTATCATTTTAAAACTAACCATAAGCTAGCACGCCCTTTACACTACAGGAAATTACTCCTTCAACTAATCATTAAAAGAAATCAAATATATGATCACCGTTATTTTTTTACTTGAAATCTGTTTTGCTTAATAGTACAGACAGTCCTTGACTTTCAACCACAATTGATCCCAAAATTTCTGTTGCTAAGCGAGACAATTGTTAAGTGAGTTTTGCCTCATATTGCAACCTTTCTTGCTGCGGTTGTTAAAGTGAATCGTTGCAGTTGTTAAGTGAATCTGGTTTCCCCTTTGACTTTGCTTGTCAGAAGGTCGCAAAAGGGGATCCCATGACCCCGGGACCGTCATAAATATGAGCCAGTTGCCAAGTGGCTGAATTTTTGACCAACCAAGTGATCATGCGAATGCTGTCTGGAATCCACACTGTATATCAGACATAAATACAATTGAGCGAGTCCAGAAGTATTTTAACAGAAGAGTACTACATTCCTCTGTTTGCAACAGAGGAATTTGCTACACCACCAGACTTGAGATTCTAAGCCTAGAACCTTGAACTACACCGGCTAAGATTGGACTAAGGCATAATACATAAAATTGTATGTTACAACGTCTTACCAGTTAATGAATATTTCAGCTTTAACCACAACAACACAAGAACACACAACAGATATAAACTAAATGTAAACCACTCCAAACTTAATTGCAGGAAGTAGGATTTCAGCAACAGAGTGGTCAATGTCTGGAACTCACTACCTGATTCTGTTGTCACCTGCTCAAACCCCCATTCCTTTACCCTCAAACTAACCTCTATTGACCTCACCCCATTCCTAAGAGGTCTGTAAGGGGCATGCATAAGCACACCATCGTGCCTACTGTCCCTGTCCTATTGTCCCCAATTATTAGTTCCTATTTCTTATATTTAAACTTATGTTTATTCTTATTTTTATTGTATTGTAAGCTTTTGACAAAATAAATAAATAAATAAATAAAAATAAATAAATAAAATAAATGCGAATGCTGAAATGCATTCATAAGTGTGAAAAACAGTAATAAGTCACGTAAAAGTACTTCAGGTTATATGATGTTCTTAAGTGGATGTCCTGTTTACTGGCAAGTGCGTAAACAGAACTTTATTCTTGCTCATCTACTGACTTATAACTTATAACTACTATAACTTTGAGCAGTCACTATGGTATCTACTGTATAGTGCAGTGTTGGTGTGGTGTCGGGGTTTTCAGTTCAATGTGTGGAGTGTGAAGGATGTGTGTTTGTGTTTATTTTCATGGTCATGATGTGCATTGAAGATGGTGTTTGATTTTGTTGTACGAGGTGCAATGACAATAAAGTAAACGAATAAACTGTTGTAAGTCATGGACTACCTATATGTCATATGCATTGAAATGTGGAAATCTACAATAATATACCGTACTATCTCCCAGTGGTGGGATTCAAATTTTTTTACTACTGGTTCTGTGGACGTGACTTGGTGGGCATGGCGTGGCTTGGTGGGCGTGGCAGGGGAAGGATACTGCAAAATCTCCATTCTGTCCCTACCCCACTAACCTGCTTTTCAGCTCCGTTCTCCTGTGCAGGGCAACAAAAGAAAACCCAGCCAATCAGCTGGGACTTGGGAGGCAGAGAATAAGATGGGAGTGAGGCCAGTCAGAGGTGGGATTTGCTGGTTCTCCAAACTACTCAAAATTTCCACTACTGGCTCTCCAGAACTGGTCAGAACTGGCTGGATACCACCTCTGCTATCTCCTTTTAAGAAATAAGAAGGCATTGCAAATTTCAGTCTGAATTCCAGCATTGATTCCATTCTACATCTGTTTGGCCTTAAAGTTAGTCTTTTCCACATTAAATCCTTTATCATTTTCACCTCCTAAATAGCTCCTTGCATTCCCCCCCCCCTTACAGATTAGACACAGACATTAGACAATAAGCCTTAATGCTGGAGCAAGCAAAATGCCACACACATTTAAAACCGATTTGCAACTATTTATTTGCCTAAAAGCTGCAATTTTGCTTCCACAATATACTATTAGGGATCATTCTTTTTTGCATAAAGTAAACACTGCCTTCTTCTTAGATGTTATGCTACAGCTGGGTAGACTTTTAATGCAGCAACCAAATGAAGCATTTTTCTGTTTGTCTTTCCTAACTCTTATTGAGAAAATGGGCTTAAGAAGAATTGTATATCTGCCTGGATTTTTCCTGTGCTTTCAAACAGGGCCACAGTCGCTATAATTTTCCTCCTCCTCTGTATAGGTAATTGTCAACTTATGGTCACGATTCAGCCTAGCCTTTCTGTTGCTAGACCTTTCTTGCCACAGTTGTTAAGTGAAACATGGCAGTTGTTTAAGTTAGTAACACCGTGGTTAAGCAAATCTGACTTCCCCATTGACTTTGCTTGTCAGAAGGTCACAAAAGGGGATCATGTGAACCCAGGACTCTGCGACTGTCATAAATACAAGTCAATGGGCGAGCGGCTGGATTTTGATCACATGACCATGGGGATGCTGCAATGGTTTTAAGTGTGAATAACAGCCATAAGTCATATTTTTCAGTGCCAGTGTAACTCTGAACAGTCACTGAATGAACTGTTGTAAGTTGAGGACTACCTGTTGTAAGCAGTGTTGGGCTTCAACCAGTGTAACAACCGGTTCGGTGATCATGCACACGGTCCATTTGAAAACAGCTTTAAAAGTTACCTTCTACTGCAGCCTCAGTGAGTAAAACAGCTAACAGTAAATCTGCTCCGCCTATCAGCTGGGCTTCAAACAAAGGAAATATAGGACGGACTAGCGCAGGGGCAAGTGGGTAGGGCCAACTACCCCTGGTTGTAAGACACATCGCTGGAGTTATGGCTCTGGAGAGGAAGCAGAAAATCACCCGATCCAATTCATGCTTGGTTCGTGATCAGCTACACTGTCTGTGACAAACACCTCCCAGAAAGAATGCCCAACACATTGTCAGAAGAAGAGATAGTGTGCATATTACATTAAGCCATCATTTTTATTAACCAGCACACTAAGCCATACATTGGTTTGTGTTTAGGGACCAGTTTTTGACTCCCGGCAACCACTTGGACAAGTTCCTTCAGTTATCTTGGTTGGAACTGCTTTGTCACTGTGAGCCATGCTGGCGCAGTGGTTAGAGTGCAGTACTGCAGGCTACTTCTGCTGACTGCTGGCTGCCTGCAGTTTGGCATTTCAAATCTCACCAGGCTCAAGGCTGACTCAGCCTTCCATGCATTCGAGGTGGGTAAAATGAGGAGCCAGATTGTTGGGGGCAATATGCTGACTCTAAACCGTTTAGAGATGGCTGTAAAGCACTATAGAGCAGTATATAAGTCTGCTATTGCTATTGCTATTATTGGGTGGGTCAGATGGAGGCCTGAGAAAATATGTACACACGTCTTACATCTTGGTCATAATCTGTTTCAGTTCCTCCCCTCAGAACGCCACTATAGGACATTACATGCCAAAACAAATAAACACAGGGACATTTTTTTCCCCTTGTGCCATCACTCTGCTGAACACCTAATGCTCACAATACTGGCTTATATCTTATTCACCCATGTTGTATGGCTGGAGTATTATTATTATCATCCTTCTCATCTTCTTTATTACCACCTCTTATTGGTATCATTGTTATGATTATTATTACCCTGTTGCTTTGCATATACACTATCTTCAGCACTGGAGACAAATTCTTTGTGTGTTTAATCCAATTTGGCCAATTATTCTATTCTATTCTATTCTATTCTATTCTATTCTATTCTATTCTATTCTATTCCATTCCATTCCATTCCATTCTCTTCCCAATTCATTCTAACCTTTTTGCTAGGGCTGAGAGAGAAGGACTAGCCCAAAGTCACTCAGCTTGGCTTTTTTGTGCCTAAGGCAGGACTAGAACTCACGTCGCCCAGTTTCTAGCCTGAAGCATTAACCATTACACCAAACTGGCTGTCTTGTAAACAAACCACAATAACAAGATCTACACCTCTCAGAAGCTAATTACATCCTTCTTTACTGCTGTTTCACCATCCATTGGAAAGCTATTTCCCTAACGTTCAGCTGAAACCTGTTTTCTTACAGAATTCCACTCATTGTCCTCTGGAGGAAAGGAGAACAGATTAGCTCTATTTTCTGTTTGTTGACCGGTCAAATACTTGATACAGCATTTCAGCTAAGAATGCCTTCTAAGTGGATTGAGGGCTTTCCCGAAGGAGCAGTCTGCTTTACCTTTCCTGAATATTGTGAGCAAAATGTGCTCGTGTGGTAGAGATGCAGAGATGCCAGAATGGGAAGTGTTTTCTATGTAAGCAGGTGTAGAACGTGATTGAGCAAAGTAGCATGATAATCAATTCCTTGGTCTTTAAAACATTGCAAGATTTTCTGCTGTGTTTGTTTGCATTGTTTTAAAGCTAATGACACGTCTTCCGATGGAGCCTGAAGATGTCACCCTAAACCAGGGGTGTCAAACACGTGTTGTCATGGTGTTGTCACGTGACGTATCACGACCTTTCCCCCTTCACTAAATCGGGCATGGGCGTGGCCAGCGCGTGATACATCTGGCCTGCGGGCCGCGAGTTTGCCAGCCCTGCCCTAACTACTCTTCTACAGAGGAATTATTGTAATTCTGTAATTACTGTAATTCTACAGAGGAATTACTGAGTCTACCATCTGCACCTCTATAACTGTCTGGTTTGGTTCTGCAACCTAACAGGACAGACACAGACTTCAGAGGATAAATAGGCCTGCAGAAAAAATAAGTACTACCAACCTGCCTTCAGTCGAGGACCTGTATACTGCAGGAGACAAAAAGAGGGCTGTGAAAATATTTACAGACCTCTCACACCCCGGACATAAACTGTTTCAACTCCTTCCCTCAAATGATGCTATAGAGCACTGCACACCAGAACAACTAGACACAAGGACAGTTTTTTCCCAAAAGCCATCATTCTGCTAAACAAATAAGCCCTCAACACTGTCCAACCATTTACAAAATCTCCACTATTACTATTAACCTTCTCATCACTCCTTATCACCCATCCCCTCCCACTTGTGACTGTATGACTGTAACTTTGTTGCTTGCATCCTAACGATCTATATTGACTGTTTCCTAGTATGATTTGATTGCTTATTGTACCCTATGACTATAATTAAGTGTTGTACCTTATGATTCTTGTTTCTTGACAAATGTTTTATGTATACTGAGAGCATTTGTACCAAGACAAATTCCTTGTGTGTTCAATCACACTTGGACAATAAAAATTATATTCTATTCTAAAAAAAAAGAATGGTATAGGGTCTCCTGCTTGAGCAGGGGCTGGACTAGAAGACCTCCAAGGTCCCTTCCAGATCTATTCTGATTGATTGATTGACTTGTCTTTCATGACATCCCTTGACCACAACTCTAACCAATAGCAGAGTTTGCCGAAATTTGCTGATCTGACATTTATGGACCTACCATCTTCTTCAGAAGTCCTTCCATCTTCTTCAGACCCAAGCTTTGTGTGATTTGCGGCATGTCAGTGGCAACTGTGGAACAGTCAGGGGTGGCCCAGCTCCTGTCTCTTTCATCTACTATAGGTATAACCTACTCTATTACTTACCAGCCACTGTCCTCTACAGCCATCTTGGTTTGTGCTGCTAGACGTAACTTTAGCATTTTCTAAAGCTCAGGTCACACCTTACATGGAGTCCTTATGGAATGCTAGATTGCTATCAAAATATGTACTATGGCCAGAATAGAGCTGGAAGGGACATTGGAGATCCAAGCATGAGATCCTGTACCATTTCAGATAAATGTTTGTCTAATCTCTTCTTAAAAGCCTCCAGTGTTGAAGCACCTATAACTTGGAGACAAGTCAGTAGTTGAATTCAATTTTTTTTACTACTGGTTCTGTGGACGTGGCTTGGTGGGCGTGGTGTGGCTTGGTGGGTGTGGCAGGGGAAGGATACTGTAAAATCCCTATTTCCACCCCACTCCTGGGGGAAGGTTACTGTAAAATCTCAATTCCCTCCCCACCTCACTAACCTGCTTTCCAGCTCCTTTCTCCTGTGCAGGGCAACAAATAAAGACCCATCTGATCATCTGGGACTCCGGAGGCAATGAATAGATGGGGCGGGCCAACCAGAGGTGGTATTTGCTGGTTCTCCGAACTACTCAAAATTTCCACTACCGGTTCTCCAGAACCTGTCAGAACTGGCTGAATACCACCTCTGAGGCAAGTCATTCCACCAGTTAATTGTTCTCACCATTAGGAAGGTCCTCCTTAATTCTGTAAGTAAGCTCCTGAGTTTAGGTAGGAAATACCAGAAGTACAGGTACAGGATAGGCAGTACCTGGTTCAACGGTGGTGCCTGTGAGAGGTAATTGTATGTCCTGGTGGACCACTGCTTAAGTATGAGCCAGCAGTAGGCTGCAGCTGCTAAAAAAGCCAATACAGTCCCAGGACGCATCAACAGAGGGATAGCATCAAGACCATGGGACACGAAACAGTTAAGTGAATTTTGCTTCATTTTATAACCTTTCTTCCCACAGTTGTTAAGTGAATCACAACAGTTGTTAAGTTAGTAACACGACTGTAAGGTGAATCTGACTTCCCCATTGACTTTGCTTGTTAGAAGTTTGCAGAAGGAGATCACATGACGCCACGACCCTGCAACCATTATAAATATGAATCAGTTGCCAAGCATTTGAATTTTGATCACGTCTCCATGGAGATTCTGCAACGGTCATAAATGTAAAAAACAGTCATAAGTCACATTTTCAGTGCCTCTGTAACTTTGAACAGTCACTAAATGAACTATTTTAAGTTGAGGACTACTTGTAACCCCTAAATGGTTAAAATCAGGAATTGGAGGAAACGGGTTTTTATTCATTCATTTAGTCAATTTATGTAGCTGCCCACTCCACATTGACACAAGATGAAAAAGAATCATTCATGAAACAATACTAAAATATAACAGGGTCAAATAAATACATAAAAAACAAAAGCAGCTGCATTTTCTGGATGCACAAAGGAAAGCAATAAGTCATTCTTACTAACTCTTACTAACTAATTATTGTTAGTGCTACCATCAAGGATTCATTTGTTGTTTCAATTCACTCCTTGTTAGAAGTAAAGGAATATTACTGCACCAACAAAAGAAAAAATTTGTAGTTCAGGGTTGAACTGTGGTGTCCTTGGTGCTCTCTAAATTTAGTTGTTTGTTTGCAGATGTTTCATCACCCTACTAGGTAACATCATCAGTGCTAGTGAGTGTGGGGTTTACTACTTCCTGTTTTTATATATATATGGTAGTAGCTTGCCCTGCCAGTGTTGCTGAGGATGTAGTTTTCTCCTTGTAGTTACTTGATTAGGATATTGTTTTCTGCTTCACCAAGGAGTGACAGAAAACACCTTAATACAATTATGCATTCACAGATGTAATGATTTTCGTGATATCCCTTAAAACATGTTCTTTTTCAGCACACTTGGGGAATCCAATGAAAATAGGGAGCCTGTAAAATTGCAAATAAAACCTTGAGAGCACTCTCCCGTAGCTTTATTTACATTTATGTTTGAGGTAATGCTTTTTATAAAGTTTTATTTTTATTTGTTCTGCTTTTATTGTAGGTTGCTCAGTCACACTTGCATCACAATTTTGGTAAATAAATAAACTATGAATTCTTCATCCAGAGCTCCCATATTAAGCCTGCAAGTACCCAAATGACCACAAGATGGCAACAAAAGGAGACAAAAAAAGACACAGACACCACCATCTAGTGGTGGTCAAGGTTTTTACAACCCAGATATGGAAGCCTTACTGCGGTCTCCATACATACATATACTGTTTAAATGATTAAGCCTTGCTTCTTGGTTGCGCAATAAACCTAAACATTTTAATAATGGTTATCTTCTTTCCTCTGAAGTAAAAAGAATATTTTTGGAAGCCTTCAGGATTTCAACCAATACAGTTAGTCCTCAACTTACAACAGTTCATTTAGTGACCGTTCAAAGTTACAAAGGCACTGAAAAAAGCGATTCATGACCATTTTTCACAGTTATGACCTTTGCAGCATTCCCCCATTGTCACATAATAAATATTCTGGTGCTTGGCAACTGATTCATATTTATGACGATTGGTGTGTCCAAGGGTCCTGTGATCCCCTTTTGCTACCTTCTGACAAGCAAAGTCAATGGGGAAGCCAGATTCACTTAACAACCATGTTACTTAACAACTGCAGTGATTCACTTTACAACTATCTTGCATAGCAACAGAAAAGTTGAGCTCAACTGTGGTCATAAATTCAGGATCGCCTGTAATGGCATCATGGTGTTTGGTATTCCACAGATCATCAGAGCGCTCCGCCTCCAGGGGGCGCTCCACAAAAGGACCCGGAAGTTGCTTTAACCATAGAGTTCCGTCTGCTGCGGCCTCCTAAACAGTTCATAGTGGCTTTCATCCGGAAACTAGGCCTGGGCGTCCCTCCTCGGCCTAGTTGCCCCAGCAACTGACGGCCGAGCTGGAAAAATGGCGGCGGAGGCCTGCATGGATGGAGGAGACTCAGCGGCGGCAACAGCAGCAGCAGAACTAAACCCGGCCTGGACCGAATCCGGGCTCTGCTTGCAACGCTACCTGGCGCGGCTCAAGGCTCTGCGGCTCGCCCCCGATCCCAGCCAGGCCCCGGGAGGGGAGAACGTCGGCCGCCGCCGCCCCGAGCTCCACCTGCTCTTCGACGAGCTCATGTCCGAGACCTGCGGCCCGGGGGGAGCGGCGCCGTGGGGGCCGAAGCCGGAGGTGAGTACCTGAAGAAGGCCGAGGAGCGGCGCGGGGGCCGATGGGGTGGAGGAAATGGACTCCAGACAAGGGTGGGTCCCCAGGATCATCCACAGGCAGGGCAACATTGACTCACCTTTTCCCATTCCATCATTCTACGTAGGTAGTCCTCGACTTACAACCACAATTGAGCCCAACATTTCTGTTGTTAAGCGAAACATTTGTGAAGTGAGTTTTGCCCCATTTTATGACCTTTCTTGCCACAGCTGTTGATGTGAATCACTGCAGTTGATAGGTTAGTAACCCTATTGTTAAGTGAACCTGGCTTTCCCCATTGATCTTGCTTGTCAGAAAGTCACATGACCTTGGGACACTGCAACCGTCATAAGTGTGAATCAGTTGCCAAGCACCTAAATTTCAATCACGTGACCACAGGGATGCTGCAAAGATTGTAACTGAAAAACAGTCATAAGTCTCTTTTTTCAGTGCCGTTGTAACTGTGAACGGTCACTAAATGAGCTATTGTAAGTGGAGGACTATCTATAGTATTCTTTTTTTAAAAAATTTCAATTTTAACCTCGCAACAACAAATCTGTAAGATAGGTGGGGTTGAAAGATACAGGTATTCCTCGACATATGACCATAATTGAGCTGCAAATTTCTGTTGCTATGCAAGACAGTTGTTAAGTGAGTTTTGCCCCATTTTACAACCTTTCTTGCCACAGTTAAGTGAATCACTGCAGTTGTTAAATTAGCAATATGGTTGTTAAGTGAATCTGACTTCCCCGTTGACTTTGCTTGTCAGAAAGTCGCAAAAGGGGATCACATGACCTCAAGACCTTGCAACCATTATAAATATGAATCAGTTGCCAAGCATCCAAATTTTGATCACAATGGGGGATGTTGCAATAGTCATATGTGTGGGAAAAACCTTTTTCAGTGCAGTTATAATTTCAAACAGTCGCTAAATGAACTGTTGTAAATTAAGAACTACCTGTATTGACATTCAGTTTCATCTCACTTCTCTGTGTCTTTCGGGGAATTAAAAGTAACTAATACACCCACTTTTTGTCATCTTTTATGTGGCAGGACATTTGTGAACTAATTGTCCAAGCTTGTAAACTAGTCCAGCTTAATCAAGAACATCTTGTCAATAAAATGTGCCAATTAATTCACCAGCTGCTCAACAGATTCCAGGTGAGAAAACTATATTTTTTGCCATATTCTGGTGGAACACTAAGTTAAGTCAGCTACTGTTTCAAATTTTCATGTTTTCATTGACTTGATAGTATATTTAGTCTTCTTATGTACATTATAAACAAAGAGTCATTATGCTGCTGTTAGAAATATGATATAGTTACTATAAATGTAGCACACTTTTTTCTTTTCTCAGTATACAGATGAGACAGCTAATGGATTTGCTAGCTGTTACATTCTTCTGGATGTCATTTTTGAAGGATAGGAGACAATGGTTAATGAAACTGATTTACTGCTTGCCTAATAAGATATCCTGAATTCACCAATTCAAGATTATGCTAATTTCATTTTTCTTTCTGCGATTGCAGGTTGCACTGGATGAAGAGAGCCTGAATTATCTTCTGCCTTATTTCATCTCTGCTCTGAGAAAATGCAGCACTTGGACACATGTTGAAATTCTGCAAGCCTTGGCAGCCTCTGTCTACAACAATGGGCACAAGTGCCAAAAGGTGGATTGGAATATAATTTTGAATATTTTTCTTAGAAACTTTTTCTCTTTGCCTAGTGCAGAGGAATAATGATCAGAGGAGTTATAAGTCAGAAGGAAATTTCAATACCTGTTGCTGAGAATTGCCAACTGAGTAGTAGAACCATAAACAAATAGGTTCATAATTCAGGTCATCCCTTTGGATACCTATGGATTTTTCCAGTAGCTCCAAGCAGAAGGGCTAATGAAACTTTTTAGGTTCCGGCACAGGTAGTCCTCGACTTATAACAATTCATTTAATGATCGTTCAAAGTTAGTAATAAGCAGGCATAAACAATGGAATGAAGGCTATTGCTGAGCGGATTGGGTTGTGCTCCAAAAAAATTGTAAGCCGCCCTGAGTCTCCGGAGAAGGGCGGGGTATAAATATGAATTAGAAAAAAAGTTACTATGACACTGAAAAAAGTGACATGGCCATTTTTCATAGTTGCAACCTTTGTAGCATCCTCATGATCATGTGATCAAAATTCAAATGCTTGATCCTTGCTGTGTCCCAAGGCCATGTGATCACCTTTTGCAACCTTCTGACTAGCAAAGTTAATGGGGAAGGCAGATTCACTTAACAACTGGATTGCTAACTTATCAGTTGTAGTGATTCACTTAACATCTGTGGTAAGAAAGGTCATAAGATGGGGCAAAACTCACTTAACAAATGTTTCACTTAACCACAGAAATTTTTGGCTCAGTTGTGGCTGTAAGTCGAGGACTCCCTGTATATTTCTTGAAGATAGAAGATTTAGTGGAAAAGTTACGTATTATCCTGACACAAAATAATTTGGAGTTCTTGAGTAGTGTTTCTACATCCTCGGGTCTGTTTTGATATTTTTATACCACTTTCACAATATAGACAAGTTAAAAATTTTTAAAAATGTGCTGAGTTCTTTGGAAGACTTCAAATTTCCTGTAGTAAGGATATTTTTTTAACTTACTATCCTTCAGATATATTGGTTCAACTCATGTAATATAAGCAATAATTTCTAGTTTAACACAGTACAGGTTAGTATAGGCTGTTTGGGGGCTAAATAAGATAATTCCATATCCCATGCTAACCCAGAATAATTCTTGCTATCCGATGATGGGAAAAACAGATGTCCTGAATGAAATTTTCAACTTTTACCTCTTTTTTTTAAATTGTAGACTGAGCTTCACCCAGGTTGAAAAACCATAAAAAGACATAAAATGGCTGAGCTTCTAGAATTTGTGCACTAAGCATGCTTTTGTCATATAACTTAGCTAATTCTAAGGTTTGTTTTGCAACTTTCCTCCAATTTCTTCAACAAATATGTGCTGTCTGGTGTTTTTTTTAAGTATCTCCCAGATTTGCTGGGGGAAAATGGACTTCTGATACAGTTCAGCAGCCCGGCTGAAACTGACCCAGAGAAGAAAAGGGCTGCGATACACAGCATGGCAAACCTGTGTCTCAGGTATGACTGGAACAAATAGGTAGGGCTTGACTTCTTTCCATTATATTGGGCCTCTCCTAGGGATAGAGGATGCAATCATTCCAGCATTTGGGGGGTGGGGTCCAGAAAAAAATGTCTCAATCCAAGGCCCACAGATAAAGATGCCCATACATTCCAGCTTATAGCTGGAAGAAGTAGAAGTGTGTTTTCTTTAAGTGTAATAACAGACTTCCAAACAGCTATTGTTAACATTCTAGTTTAAATGTTCTTCACTACAGAAGTACAATTTTAATAGATTAATTTCAGTTGATTTATTGTTTTAAACGCATCAGTGGAAATGATGGAGGTGATATTGAAGAGTACTCTCTAAAAAAAAGAACACCTGGTACTCAGCACATGGTACTAAACCAGAATGTAGTTTATTTGGTTCTAGCTTAGTGCAAAAGATGAACCCAGAGTTGTGGTTTGGATATTAAGGGTTGTGGCTTATTAATTTGTGTGAACAGTCCCTGTGTGTTATTCAGCAAGTCATGACTAATCACAATATTTGAACCCAGTCACTGTTAGGCTATAATATTATTTATTACATGGGAGAATCTAAATAGCTGTAAAGAAAAGTCTGTAATTTCAACTGAAATTGCCCCAGAAACTTCTAGTATTTAACATTCTTATAGCAGAATTGAAAATACAGACAGTACAGAATTAAGTTGGCTGCAGAAAAAAAACAACAGGTCAGGGCAAATACTTGGGGATATTTTTAGCTTAAACATGCTTTGGATAAACCCCAAAACTAAAAAACCCTCAAAGATCAGACTCAATGGACCACTAGGCCTTTTGTGCCATCACTTTTCTATGTTTCTACATTGTCTAATACTTGGAAGAATAATAGCATAGTGAGATGTTGCTTTTCTTAATAAATTCTCTCCTTATTTCATTGGATAAAGCAATTTGCCCCCTTCCACGGGGTCTCAGATACTATGAGCTTTCTGATATGAAATGGTTGCTTCTTCCTTCTACTGCATTTTCTAAACAGACAGATAAAAGCTTTACTTCTTTTCTGCAGTTCATCTTCCTCCTTTGCACCTGCCTGTCTTTTAGCCTACCTGGACAGCCCTACTTGGAGGAATCTTACAGAGAGGTCTGCTTTCAGGCTTTCCTGAGCATCTTACAGTCTTCCAAAGGAACTGAAGTAGATGACATCGCCTTTTGCATGGTAAGGGCAAAGGAGATTCTTTAGGATAGAAGTGGGCAGTAAGGGAGAGATTGGGGAATGACAGCTTAGCCTCCCTACTTTCAGGGAACTGCAGAATGCTATCTGATCTTCTGTAAGGGATGGGCTGAACTGTTTCAATCCTATTTTAAATTTCCATTCCCTCACCTATCTCATTCCAACATGCAATTTGAGAGTCAGGAAGCATAGCCTGATTTAGAAGCACTTCCCAGCTGCAGATCCAATTTTTCAGGAAGAATACATTCCCACCAATGCTCACCTTCAACTGGCTCCTATCAAGCAATCCTTCTGGGGATTGTTATTTTTTTCTTGTTTTTCACCCTGGCTTCAGAGGTCGTATTTAGCAGGTTCTGACCAGTTCTGGAGAACTGGTAGCGGAAATTTTGAATAGATTGGAGAACCAGCAAATACCACCTCTGACTATCCCCACCCCCATCTATTCCCTGCCTCCCGAGTCCCAGCTGATCGGCTGGGTCTTCTTTTGTTGCCCTGCACAGGAGAAGGGAGCTGGAAAACAGGTTAGTGGGGTGAGGAGGGAATGGGATTTTGCAGTAACCTTGCCCCAGGAATGGGGAGGGAATGGAGATTTTACAGTATCCTTCCCCTGCCACATCCATCAAGCCACACTACCATACCACACCATGCCCACCAAGCCACGCCCACAGAACCAGTAGTAAAAAAAATTTGAATCCCACTACTGCCTATTTGCAATTTCTCCATTCTCTTCCTGTCACTCTTGGAAAGGAAAAATAAAGTTGACTTGCCAGTATATTGTTGATGTAGAATGCCGAATCTCCATCTCTGTTAGTAATTTCCATAGGATGGAGGCTTCGTTCCCAGAAGAAATGCACAGCCCTGACACACGAGGAACAGACCTGCTTAAAAACAGCACCCCCAACATGACTTGGAAGCTTATTACATTCAGGAGTTTGTAGAGCAGAGGTGTCAAACTCATGTCGTCATGGTGGCAGCATGTGACGTATCAGGGCTTTTTTCCCCTTCGCTAAATGGGGCGTGGGCGTGGCCAGCACGTGAAGCATCTGGCCCACGGGCCAGGAGTTTGACAGCCCTGTTGTAGAGCATTATTTCTTAATCTCAGCAACTTTAAGATGGACTCCAAAATACTGGTTTGGGAATCCTGGAAGTTGAAGTGCACACATCTTAAAGTAGCTGAGGCTGAGAAAATTGTTGTGGAGACAACTACAACTGAAGGACGGAATGGGGCAACTGAGCACAGCTATGTATTGTGTGCCTTCCTTGATCACTCTTTGGAAGTGGGTTAATTACCAGTCCTGATGCCCTCAGGCAATCTTCTCAGATAGGATTTAAACTGTGAGGTCCTTGGTGCTCTCTGAGCTTGGTTATTTTCTTGCAGACATCCAAAATAATGGAACATCTGCAAGGAAACAGCCAAGCTCAATAGAGCACCAAGGACCCCACAGTTCAACCCTGAGCGACAAATATTCTCCTTTATCAGTAGAACTTAAGCTGTTGTTTAATCAAGACAGTGCTTTTTCCTGCAAGCATGCTTCAAGTGTGCATTTCAGGATTTTCTTGTTGTGAACCTGCAGCTAAGATTCAAGAAAGGTAAATTGGGACATCATGTAATGGAAATCATATCCCAGATTATTAAACGTACATTGGGGAACTGTCTGAGGTTGCTAATTAGTTGCTGGTGATAACATTTAGAAATTGATTTCACACAATGATCTTACATAAGCCCAATGCTGGCTTAATCTAAACCACATTGAGTTTGCGATTAGAGTTGGGTGTGATATTATTCTAGCAACTTCTCAAACTGTAATCACTTGAGGGAAACTTTTGCCCTTAGACTTTTATCACCTAGATAAAATTTCACTCTAGATCAGGGGTCACCAACCTTTCAGACTTCATAATTTTAAATCCCGCGGACCACAAATATGATCTGTCTAATGACTGGCTGGATGGGCGTGGCTAGGTGGTCATGTGACTGGATGGACGTGGCCAACTCTCACGTCAAGGGGTGCCTCACCAGCCTCTACTCACCCCTTCCCTCCCAGCCATTCCTTGCCTGCCCCTCCAGGCTCCTTAGAGCCCCAACAGGAAGCATTTGCTGGAGCTAAGCAGCCACCACGAGAAAGAGTTGGCAAAACAGCTGGCTCAGTTCAAATTGGGTCTGACGAGAAGGAGGCTCAGCAGAAGCACCTCACTGAGGACTACGAGCATAAGCTTTCCAAGCAGAGGGAAGATCTGTGGGAGTGCAAGGCCAGGTCCCAGCACCTGGAGGCGCAGCGGGCTGAGATGGTCAGCCAGTTCCAGGCCATGTTGCAGTCCCACTGGAACAAGGCTCTCTGGATCTTTGCCACCAGCTTTTGCCCAAAGCCCCACACCAGGAGGCTGAAGCAGACCCCAAGTTGGAATTACTGCCCCCCTCCGACCCAGACAAAAAGACCCCGAAGGGGGAAACTCTCTGCAGCAACACAAACGTTCATTGCACGTATCCGGCCCAGGGGAAGTAGTTTGAGGACCCCTCATTTAGTGCAATACAAAAAAATGCAAATAATTTTTTTGTGGACCACTAAACTTTTCTCATGGACCATCAGCGGTCCACGGGCCACCAGTTGGTGTCCGCTGCTCTAGATGATAGAGTTGTGCTATGGTTGGAAGAAGGCTGATTGTTTTTTGTTTCTCTTCCAGCTGTTACAAAATGCTTTGAAAGGAATGCAGTCACTCTTAAACGGAGGAAAGATGAGGCTCACCCAGACTGATCACCTTGGTTCCCTCCTGGCTGTGTTAAAGGTGACAAGAGATTTAAAGTTTAAATCTTCCCTGTCTTACAGAGATTCCCTGAGTGCCCCAAAACAACCCTGAATTTATTTATTTTTTTATGGACCTTTGTACTCAAATGTGTAGAATGCTTTTGAAATGCCTCTGGTTTCTAAAATTAGAATTGCATAAGCCACAGTACCCATAATTGATTTGATAGCAAGTGAGCCAAGCAGCTTTGTTTTCCTCTTGGCATGTCTGAAAAAACAGTCAAGATTTACTACAGGTATTCTTTGATTTATGATCACAATTGGGACCAGAGGTGGTATTCAGCAGGTTCTGACCAGTTCTGGAGAACTGGTAGCGGAAATTTTGAGTAGTTTGGAGAACTGGCAAATACCACCTCTGACTGGCCCCGCCCCATCTATTCTCCACCTCCCAAGTCCTAGTGGATCGGCTGGGTCTTCTTTTGTTGCCCTGCACAGGAGAACGAGTTGGAAAGCAGGTTAGTGGGGTGCGGAGGGAATGGGGATTTTACAGTAAGCTTCCCCTGCCACGCCCACCAAGCCATGCCCACCAAGCCATGCCCACAGAACGGTAGTAAATTTTTTGAATCGCACCACTGAATTGGGACCTGAATTTGCGTTGCTAGGCCAGGTGGTTGATAAATGAGTTGAACCCAATTTCATGAGCTTTATTGCCACAGTTAAGTGAATCACGTGGTTGTTAAGCTTTCCCCGTTGACTGCTTGTTGGAAGCTGGCTGGGTAGACCTCAAATGGCATTCACATGATCCCGGCTTGCTGCAACTGTTATAAACACAGGTAATCCTCGACTTACGACTATGATTGAGTCCAGAATTTATGTTGCTAAGTGAGAAATTTGTTAAGTGAGTTTTGCCCCATTTTATGATTTTTCTTGCCACATTTGTTAAGTGAATCACGGCAGTTGCTAGGTTAGTGACACAGTTGTTAAGTGAATCTGGCTTCCCCATTGACTTTGCTTGTCAGAAGGTCGCAAAAGGTGATCACATGACCCCGGGGCACTGCAACTGTCATAAATATGAGTCAGTTGCCAAGTGTCCAAATGTAAATCATGTGACCATGAGGATGCTGCAACGGTTGTAAGTGTGAAAAATGGCCATAAGTCATTTTTTTCAATGATGTAACTTCGAACGGTCACTAAATGAACTGTTGTAAGTCGAGGACCAGCTGTACAAGTCAGTTGCCAAGTGTTCAGGTGACCATGGGGATGCTGTGATGGCTGTAAGTGTGAGATCTGGTCTTACACTGAACTAAAGTGTGTGGTTTATTCAGTGTGGTTGAGCAGTTGTTAAAATAAATGGCTGTAAGTTAAGGACTATCTTATTGCTGTTTTAGGTACATCCCAAATTTTTTTGTTGCTGAAACTCAAAATGAGAGTAATAGCATCTATGTTTGTTTGAAGTAAATCAGCCAAATCATGGATATGGTACTTCTGTAGTGTAATCACCTTATCCACAGTTTTGAGTGTGGGTGACACACAGAATAGGGCTAACTCCAAAATAGTAATGGAAGCGTCTAATCTTAAAGCCCTACGGGGGTGGTGTTTGTCTCTGTACTGTGTATGTATAATGGGAGAGGCTAGACTGACATCTGTCACAATAATCCATCGTGCATTACGATGTCCAAAGATAGTTTGCAGCTGGTTTCACATGTCACCCTAAGCCAGAAGGTGATTTGTGCCTTGAGCTTTGCATCACAAATGCAAATCCAATAAATCTTTGTACAACATGATGTTTAGCTCAGCTAAGAGGTGTGGCCCAAGTCTTTATGCTTTATTCAGCAAACCATGGTTTGGTGTGATGTGCCAATTCAGTACCATGTGCACAGAAGTGGTTCCCTATGCTTTGTAGAAGTGCAAATGAAACCATTGCTATCCTGAACAAACTACCAGCCAGTAAGGATTTGGATTCCCATGGTATCCAAAGGATTCTGATCAGTTTTTGGACAAGCTTTGCATTATATTTTTGTCATCCAGGGTATTAAATTTTACCCTATAAAAGTATGATATCCAACCATGTTTAAAAGAATAGATGGGTTTTTTTTTTCTTTGTTTCAAGAAAGCAGAACAGAGGTAATCCTCGACTTACAACATGTTTACTTAGTGGCCATTCGAAATGGCACTGAAAAAAGTGACTTGTGACCATTTTTCACACTTATGACCATAGCAGCATCCCACGGTCACGTGATTTATATTTGGATGCTTGACATCTGACTCACATTTATGACAGTTGTAATGTCCCGCAGTCACATGATCCTCTTTTGCGACCTTCTGACAAGCAAAATCAATGGGGAAGCCAGTTTAACTTAACAACTGTGCTACTAACTCAGGGGTTCCCAATCAGGGGTGCGAGGTGATATTCCAGGTGGTGCAAAAACCTGGGTTTAGAAGTTTCAAAATTATAGTGTATATGTATAGTTATATGCATATAATTATTTTTAACGGGTGCCAGAATATATCGGAAGCGCTGTAGGGCTGCGGGGTATAGAAAAGGTTGGGAACCCCTTACTAACTGAATAATTGCAGTGATTCGCTTAACAACGGTGGCAAGAAAGGTCGCAAAATGGGGCAAAACTGACTTAAAACAACTGCCTGACTTAGCAACAGAAATTTTGGGCTCAATTTTGCAAAAAAAAGCAGATTTAATTTTTCTGTGGTAGATGCTGCCACTAAATAGAATACAGTATTGATATCTAGGATTTTCTTTGATGATTTCAGAAATGCATGTTTCATGGACTCCCTGGAATCAATATAGAAATGCCCACCATCTTATATCCAGCACTCCTTCCTCAGTACGACAGCCGGTCACCCATCGAGCAAGAGAAGTTGGAACAGAACAGTGTTAAACTGAAAGGGGTAAACTTTTTAAATGTGGTTTGTGTGCATTGTGTATTAAACCTAAACCACTTCAAATGTCATCTGGTCACAAGCTGAGGGCTGTTTTTGTCTGTTTGAAAAAAACATGTAATATTTTGGTAAAAGCACATTGCAACAGTGCATGGAATTCTGTACAGTCGAGCAGTATTTCTGAATCTTGGTCACTTTAAGCTGTGTGGACTTCAACTCCCAAAATTCCCCAGCCAGCACTGCTAAGATCAAGATACATTACTGTAGATTGCCAAGATCAAGATAGAGCAGGGGTGTCAAACTCAAGGTCTGGGGGCCAGATCCTGCCCACGGGGTGCTTAGATCTGGCCTGCAGGGATGCCCTGGAAACGGTGAAGGACTGGCCCGTGGTGCCTCTGCCAGTGAAAATAGAGCTCGGGAGGGCTGCTGACAGGATTGCAGGAGGCCATCACGGCCAAAAATGGAGCTCACAGGCCCGTTTTTGTTGGCAGAGCTCGGGCCACCACAGGCACCCTCAACACGAGTGATGTTGAGCTGGCCACACCCACCCATCCCAGCCTCCCAAGGCCCAACACAACCGTGATGCAGCCCTCAATGAAATTGAGTTTGACACCCCTGCTGTAGTAGAGTAAAGCCACTGTTTATGAGCATATATCTGCCTTCATTAATTCCTGCTTCTGGGGCTTCTAAATCCCATAATCTTCATGAATGGCAGCTTTCATTGGGGATGAGAGGTTTAGCACACCTGGAGGGCAGCAGAATATGAAAGGAAATTCTGTTCTAGCTGACAGCTTCTTTTCATATTTTCAAACAGGGATTTTCCATTGCTAGAAGGAGATGCCAGGGATTTGAACTGGAAGCTTTTGCTTAACCAGAGGGTCTGAAAATGGGACAGGATGGACTTCCAAAGCAGCTGTTGTGAAACATGAAATACTTGGTTTACTTTGATTTAAATCTTGAGCTGAAGGCACTGTTAACCATATGGTGTCTTAAGCAAAGGGAATAAGTCGTACGAGGCCTCTTAAATTGAGATCAATTTCTTTTCTTTTTCTCCCCAGATCAGAGAGGACATTATAGTTTTATTTATAGTTTTTTTCTTTAGCATCCATAAGTGCTTGGTGAACAAAGTATCGTCTGGGTCAATATGTTTTAAACACAGTAATAATAGTGTTATTTAAATATATATAATCATAATCTTTCAATTTCTAACATTTGTATATACATAGTAATTATAATCTATATCAGTATAGAAAATAATATTATTTTCCCAATTTCTAACTTCTATCTCTTTTTTCTATTTCTTTAATAAAATAAGAAGTATTCTATTTCTATCCATCATCTCTTGTCCTTCTTAGAATTTCAACTCTTAGTAGACTTTTTGGTAAATCTTTCATGCTAGTTGAGATAGATTTCTTGATGCTGAGAGAAGAATCCTGCCCAGGCTATTCTATACCGTGTTTCCCCCAAAATAAGACCTTTGTCTTACTTTTTTTTTTTTGCCACCAAAAAAGGCACCAGGTCTTATTTTGGGGGGGTGGTGTCATCCACTGACCAACCTCACTTGCATACATCGCCCCCGGCCTCCTTTTCACTGTCAGAGGCCTCCAGGAAACTTCTTCTTCTGCGGCCAGCAAGGCTTTCCTGAAGGCCTCTGCAGCCGATAACAGAGCTCCGGATCAATCCAGAGCTTTGTTATCAGCTACAGAGGCCTTCAGGAAAACCTTGCTGGCTGCAGAAGAAATGGGCCGGCAACGCAGGTGTCGGGGTGTGCGAGTCCTGGCTACAACTGTCCAAAGGTAAGAAGTAGGGCAGCTCCACCCCACCCTAGCTTAATTTTTTACCCGTGCACTCTGGAGTGGGTAGGATCTCAATTAGGGCTTACTTTGGGGGTAGGGCTTATATTGGGCGCATGTGTGGTGGCTCAGGCTGTAAATGCCTGCTGTTAAGATCCAGCTGCCTACAACTACTGTAGGCTTGAATCCCACCAGGCTCAAGGTTGACTCAGCCTTCCATCCTCTCGGGGTAGGTAAATTGAGGACCCAAGATTGTTGGGGGCAATTAGCTGACCTTGTAAAAATGCGCTTAGTAAGCAGGCATATACAATGGAATGGCTGAGCACATTGGGTTGTGCTCCGGAGTCTTACATATAAATGTAATTAAAAAAAATCAGGCTAGGACTTACTTTCAGGGCAGGTCGTATGTTCGGGGAAACGGTATTAATATTTAGAAAAAAACACTAGATGATTGGACTGATTAAAGAGAACTGCGCCTAATTCATTGAACTGAAAACAAAACTTGTGCTCGTATCTTTTCTGCTCCCCACAACCACCGCTAACAGAACAGGAGGAAGAAACCTAAAGGAAAACCGAAGAAAGGGAAACCGGCAGAAGAAGTAAAAGAGCAGCCAGGGGCTGCCGAAGGAAGCCGAGCAGAGAAACCCTCATTAAAGGAGGAGTTGCCGCAAGATCAGGACTCTCAGATGACAAATTGGGCATTCAGTGATAAATATCCATCGCTTGCAAAAGAGCGTTTATCTTCCCACGCTTTTAGCTGGAAGAGAATCAGCAGCAGTGACTCAGAATATTCTGATGCGGAAGGTGGAATGCAGAGCAAAACAAGGTTTGTGATGGCAACCACTCAACAGCTCCCTCCCCCCTCAGCTGCCTTTATGCAGCGTTGAAGTGTCTGTTCATTTTACAGCAACGTGGCTGAATTCGCTTTGACTCAGAGTTCTTTCAAAAGCAGATTTTTTTTCCCCCTCTCCCTTGGTGTCTTCCGTTTCCTCCCTGCCTCTGTTGCTAACAAACACAGGTAGTCCTCGACTTACGACCGCAATTCTGTTGCTAGGTGAGATGGTTGCTGAAAGCCTGTTTTTTGCCGCAGTTGTTAAGTGAATCGCTGCAGTTGTTAGTAGCACGGTTGTTAAGTGAATCTGTCTTCCCCGGTGAGAAGGGTGCAAAAGGGAATCACATGACCTCCCCGGACACTGCAGCCATCATAAATACGAGCCAATTGCCAAGCACCTGAATTTTGATCATGTGGTCATGGGGTCATAAGTGTGAAAGCAACGGACATAAGTCACTTCTTTCAGTGCCGTTGTAACTTCAAACAGTCGCTAAACGAAACGTAAGTCAAGGACTGCCTGTATTAGGAAGAACAAAGAGAGGGTTTTTCCTATTTATTTATGGGTTAATATTTTGCGTACTGCCACCTTCCAATGACACATGGCAATTTGCATCTGGAAAAAATAAAACCATGGCAACAAATACCATCGATACCCTTAACCGTGGTATCCTTCCTGATCATCTCAGAGGATCAGGAGTGGCAGCCTGGTTCTGTGTTGGTTTGCCTCCTTTTTTCTGGGGTTCCTTCATTCCTTCCTTCCTTCATTCATTTATTGGATTTCTATGCCGCCCCATCTCCCGAGGACTCGGACGGCATAATCATAAAACAATATAAATACTGTACAATTTAAAAAGTGATTAAACATGAAACCCAATCATACACATTAAAAATAGCACAATTCATTAAAACCCCATCCCCCTACTCAGTCCGGGTTGGCGAGTTAGAACAACCATGTTTTCAGGCCCCGCCGGAAGGACCGGAGGTCAGGAGCCACCTGAAGCTCCAGGGACAGCTGGTTCCATAGGGTGGCTGCTCCCACAGAGAAGGCCCTACCCCTGTGGATCGCCAGCCAACACTGTCTGGCCGACGGCACCCCAAGGAGACCCTGTCTATGAGAGCGCACGGGACATTGGGAAGCCGTTAGTGGCAGCAGGGTCTCCCTCAAATACCCTGTCCTAAGCCATGTAGGGCTTTATAGGTCCACACCAGCATCTTGAATCTCACCCGGAGGGCAACCGCTAACCAATGCAGCGTGCAGGAGGGGTGTAACATGGGAGTATCGGGACACTCCCATCACAACCCGCGCCGCCGCATTCTGCGTTGATTCCAGGCATTGGTGGCTGGGGAAGGGCAGACACACCCTCCCCAGGAAGATGCAGTAAAGTTTGATGCTCTCCCTTCTCCTGTTTAACATCTAGGCGAGGCCCCTGGGTCAGCTCATCTGTTACCATGGGGGGAGATACCATCAATATGCTGACGAATTAAGCAATTACGTGCAATCTTACCTCAGTGCTTGGAGACTGAGTGTATGGATAGGGAACACCCTGATTCAGCTGGACAGTATCAGAGTTGGAAGGGACCTTGAGGTCATCTATTCCAACCCTCCGCCATCACAGAGACCTATACTATTTCTCATAAATGACTGTCCAGTCTCTCCTTACAAACCTCCGTCTGAACAAGCTGTTCCACTGATCAATTGTTCTCACTGTTAGGAAATTTTCTCTTAGTTCTGGGTTGCTTGTCTCCTCTCCTTCGTTTCCACCCATTGTTTCTTGTCCTGCCTTCAGGTGCTTTAGTAAATACGTTGAGCCCCCTCTTCTTTGTGGCAACCTCTCAAATATTTTGTTGTTAGTTGTGAAGTCGTGTCTGACCCATCGCAATCCCATGGACAACATTCCTCCAGGCCTTCATGTCCTCTACCATCCTCTGGAGTCTACTTAAGCTCACCCCGACTGCTTAAATGACTCTATCCAGCCACCTCATTCTCTGCCGTCCCCTTCTTCTATTGCCCTCAATCATTCCCAGCATTAGGCTCTTCTCCAGTGAGTCCTTCCTTCTCTTGAGGTGGCCAAAGTCTTTGAGTTTCATCTTCAGGATCTGGCCTTCTAAAGAGCAGTCAGGGTTGATCTCCTCTAGGACTGACCAGTTGGATGGAATTGCAGTCCAGGGGTCCCAAGGGAGTCTTCTCCAGCACCAGAATTCAAAGGCCTCCATTCTTTGGTGCTCAGCCTTCCTTATGGTCCAACTTTCACAGCCATACATTGCAACTGGGAAAACCAGAGCCTTGACTATACGCACAAGGGCCTTGGTGGCTCAGGCTGTTAATTGCCTGCACTTAAGTTCCAGCTGCCTAGAACTGCTGTAGGCTCGAATCCCACCAGGCTCAAGGTTGACTCAGCCTTCCATCCTCTCGGGGTAGGTAAATTGAGGACCCAAGATTGTTGGGGCAATAGCTGACCTTGTAAAATGCCAGCTTAGTAATAAGCAGGCATATACAATGGAATGAAGGCTATTGCTGAGCACACTGGGTTGTATCCCAAAAATTGTAAGCCGCCCTGAGTCTTCAGAGAAGGGCAGCATATAAATGTAAAAAAAAAAAAAAAACTTCTGTTGGCAGGGTGACGTCTCTGCTTTTAGTATGCTGTCTAGATTTGCCATAGCTTTCCTCCCCAAGGAGCAAGCATCTTTTAATTTCTTGGCTGCAGTCCCCATCTGCAGTGATCTTGGAGCCCAGGAAAATAGAACCTCTCACTGCCTCCATTTCTTCCCCACCTGTTTGCCAGGAATTGAGAGGGCCATGTATTCAAATACTAGAATAGTGCTATCATGTCACCCCTAATTTATGGCTGAGGTGGGTTTCAGCTCCTTTTCCAGAAGGAACCAGGTCAACGGCAGGCCAAAACTGCACCCTGGAAAGCACCTTTTGGGAAAGCTGCTCACATAGTGGAAAAGTGGTATACAGGTAGGGAGAATTTTTTCAGCTCCTCCAAGAACTTCAGAACTGCCAGAACTCTACTGTTCAAGAATAAAATAACAGAATTTGAAAAGCCAAAATAGAGGTTAATTGTTCTCCCAGTTAAGAAATTTTCTCCTCAGGTCTAGGCTGCTTGGTTAGTTTCCATACAGTTGTGGGAAGAAATGGACAGCAATTTGTCTGAATTGATATAGGATCTCATGCTTGGGCAGGGGGTTGGACTAGAAGACCTCCAAGGTCCCTTCCAACCCTATTATTCTATATTCTAAGATCAAAGACTTCCCCTTCCCCCACCCACTTTGACCAATAGGACAATGTCATTTACTTAAGTTGTTAAATCAGTTTTTTTCCCCCTGCCTGTTTTCATTTTGTCTTTGGTTCATGCCAGGTCTTTCCAAGCTAAAGTTCGCCAAGGGGCTTTAACCTGCTTCCTTTCCACTGTGAAATCCATAGAGAAGAAAGTGCTCTATGGTTACTGGTCAGCTTTTATTTCTGATGAACCTGGAATAGGAAGCCCACAGACAGTGTCTTTGATGACAATTGCTTTAAAAGATCCATCCCCAAAGGTAAGAGGATTTGTTATCTTTGTAATGACTACTCATCCTGTATGATTCAGCTTAAGCCCTCTTCCAAGCACTCGTTACAATAGAATAGGATTCAGTTCAGTGCGGTTCACTTTTTTGTGGTGTCAACTCTGAAGCGAACCTGGCTGAAACCATCTTAGTTGCCACGAAGCCTGAGAGGGGGGAGGGAGGGTGGAAGTAGATAGCCCGACTAGCAGTCAAAACAAAAAGTTTTCCTGTGGGAACCAAGGTCATCGTAACAGGTGGCTGTTGAAGGAGGACAGGAACCTGCCAGCTATATTCAGTGGACAATGTGACCGGTGACACCTGGGAGGGGGGATTTTTTACTCTTTTAATTAGGCGAAAACCGCAGGAACTTTCAGGGTTGGTTTTCACCGGCTGTGCCGATATGATGTATCCAATAAACAAGTTCTTTGAGGAATCTGCCTGCCTTGGATTTCTGATTTCAATGGGTACATTACTTGGAATGTTGACATGTCATAGAACACTACAGCGGAGTTCTCCACCCCACCCCACCCCACCCCACTCCATTTCATTTATTCTGCCCTGCCCTACCCTACCCTACCGTATCCTATCGAAAATAAATAAAATAAGGTTTAAGATAGAATTAAAACAACTTAACTAACATCTATACGTGAGGTCCAGGATGCAGGAGTGTAGTTGAATATGGGTCTTAAAGAGAGTTCAGTCCAATTCCCTCTAAAGTTCCTCCATGGGCACTCCAGCCTTTTATCACTAAAGCCCCTTATAACAACAAAGCTATAAAGGGATTTTGCCAGAGGAAGGATATGCTAAGGAGCGATCATATCAATGGCTGAGGCCCTCTCTGCCTTCCATAGGTCAACCAGGACCTCCAGCGGTATCCTTGAGAAAGGATGCAGAAGATAATTTGGATCTATCAGGTACTTAGACTCAGCTCCTTTATTGATTTTGTTCTGTTGCAGACACGGGCCTGTGCTTTTCAAGTTCTCTCAGCCATTTTGGAAGGTTCCAAGCAATTCCTGTCCATTGCCGAAGATGCCATTGATCACAAGAGAGCATTCACGCCCTTCTCGGTGAGCATTGCCTCCAGCATCCGAGAACTTCACCGGTGCATGCTGTTAGCTTTGGTGGCCGAATCTTCATCCCAAACCCTCACCCAGATAATCAAGGTAAATGTTTGCCTACAGAAGTTGCTTTTGTTCTACTAGTTCTAGTAGTTCTGAGTAACAGAATAACAGCGTTGGAAGGGACCTCAGAGGTCCTCTAGTCCAACCCCCTGCTCAGGCAGGAAACCCTATACCATTCCAGACAAATGGCTGTCCAGTCTCTTCTTAAAAACTTCCAGTGTTGGAGCATCCACAATGTCTTTGGGAAGTTGTTCCACTGATTAATTATTCTCACCGTCAGAAAATTTTTCCTTAGTTACAGGTTGCTTCTTAGTTTCCATTCATTGTTTTACATAAAAGATGACTCAAAGTTAATTGCAAAGGTTTGTCTTAATTATTTTACATAATCATTACTTTCTTCCTCCTATTGTTGGTAGAGAGGCATTATAGCAATCTTAGCCACACCTGGCTGGTTCTATACAGGTAGTCCTTGACTTACAACCACAATTGAGCCCAACATTTATATTGCCAAGTGAGTAATTTGTTAAGTGAGTTTTGCCCCATTTGATGAACTTTCTTGCCACAGTTGTTAGGTTAGTAACATGGTTGTTATTTATTTATTTATTGTTTGGACTTATATGCCACCCTATCTCCCGAAGGACTCAGGGCAGCTCACATCATAAAAGCACACAATACAAAATATAAAAGTTATTTTAAAAATTATTAAACCAAAAGCCAAACAATATCTAAAACCCACAAGAATACTAACCTAAAACGTATAAAAATCCACACACACCCCCCTCAGTCCAGGCCGGCTTGTTGGAAAAACCACGTCTTTAGGTCGCAGCGGAAGGAATGGAGGTCAGGGGCCAACCGCAGCTCCAAGGGCAACTGATTCCACAGGGTGGGCGTTCCCACAGAGAAGGCCCTACCCCTGGGGCCAGCCGACACTGTCTAGCCGACGGCACCCCAAGGAGGCCCTGTCTGTGGGAGCGCATAGGGCGATGGGCAGTTGATGCTGGCAAGAGACATTCCCGCAAATACCCCAGCCCTAAGCCATGTAGGGCTTTATAGGTAATTACCAGCACCTTGAATCTCAGTGTTAATGTGAATGATAAGTGAATCTGGCTTCCTCATTGGCTTTCTTGTTAGAAGGTTGCAAAAGGTGATCACATGATCCCAGGACACTACAACTGTCATAAATATGAACCAGCCCACCAGTTGTCATATGACCATGAACTGTAAGTAAGTCACGGACTACCTGTAATCTCCAGACAAGCCATTTAACGCAGCATATTTGAGTGGATAATCCCTAAGAGACCAACTTTTGATTGTTTATTTATGTGTGTTTTTTGTTTATATGTCTTCAAATCAATCATAAGGCTGACTGCCTGGACAAGTCCCTTGCTTTCTTGGCATCATTTTTTGGAAGTGGTTTGCTACTTCCTTCTTCTTGGGGCTGAGAAAGAGGGATAGGCCCAAACTCGCCTAACTTTCTTTGGTGCCTACTCACACTCTCTTGCCTTCCAACCTAGTACATTTAATTGCTGCAGCAAAGTGACTCGCTCCGTTGACTCCGTGACTCGCTCCATTATACTTAAAGCATTTAAAATACGAATAGGATAGGGATAGAACAGAACAGAATACTCTATTGGCCAAGTGTGATTGCACACAAAAGGAATTTGTCTCTGATGCATAAGCTCTCAATGTACATAAAAGCAACAAGTGACAATTCATGATCATAGTCATCATAAAAATACATTCATTATAAACCATAAGATACAACATTTAGTGATACTGATAGTCATGGGATACTAAATAAGCAATCAGCATACTAAGTCATACTAAGATACTAAATAAAACAATTTAAAATGTAAGATACAATCAAAGTTAGGTGCAGTAGTACCTCTAGAGGGTCACGAATGCTTCTGACCATGACCAAATCAGGTTCCGACCAAAATATTCACAATTTTTTTTGGCGGCCAATTTCCCCTTCTGTACCTTTTTGGTTTTTTTTTGTAAGTGCCAAATTTCCAAAATTAGGTTCGGGTCACGACCAAATTGGGTTGCGACCAAAGTTATGGAACGAATTACGGTCGTGACCAGAGGTTCTACTGTAATAGGAAAAATGAGAAGAATAATGGTAATATAGGCTTACTAGATAGTTTGACAGTGTAGTTGTAAACAAATTAGTTGTCTAATCAAATTAGTTGTTTAGCAGAGTGATGGGATGGGGAAGAAAAGCCCTTGTGCCTAGTTGTTCTGCCATGCAACGCCCTATAGCGGGGGTGTCAAACTCTGTATCAAGACGTGACCTATCGGGACTTTTTTCTCCTTTGCTAAACCAGGCGGGGGCGGGGCCAGCACGTGACGCATCCGTCCCGCAGGCTGTGAATTTGACACCCCTGCCCTTTAGTGTCATCTTGAGGATAGATGTTAAAACAATTTATATCCAAGATGTGAGGGGAAATTCATGCACTTGTCACGTCCTGACTCAACTATTGCAACGCTCTCTATCTAGGACTGCCCTTGCATACCATCCGGAGGTTTCAACTGGTGCAGAATGCGGCCGCGCGGGTTGTGATGGGAGTTTCCCGGTACTCCCATGTTACGCCCCTCCTGCGCGAGCCGCATTGGTTGCCAGTTGCCCTCCGAGTGAGATTCAAGGTGTTGGTATTAACATTCAAGGTCCTTCATGGCTTGGGTCCAGGGTATTTGTGGGAGCGTCTCCTGCCGACATCAAATGCCAATCGCCCTGTGGGAGCGCACAGACTGGGACTTCTCGGGGTGCTGTCTGCGACCCAGTGTCATTTGGTGGTATCCCGGGGGAGGGCCTACTCTGTAGCGGCTCCCACTCTGTGGAACCAACTACCTCTGGGGCTCTGCCTGGCCCCTGACCTCCGCACCTTCTGCCATGATTTAAAAACCTGGTTGTTCGAACAGGCTGTGCTGTGCTGACTCCTCAGGGGGATTGGTTTTATATTTTAAATTATTAATGGGTTTTTAGTTAATTTGGCTTGTTTAATTTAATCTCATTTTAGGTAATTAATTTATTGTTCTGATTTTATTTGTGAGCAGCCTGAGTCCTTTTGGAGAGGGGGTGGCATACAAGTCAAGTCAAGTCAAGTCAAGTCAAGTCAAGTCAAATAAATAAACAAACAAACAAACAGAGTTAGAAGGGACCTTGAAGGTCATCTATTCCAACCCCCCAAGCAGGAAATCAGACACCATTTCTGACAGAGGGCAGCCCACCTCTTCTTGAAAGCTTCCAGTTTTGAAGCTCCCACAATTTCCAAAAGGCAACTGCTGTTCCAATGGTTGATGGATCTCACTGGCAGAAATTTTTCCCTTATTTCTAGGTTGAATCTCTCCTTGATCAGTTTCCATCCATTGTTCCTTATCTGGCTTTCGCTGTCTGGACAGCACCACGCTGGGGAAGAGGGGTGGCCCATCTCCATCTTACCCACTCTTGACCTGTGTAAACACCCCTCTGCTATGAATTGGTCCTTGCTTTAAAGCACCAATATTTGCTGACCCCAGGGAGACTATATTCTAACCCCCTCCCCAACTTAGTCCGGAGACAGAAAGCCAATCTTGCAGTTGATCTTGATTAAAAAAGCCCTTGTTTCTTTTTTCTGTGTCTGCTTTGATTTGATAATTTGGTGGAGAAACAACATGATTTGGAGACTCCATTGTATGGTTATCTCTTAATTTTGCTGTCTCCCTCCCATTCTCTCTCTCAACTTTCAACTCTAGCTGCTTGGTAAGGACTGGCTGATTTTCAAATCTGGCGGTGCCTTGTGGAACCAACTGCCCTTGGGGCTCCGTTTGGTTCCGGATCTCCGCTCTTTCCACCACGATCTGAAAACTTGGCTGTTTGAACAGGCCGGGCTGGACTGACCTCTTGGGGGGATGAGTTTAAATTGATTTTATCTGGGCTTGTTGGATTTAATTTGTTTTTAAAGTATTGTTTGTATTTTTAGTTGTGAGCCACCCCGAGTCCTTTCGGAGAGGGGGCGGCATACAAGTCCACTTATTAAATTAAATTAAATTAAATCTGGAAAAGCTTACAGAGCACTAAAAGATTAAGAAAAGGACAATCCTCATCCTTCTATTCTTAAACTGACACTGCCTCCCCCCCCCCAAGGAAAAAAGTAGGGTGAGAAATAAGAAAACAGGACATTTCCACGATGTAGAATCCTAATCCCTCTTTCATACAGGTAGTCCTCAACTTACAGTCCTTTGTTTAGTGACTGTTCACAGTTACAGCAGCACTGAAAAAATGGCTTATGACCATTTTTCACACTTATGATGGTTGAGGCATTGCCCAGGGTCCCGTGATGGAAATTCGAACTCTTGGCAACTAGCATTTCCCCGGGTTACGTAATCAATCAGCAGCTTTTTGGCAAGCAAAGTCAATGGGGAAGCCAGATTCACTTAAACAACCGTGTTACTAACTTAACCCTTGCAGCGATCCACTTGACAACGGCAGTACGAAATGTTGTAAAATAGAGCAAAACTCACTTAACAGCCGTCTCTGGAGAGTCTCAGTCATCCAGGTCACGTTTGTCCCAAAGGTCCCTTTTCAAAAGGCAACTGGACTCCCTTGTTTTGTTTGTTTTTTTAATTTTTATTCAGTTTGAAAATGTTTTGCTTCTCATCCAAGAAACTTCCTCAGTTCCAACTTGAGTCAGAACTGAAGAAGCTTCTTGGATGAGAAGAAAAACATTTTCAAAGAAAAAAAACCTCCCCAGAAACTCCAGTTGCTTTTTAGAAAAGCCCCTTTGGGTCACTGTCTTGTTTGGCAACAGAAATTCTGGGCTCGTTTGTGGTCATAAGTTGAGGTAATTTCTCATCTTTCTTCCTTGTTGACAGTGCCTTGCCAATCTGGTCTCAAATGTGCCGTATAACCGTTTGAAGCCTGGCCTGCTATCAAGAGTATGGAACCAAATAAAGCCATACATTAAACATAAAGGTATGCAGTTATTTTACATTATTCCTTTGTGCAGCCCAGGGATGTCAAACTCAAGGTCTGTGGGTCCCGCAGGGCCACCCTGAAAACAGCGAAGGACCGGCCCGCAGTGCCTCTGCCAGTGAAAATGGCCCTTTTTGCTGGCAGAGGGTTGCAGAAGGCCATCATAGCCGAAAATGGTGCCTGAGGGGGCGCACCCCCCAAGCTCTGTCTTCCCTGGCAGAGTGCTAGCAAAACAAACTACTAGCAAAAATGGATCCCTTCCTGCCCCACCTGGGCCACCATAGGTTCCCCCAACACTAGTGATGTCGAGCTGGCCACGCCCACTATGGCCACACTCACCTGGACATGCTCCCCCCCCGCCCCCTGAGGTCAAGCACAACCCTGATATGGTCCTCAGTGAAATCGAGTTTGACAACTCCTGGCGTAGCTGTTTTGATACTTGTATTATTTGCAGTAAAACGTATTGTCCAGCTGGTTGTTTTGGATGAAGCAATGTTGTGTGTGGCAGTTACAGAAGCATCAGATGGTACAACAGGTTTTATATCCCATCCGTTTTTAGAAGTTTTGCTCGTGGATTGTTTTTCTTTTTCTCAGATCACAAGTTTTGTTCTTTTAAAAGAGAGACAGGAATATGCCAGCATATAATTATGCACCTTTGTGTCTCTACAGAAGCTATTATCAAATTGGTTAGCTCTTGTATATGTGGTTGTGAGCCATCCATGCAAATTTGTGTGGATGTGGGGAACTCCTGTGTAATATTAATAATTAGTGGCATATGGAACTGTGAAGCTTTTGTTGGACATCATCTGTGATTATGGTACCAAGCAATCTTCTTGCTGTGGTGGCACAGTGGTTAGAATGCAGTATTGCAGGCTACTTCAGCAGTTCGAATTTCACCAGCTCAAGGTTGACTCAGCCTTCCATCCTTCCAAAGTCGGGAAGATGAGGACCCAGAATATGCAGATTCTGTAACCTGCTTAGTGCGGGTTGTAAAACACTGTGAAGTGATATGTAAGTCTAAGTACTATTGCTAAGTGCTATTGCTGTTATGCTTTAAAAGAGAATAATTTGCTGTAGGAAAGGAAGTGTGAATTAACAATACACAGGTAGTCTGTGACTTACAACTGTTTGGTTAGCATTCGAATTTACGACTTACCTAAAAAGGAGACTTACAATCTTGGTGCAAAATTCTGACAGTTGTCCCCACCCCTCATTCACATGACTGAACTTTGAATGCTCATGTACGGTTGTTTGCAGCATGCTGTGATCATGTAATCAACTGCACCACAGTTTGCATTTACAACCACTGTGTGTGTTTTATTAGCCACCACAAAAAAACTAAAAATTGGGTGATCAAGCCCTTTTTCAACCGTAGTGAGTAAGCTTCATTATGTCATATGTCAAGGACTACCTGTAATTGAGCATACCTTCTTTTGTTCCATCCTACTTCAGCCAGAGGTTTCATAGAAATCCCGCTATGACAAAAATATAGAAGATGTAGGCCAGCTTTATCTCCGAAGTAATAGTTCTGCATGAACCTGGAGCTAAAATTCTCTGAGGTGGAAGGACAGATTTAGCTTTGGAGACCTTACTAAATGATGATTATGGAACCACTAAGGGACGTGATGGCTCAGTGGTTAAAGACACTGAGCATATCAGATGCAAAGTCCGGGTTTGAGATCAGCACTGTGCAATCAGCTAAGCGCTTGTCCTCACCTCAGCTCCTGCCTACCTAGCAGTTCAAAAGTATGCAAATGCGAGTAATCAATAGGTACCACTTATTTGGGAAGATAACATTGTTTTGTGTCTCTCGGCGTATAGTCAATGCTGGCCACATGACTACGGAAGTATCTTCGGATAGTGGTGGCTCCCTCAGCCAAGAAATGGAGATGAGCACTGCACTCTAGAGTTGGAAACAACTAGATAGGAGAAACCTTCACCTTTCATGGAACCACTGGGCACAATACACAAAATACCTAATGCTTTTTAATTTGAAGCTTTTTCCTTGTGTCTTTCTGAACCGGGCCATTTTTCAATCTTCCTTTCATTGTTCCCATCTTCCGGAGTGCTTGCTGTTTCTTTTCCCAGCCCCATTCTGATTGCTGCATCCTTTCTCAAGTGGTTTAGGTCAGGGGTCGGCAACCTTAAACACTCAAAGAGCCATTTGGACCCGTTTCCCACAGAAAAGAAAACACCGGGAGCCACAAAACCTTTTCCATGTCTGTCTATTTACTGAGCAGCCACAAATCTAGCATATGTAATGGAATTAAATGTTCTGTTCTCTTCTGAAACTTTTCATTTCTTGGATTTAGCCATGGTTGGCCTACCGGGGGCCAAAAGCTCAATAAATCACATGCCAGTGGGTGTCGCACATTGGCGGTTGTGACGCATATTTTGAGTGATGGAGCCGTAGCAGAGGGATAAAAGATCCACATACGGCTCCAGAGCTGCGGGTTGCTGATCCCTGGTTTAGGTAATAGGCTTGGATTTCCAGGCTGTTCTGTGACATGGGGCAGCGTAACCAATCCATAGCCATTGCTCCTTTCCTCCAGAATCCATAATGCATTAGGGTGCCATCTTTCTTTGGCTTAGAATAACAATAGTAATAGCACTTAGATTTATATACTGCTTCCCACTGCTTTGCAGTCCTCAGTTTACAGAGTCAGCATATTGTCTCCAGCAATCTGGGTCTCCATTTTACCGACCTTGGAAGGATGGAAGGCTGAGTCAACCTTGAGCTTGCTGAGATTCGAGCTGCCAAATTGCAGAGGCAGCCAGCAGTCAGCAGAAATAGCCTGCAGTACTGCACTCTAACCACTGTGCCAGAATAGCTGCTCCATGTGTGCCATCTGTGTTTTCTTTATTCCCAGATGTTAATGTTCGAGTGTCAAGTCTGACTCTACTGGGTTCCATCGTGTCGGCTCAAGCTCCTTTGCCCGAGGTGCGTCTCCTTTTGCAGCAGCCAGTCTCTTTGGGGATGACCGATGGCGCCACCGCCCTGCTGCTTCGTTCCGGTGCTCCTGAATGGCGCAGAGAACCTCTTCCGGTCTCAGGAGAACCATCGCTTGCCCTGGAGAAGACAACAACTGAGCCCTGTTGGCTCCTGCGTCTCTGCATCTCTCTTGCTGTCTTGCCCCGAGAAGATTGCTATTCGGATAGCGACACCAGCTGCCTGTCAACCGTTAGCCCCTATGAACCCTCGCCAGTTCGCCTGGAGGCACTGCAGGTACGTGGATAAGGAGAGAGAGCTGGTTGGTTGCTGACAGAATCGATATCCAGAATCGATACGCGTTGCAGATCCCGTCAACCAAAAGTGTAGACTGTTGGGAACTAGAAGATGGGCCTTCTCTGCTGTAGCCCCTGCCTTGTGGAATATTCTCCCGTGAGGGATTAGAATGGCCCCAATCTTCGGAATATGTTAACGCCCCCTTTTCTTGGTTTTATTGTTAGTTGATGAACTATCTCGGCAGCTGTACACCATTATGTTTGGATGCTTTTATTGTTTTAATTGTATTTGCAGTGGAATGCGATCTGTAATTGTGAGCGGGAGCAACAATTCAGCCTTGAATTGTTGCTATGCAGGAAGCAGCTGCAGGAGGGATTCTTCTCTTAATTTCTTTCAGCATTTATCAGATAGTTTGAGTGGCGTGGTGGCCTAGAGGTGGAACTCTCGCCTCACAGTCAGGAGACTGTGAGTTCGATCCCAGGTAGAGGCAGATATTTCTCTCTCTGGACACACAGAGAATATATCTGCTGGGGAAAAAAACTCTGCATTGGTGCCAGGAAGGGCATCCAGCCAGTAAACACTCAGCTCCATTCAGTTGTCCAGACTCCACCCCGCAAGGGATTATGGGATCGTTAAAAGAGGAGGAGGATTTATCAGATAGTTGTGTAGAGTGGTCTGGCAGGAATCAAATAATTGCTTTGAGCTTTTATGTCTGTTATTCTTGATTTCCCATGCTTTATAGTATTATAGTTTTAGAACTGCAAGCCACCCAGAGTCACTTGGCTAAGATAGATGGCTATAGAAACTGATTGATTGATTGATTGAATATATAGGTATTTGTTTAAATAAATAAATAGAGATAGAGAAGTAAAAAATTGTAATACTATACTAGGCAAAGAGCCTGGAACACATCAAGATCACCTGTAACATTGCTCCCAAAGTTATTAAAGAGATGCAGAAATCATTCCCAGCACAGTTATAGCTGAGAATGCTCCTTCTTAGCTTCACTTTAGGATTTTAGGATGCATTAGATACTAGAACAGTGGTAGTCAACCTGGTCCCTACCACCCACTAGTGGGCATTCCAGCTTTCATGGTGGGGTAGGGTTTTATCCCCTACTTTATAAACCACCATTACTGTGGAACCGGTGGGCGGTTAGAAAATTTTACTACTAACAGAGATACAAAAGTGGGCGGTAGGTATAAAAAGGTTGACTACCCCTGTACTAGAACCTTACTCTGGGGTGCATCTTTAAATAGTGTTCAGTTTGCAGTTTAATTGATCTGAAAGTCCACAGGACGTGACAGTACATCTGTTCACCTTTTATATGCTGGATAGTTTTATTTCAAATTTTCAAATGTCAGCTGACGGAAATTATAGTTCGTATTTTGTTTTATTACTTTTTAGTTTATTCAGTTGATATTGATGCCCAGTTTGTGTAAACAGTTTGAATAGGGAACACTATTTAAAAATATTAATGTAAAATTCAAAATAAAAATAAGAACATATGACAAGAATAAAATGAAAAAATGGCAGCCATCTTTGATCCCAATTGCTGTTGGCAATAATATTTAAATGGCAATTTAGATATGTTCTCAATGTCATACAACAGCAATAGCACTTAGACTTACATACCGCTTTATATTGCTTTACAGCCCTTTCTAAGCAGTTTACAGAGTCAGCATATTGCCTCCCCCCCCAATAGGTTTCCTATTAAATATTAAAACTCCCATTATGTTTCTTCCTTTTCTTCTCCTTTGGGCTTCAATCTACTATAGGTTTTAGCACTGCTTGTGAAGGGCTATTTTATCCTTGCTCAAAGCTCTTTATTAGAACTTGGCGAAGTGGCTTGTAAATGCATGGAGGAAGCAGATCCATCACTTCAGCTCCATGGAGCAAAAGTAAGTACCAACATCCATTTAATGCAGATGTGTTCATCCCACAGCCCATGGATCACATGTGGCCTTGGACAGCTAATAATGTGGCCCCACAAGATCGTAGAAATATTTTAAAAATAAAAGATATACATGAGACATGTATATGCATAAACTATACTATATTTATTATCCATTAACTATTTATATACGTTATTTATATACTGTGCATTATTATATATTTTATATGTGGCTCAAGATAGTTTATCTTCACTCAGTGCTGCCCAGGCAAGCCAAAAGATTGGACAATCATGATTTGAAGCTTTGGAGAAAAATATTTTTGTTTTATATGGGTTTATTTTATGGAGAATGGTATTTAGCTTATAGAAATATTGATTCCTTGTTGATAATTTTTTTTCTTACAGGAAATCCATAAAGAAACATAGCTTTACATGATTTTTTTTTTAAAAAAACAATCCAGTTGTGCCATTGTATGGTTCAAAATTACTTATTTTGTGATTCAGAGACTCCATTTGGTGATTTAAATTATTAAACTATACTTAAATGCTGGAATTAAATGTTATTCATACAAAAAAAGTGAGAATATTTCAAAGAAACCAACAGGATTTCTTTTCACTGGTTTTCCTTAATTTATTCTAAAAAGAAGCAAAACCTATCAGTAATGAGAGTCACGTTAAGCTATAGTTACTACATAAGCCACACCTGAATAACTTAATCCAAATTAAACCATATTGTGATTTACTGCAATATTAGTTCTGGTGCAGTACATGTAGTCCCTCGAGTTACAACCATAATTGGGACAAGAATTTCTGTTGCTAAGTAAGGCGTCTGTTAAATGAGTCATGCCTGATTTTATGACTCTTTTTGCCACGGTTGTTAAGCAAATCACTGCAGTTGTTAAGTGAATCTGGCTTATTCCATTGACTTTGCTTGTCAGAAGCCAGCTGGAGTGGTGGCAAATGGGAATCTCATGACCTTGGGATGCTGCAGCTGTTATAAATAAAGGCCGATTGCCAAGCAACCAAATTTTGATCATGTGACTGTGGGGATGCTGCAACCATTGTAAGTGCGAAGATTGGCTGTAATTCGCTTTTTTATGCCTTTGTATCTATGAACAGATACTTTGTATCTATGAACAAATGTTGTAAGTTGAGGACTACCTGTATAACTGTCTCTGTATGGTGTCTTGCTTTGCAAATGCATAATATTCCTTTCTGATATTCCTTTCTTTTTCTTGTTTCTGGCAGCTCCTGGATGAACTTGGAGTGGGTATAATACAACAGTGCAAGCCAGACCTAGTTGCAGATCAGCGAGTACCCATTGACTTGGTATGTCTTGTACTATTATGGTGTTATAGCAATAGCACTTACTGATATACCACTTCACAAGGCTTTACAGCCCTCTCTAAGCAGTTTACAGAGTCGGCCTTGGTGGTGCAGGCTGTTAAACGCCTAGCACTTAGTTCCAGCTGCCTGCAATTAGTGCAGGCTCAAATCCCACCAGGCTCAAGGTTGACTCAGCCTTCCATCCTCTCGGGGTAGGTAAATTGAGGACCCAAGATTGTTGGGGGCAATAAGCTGACCTTGTAAAATGCCACTTGGGGGCCAAAAGCCCTAGTAATAAGCAGGCATATACAATGGAATGAAGGCTATTGCTGAGCGCATTGGGTTGTGCTCCAAAAAATTGTAAGCCACCATGAGTCTCCAGAGAAGGACGGCATATAAATGCGAATAAAAAAAATGTAAAATATTGTTGTGGTCCACCAGCAGCCTGCGGAGACAGCTGCAGAGTCGGACAGTGGGGAGCAACATGGGCCAGTCTGGGAGTCTGGGAAGGACTCAGACAAGGGTCCTGCGTCTGATACAGAGATGGGGCCAGGGCCATCTGGGAGTTATGTGCTGACTCCAGAGCTTCCAGAATCTGACAGCAGCGAGGCAGAGGAACAAGGGGAGCCTGTTCCCAGTGCGCGCGTGTGCAGAGCTACCAGAAGGCAAGAGCAGTTATGACAAAAGGGGCGGCTCGAGGGTAAGGCTTGGAGGAGGAGCAAAGGGATAGGAACCTTTGCAGGAAGCAACTTCGTTCGTACTGGTCAGTTTGAAACCTGAAGCTGTGTTGAATTTGTGCTCCGGTTGGCCTTGTATAACTAATTGGAAATTTAGTTGTTGGCAGCCTTTCAAGGAAGATAAAGGTGCGTGCTTATCAGATTTATCCTGAAGGACTTTCTCAGACTTCCATGGGACTATTACAAACTGAGACTCATTGTGAGCTGTGAATGATTAAAATTCACAGCCGTTGAAATAAAGAAAAAGGGGTTTTGGGACTAACATGTGTTTGCTAGTGTCTCAATAAGCCTTGTCAGAACAACTATTACAAACTTATATCTACAGACATAATGTTCTGCTTCATTTATCTCAGTCAGGAAATTGGCTTTGGGTTGTTGTTTTTAATTTGAAACGTTTTCTTCCCATCTCCAGTTGAAAAAGTGTTTTTAGAATAGCTCAGTAGTAAAGAGGCCCCTATAAATTACAATGATAGAATAAAAATTCAATAGGAAAGGTAAATAAAGTAAACTTGTCCTCCAGTTCTTAATTAACTTTTAGAAAGGGCAGCTGGAGTGAAAAATAATTCAAAGGAAGTAAGTCAAAAAATAATGATTGCCTTTTGAATACATTTGATGCCTAATTGACTAATTTGAAATCAGTAGGAATCTTGAAAACAATTGAAGCCGTTTTCTGGAGGAAGAGATGATGGGCCAGTTTCTCATCCTCAGCTCAACTCCCTCACAGGGTTGTTGTTGGGAAAATAGAAGGAGAGATTATTCAATATTTATTGCTTTGAGTTATTTCAAATAATAAAAAAGTGGAATAAAAAAAACCAATCAATGAAATAAATAAATAAAATAGATGAATTTGCTTTTTTACGAACAATAGCCTTTACCTTATTTCATTCATATCTAGATTTATAGTAAGAGCCATGGTGGCGCAGTGGTTAGAGTGCAATATTGCAGGCTAACTCTGCCCACAGCCAGGAGTTCAATCCTGACTGGCTCAAGGTTGACTCGGCCTTCCATCTTTCCAAGGTTGGTAAAATGAGGAGCCAGATTGTTGGGAATATGCTGACTCCGTAAACCACTCAGAGGGTGTAAAAACTATTGGGTGGTATATAATCTCAGTGCTAGTGCTAGTGTTATTCATAAAAAAATATATCACTGTGAATGAAACTGCAAGGATTCTCTTTTCCACCGCATAGGTCGTGACATTCTGGACGAGGATGCTGAATGGACCTTTACCAGCTGCCCTCCAAAACGCCGAGCACCCAACTCTCCAGACCAGCACGTGTGATGCCCTCTCCTCTATTTTGCCCGAAGCTTTTAGCCGTCTTCCTGTAAGTGCATGGCTAGGACCTGTGTTTGTACTAAGTTTGCAAGTACAAGATTTGAAAGCCATCAATAAACGTTGTTTGGTTTTGCTGACAGAGATACTTGCTGGGACTGCGAAGCTGGCAAAATGGCATCCAGTCACTTCATGTTGTGAACTATTGCATCGGTTGAGAACTAGATTGCTTCTGGTGCCCCCTCCTGTAAGTGTAGGAGAAGAGCAGAAAAAGGTGGGGGGGGGGCGGAGTTAAGCAGGTCATCAGCTTGGAATTGTTACAGTCCCACAAATGATCTAAGTCCATCCCTTTTGAATTCTGTTGACCATTATCTCATACAGGTAGTCCTTGACTTACAACAGTTCATTTAGTGACTGTTCGAAGTTACAATGGCACCGCAAAAGTGCATTTTTCACACTTTTGACCATTGAAGCCTCCCCATGATCACGTGATCAAAATCCAGACGCTTAGCAACACGCTCATATTTATGACGGTTGCAGTGTCAGGTTGCAAGAACTGTGTTACTAACTTAATAACTGCAGCCGATTCACTTAACAACTGTGGCAAGAAAGGTTATAAAACGGAACAAAACTCACAACAAATGTTTCACTTTTGGACTCAGTTGTGGTCTTAAGTCAAGGACTTACCTGTATTGAACTCCATTGACTAGATTCTTGTGTATAGCTTGAGCAATAAATCATCTTAACTGCGACTTGACATATGATCCTGGTTCTTTGCACTGACAATAAGTCATTCTAAAAAGGGTACACTGTGCCAGTGCTTTGCCATCCTTTGGCACTGCATCAGTTTCTAGGTTGGGCATTTTAATTTACTCCTGGGATGAAATACGTTAGTAGATTGAGTTTAATCCACTAAGAGCCGCAGTGATGCAGTGGTTAGAACGCAGTACTGTCTGCAGGCTACTTCTGCTGACTGCCGGCTGACTGCAGTTTGGCAGTTCGAATCTCAGTAGGCTCAAAGTTGACTCAGCCTTCCATCCTTCTGAAATTGGTAAAACGAGGACCCAGATGGTTGAGGGCAATAGGCTGACTCTGTATATTGCTTAGAGAGGGCAGTAAAAGCAGCGTGAAGCACTATATAAGTGCTATTACTGTTGTAGTCTAACTCTGCCCACTGCTAGGAGTTCGATCCTGACTGGCTCAAGGTTGACTCAGCCTTTCATCCTTCCAAGGTTACTAAAATGAGGACCCAGATTGTTGGGGGGGGGGCAAAATGCTGACTCTGTAAACCGCCTAGAGACGGCCGTAAAGCAGTACATAAGTCTAAATGCTATTGCTAAATGCTATTAAGTTTTGCAACTCTCAAGGACTGACTTCTTTCTGTTGTTGATGCAGGACGACAAGCAGATCCTTTGCATCACGATCCTCCTTGGACTCAGCCACAGTGAGAATCCCCTGGTGAAAGCCGCAGCCTCACGGGCACTTGGGGTGTACATTGTCTTCCCGTGCCTTCGGCAGGTAAAGCACCTGAGCTGCTCTGGTTTTTGCTTTATCCGACTGCGAAATGAAACTTCCTCAACCAACACCTAAACAGCGCCGTACCCAGAAAAAGAGGAACCCTGTTTTGTGGTGCTGGGGAAAGTTTTCACTGTTTTATGGAGATTCTCAGTCCTGCAGGTCATGGTTGTCCCGAAGGTGCTTTTATTCAGGAGGCAGCTGGACTTTCTTAGTTTTTCTTTGAAGACGTTTCTCTTCTCATTCCAGAAGCTTCTTCAGCTCTCTTTTCACTGTTTTGTAAAAGAGCAGCTGACAAGATCTGTTCTCATACCAGAGTGATGTTTACGGCCAATTTTTTTTTTTTAATTCATATTTATATGCCGCCCTTCTCCAGAGACTCAGGGCGGCTTACAATTTTTTTGGAGCGCAACCCAATGCGCTCAGCAATAGCCTTCATTCCATTGTATATGCCAGCTTATTACTAAGCGGCATTGTTACAAAGTCAGCTTATTGCCCCCAACAATCTTGGGTCCTCAATTTACCTACCCCGAGAGGATGGAAGGCTGAGTCAACCTTGAGCCTGGTGGGATTCGAGCCTACAGTAATTGCAGGCAGCTGGAACTTAAATGCTAGGCATTTAACAGCCTGCACCACCAAGGTTCTTTTTCCTCTGCACAAAAACCCTTCAGTCTCACAGATATTATGCACCGTGTACAGATCGTCCTTGACTTACAACAGCTCGTTTAGTGACCGTTCAAAGTGACACTGGCTCTGAAAAAAGTGACTTATTACCATTTTTCACAGTTACAACCTTTGCAGCATCCCCATGATCTTATGATCAAAATTCAGAGGGTTGGCAACTGGTTCATACTTATGACCGTTGCTATATCCCAAAAGGGATCCCTTTTTCCAGTCTTCTGCCCAGCAAAGTCAATGGGGAAGCCAGATTCACTTAATAACTGTGTTAGTAATTTGGCAATTGCAATGATTCACAACTGTGGCAAGAAATGTCATAAAATGGGGGCAAAATTCACTTAAGAAACACCTCACTTAACAATAGAAATTTGGGGCTCAATCATAAATCGAGGACTACCTTCACAGAATTTTTGCCACAGCATGTATTATTATGATAATTAAATGATAATTATAACTTTAGAGCCATCTGTCTTCAGGTGCCTGTTCCTTCAAAATTAGAAACATAAAGCTAAGCAAGAAAACTCCCATTTTTGTCTGGAAAAGATAATACATAATAAAAACAACCAACAGGGGAAGGGCTCAGTATTTACCTTAGAGAAAGGTCTGGGAGAACCGGCTAGGTCTTCAGAGACTTTTGGAATATCATTAGGGTGGGAGCCCTATGGTGTATCCTGTCCCAAAGCAGGGAGGAAAAAAACCCCAGGCATTTGAATCTCTATTTGCAAGTGAGGTCTCTTGCCTCAGCAGATGGCAGCATCTAGCCAACCTTGGTTGGTCTCAAAAGTAATTGACAAGCTCCAGGGAACCTCAGGTCCGTAGGCCAGATAAGGGAGTCGGAACAGAGAAAGCATTGACAAACCACTTTTGAATAAACTGCAGAGATGCATGCCCACAATCAACTTGACTTTTACATTGTAAGCACGAGTCACACTGTCTGAATTAGGCAGCCTTGTAAAGCTATGAATTCATAATCCAATCGGCCACCAGGACCAGAGGTTTAAACTTCTGAGTTTTCGGACTGCTTAGTTGTCGATTGGGGTATTGATGGCCAGCTATGAAGTTGTTGGCTGTTGATTCCTTGTGCAACAGCCAAAATTCCTTGTGCAACAGCCAGCTGCTTAAAAGCCACCTGTCAACACCCCAGTCCACAATTAAAAATCCACACACCACCAGGCACCACATAAATACGATAGACTAGCCTAAAGCAGATTAGATCCTGCAACATTATTCTTGGACATTATATTTGCCTTCATTCATGAAAGCAATGAATGAATGTCTGGAAAAGTGAATGTCTTCTGGCGGCAGGGGGAGTGGAAGCAAGATTAAATAGCTTAGCAATTGAAGTAGAAATAGAGTTAGGGGCAGGTTACAAAAGTAAGTCAGTTAGGAAGCAAGAAAGGAGAGTCCAATAAGGCTGTGGTTCTGAAGAGCGGCGTGGAGCTGCAAGGACAGCAGGAAATGCAGAAAAGCAATTAAAGTAAGGATAAGATTGTGACGAGGGTATACATATGGTGCATTGAAGCGATTGTGGTTGATTCTTATAAGTAGCTATGATAGCATTGAAATGAAAAGATTTTTCCAACGCCATTGCAACATCAGGATCAGCTAAGATTGGCTACAGCTCATCTGTAATTAAAAATCGGTAAAACGATGAACATCTTGGGTAAGACAATACTGCTTCCTTAGAGAAGATACATTCTTAACATTTGATGGTATTGAAGAAAAAAATTACACAGGTACCGCATTTCCCTGAAAATAAGACTGAGTCTTATATTCATTTTTCCTCCAAAAGACACATTAGGGCTTATTTTCCTGTTAGGTCTTATTTTGGGGGAAATGCATCTCAATTAGGGCTTATTTGGGGGGTAGGGCTTATATTACGAGCATCCTGAAAAATCATGCTATGCCTTTTTTCTGGTTGGGGCTTATTTTCAGGGAAACGGTATGTAGCAGACTATGTGAGGGGGAGGGATAACAATATATTAATGACCAATATCTGATCTTAGGATGTGATGTTTGTCGCTGACACGGCCAACACAGTTCTGATTCTCTCGGTGATCATTCTCCAAATGTCCGTGCCAAAGCAGCTTGGTCTTTGGGAAATCTGACAGACACTCTAATCATCAACAAGTAGGTTGCTGGTTTAGAGTTATTTCTTCTTTCCTTTCCTTTCTTTAATGCTGAATCCAAGTTCCTAGAACACAATTCAAAACAGAAAAACATACAGAGGTATCCTAAAGGAAGGGAATTAACTATGAGAGGCCATTTTTAAACGAATACTATAACTCAGTTGTGGTTAACCTTTTTGGCGCCAAGTGCTGAGATGGGAGCACACGTGCATACATTGGAAACCAGAAGAGCAGCTTCCTGACACGCGGACGATAGCGCCGGAAACCGTAAGTTAGCTTCCCAGCGCACACATGTGCACTGGTTGCCTGATCTTCCGGTTTCTAACATGCATATGTGTTCTGTCTTACCTTCCCTTCCCCAGAAGGTAAGGAATGTTAACACAGAGGGTCACGCTGGCCTGTCTCCAAAATCCCCGTTATCTCTCCCGACAAGAGTGTTGGCAGTCACCCAGGCTCTCACTGCCAGATTCAAAGCCAACAAGGAATACAGTACTCACAGAAGACTTGCTTTACTTTCAGAGTCCAAAAACTAAATCAAGTACACAGATGGAATCCTCGGATTCATGTTACACTTTGTCACATACAGAGTCTGCAACGTAGGCACACCCACTTTTATACCTGGTGGGGTGTGGTCCAGCTCAATCTCTGGCCCTCCCATGCCCCCTACATTGCTGCTGACGTTTCTCCCTCCGCGTTGCCTGGGATCAAGCCAGGAACCCTCCTCCTCCCCTCTCGCCGTGGCCGTGCTGATACACGTCTCTCAGGCAGTTCCTCTTGGCTTTCTGAGGAAACCTGAGGCATTGCCAGGGAGGGAGGTCCTGGGGAGGGAGACCTTGCCAGGGAGGAAGATCCTGGGGAGGAAGGCCCTGGTGAGGAAGGCATTGCCTGTTCCTCCTCTTCTTCTTCATCATCCAGGTCCTCTTCCTCTGTCAGCACAGGCTCACGAGGCGGGGCCACAACACATATGCATGTGAAGACCAGCTGGCTGGCACGTGCATGCGCTCTGGGGAGCTGCTCTTCCAGTTTCCAGAGCTCCTGCACACATGAAGACCAGCTGGCTGGTGTGCGCATGCACTCTGGAGAGCTGGTCTTCCAGTTTCTGGCACTCCCGCGTGCGCAAAGACCAGCTGGCTTGCATGCATGTGCGTGCCGGAACCCGGAAGAGCAACGGACGTCATGCCTGGAGAGATGGTCCTGCGTGCCACTTCCGGCACGCGTGGCATAGGTTCACCATCACAGCTATAACTAATTCAGCTGTATGCTGAAAGGGACAGACAAAAGAATATAAAAACTCAAGCCCCTTTATTCATCAGATGTAGAGATTGCTCATAATGCCACATTTTTCTAATGTCTTCTCAGATATGAACATGTTATTTTAAAAAAAATACCTTAATCTCTCCAATTCAAGCCCTCTTGAAAAATAATGAAAGATACAAAAGGAATAAATTGGAGGGGCTGCTTCAAGATGGACTCCTGTGGTCATTTGTTGGTATTTTTGATCCCGCTGGAGCGGTTTCTGATTTCTTCGTTTTTGTTTGGTGGGAAACAGGGAGCTGATGGGACAAAGTTTCCAGGATGAATTCTCAGACTTGTTACTCCTGAAAATGTTACGATCAGCAACCGAAGGCATCGAAAGACAAAGATAAGGCAAGTATCTCAAGATTTGCGTACGTGAGCTTATAAATAGGCAGCAAATTGTACCGTTTGGCAGGCAAAGTTTGTCAAGTTGCATGCAAGTGGGAAAGTGCCAAGAAAAACACCAAGCGATCCAGTCAGAACAGAAAGAATGTGTTGAGATGGACTAACCTGTGAAGGACATAGAAATCAGAGTTACTTATTTAAATGGGGAAGATTTTCATTTGGGCCTTGGTGGCTCAGGCTGTTAATTGCCTGCACTTAACTTCCAGCTGCCTACAACTGCTGTAGGCTCGAATCCCACCAGGCTCAAGGTTGACTCAGCCTTCCATCCTCTCGGGGTAGGTAAATTGAGGACCCAAGATTGTTGGGGGCAATTAGCTGACTTTGTAAAAATGCCGCTTAGTAATAAGCAGGCATATACAGTGGAATGAAGGCTATTGCTGAGCGCATTGGGTTGTGCTCCAAAAATTGTAAGCTGCCCTGAGTCTCCGGAGAAGGGCGGCATATAAATGTAATTTTTAAAAAATAAAAAATAAAAATAAAATGGACCTAGTGTGGGTTTTCTCTCTTCAGAGCCAGCTTGGTATAGTTCAGGGCTATCAAATTCAGAGCCCACAGCCGGATGCATCACACACTGGTCATGCCCACTCCCAGTTTAGCGAAGGGGAAAAAAGTCCCGATATGTCACGTGACGCTGCCATGACGACATGAGTTTGACAGCCCTGGTATCGCGGATAAGATGCTGACTAAGAAACCTGGAGATTGTGAGTTCTAGTCCCGCCTTAGGCATGAAAACTGGCTGGGTGACTCCCCTTCAGCTCAACCCACCCCACAGGGTTGTTGTTGTGGGGAAAATAAGAGGAGGAAGGTGTTTTAGGCATGTTTGCCACCTTGAGTTACTTGTAAAGTGAACTTGTTCCTCAGTTCTCAATTAACTTGTTAGAAGGGCAGCTGGAATGGAAAATAATTCAAAGGAAGGGAGTCAAAAGGTAATGATCACCTTTTGACTAAATTTGACGCCTGATTGACTAATTTGAAATCAGTAGGAATCAAGTCTTGCCTTGAAAAACAATTGAAGCCATTTCCTGGAGGAAGAGACTATGGGCCAGTTCCTCCCTCTCAGCCCAACCCACCTCACAAGGTTGTTGTGGGGAAAATAGGAAGAAATGTTTTAGGCATGTTTGCTGCCTTGAGTAAGCAAGTAATAACGGCAGGATAAAAATCAATCAAATAAACAAATATCAATATATATGTGTGTGTGTGTGTGTGTCTTGGTGTATTCGGGTCTTGTCCCATGTAAGATTGAGAATACCTTGGCGATGTTTCGACGAGATCCCACTCGCCATCTTCTGGCTGGTGTCTTCGGCTTTGTGCTTGTGCCAGCACAAAGCCGAAGACACCAGCCTGAAATGCGAGGGGATCTCGTTCGAAACATCCAAGGTATTCTCAATCTTACACCAAACCTACAAATCTATGAAAACAAATATATATATATATATTTGTTTTCGTAGATTTTCAAAAGTATGTAGGTCTTGGTGTATTGGGGTCTGTCCGTGTAGATTGAGAATACCTTGGGCGTTTGTGAGAATCTCATCCGTCATCTTCAGGCTGGTGTCTTCAGCTTCGTTCTTCTGAAGTGAACGAAGCTGAAGACACCATGACGGATGAGATTTCGTCGCTGCCAAGTATCTCAATCTTACGGGACAAGACCAATACACCAAGACCTACATATATATATATATATATATATATATATATATATATATATATATTTATATTTATATTTATATTTATATTTATATTTATATTTATATTTATATTTATATTTATATTTATATTTATTTATTTATTTTAACAGGCTGGTTCTTTTTAGGGGAATTTGAAGCTTGACAATTGCATTTTTTTACAGATGATTCTTCACCATGGGAAACTGTGCAGCTTCTTTTAAGTATTTTTATGTCATTTGTACAACCTTCTCAGTACACTGTACACAATGTGATTTGTATTTGTATTTTTGCCTCATACAATAGACAAAATTACAAATCCCTAATGTGACAGCATTTGTGAGGAAAAAAAACAAACAAAAATAGAAACAATGGTATATTACAATAACGTTTATTTATTTGTCTCTATCCTGCATTTATTGTTTTTTACAAATAAGTCAAAATATCCAGCATATTTCCTCCTCCTATTGTCCTCATAACAACCACCTGTGAGATGAATTGGGCTGGCTGGCCCAACATCACCAGCCGGCTTTCATGGCTAGAGCAGGACTTGAATTGCTCACAATCTCCTGCTTTCTACTGATGCCTTAACCAGTAGACCAAGCGTATACAAAGTACATAATTTACTGATTTTCTGTCTATACAATGCAGAATGTTGCTTCAGGGTATAAGAAAAGCAAGCACAAAGACATCAAAATGCTTTTCTAAATAAACCAAGTCCAGTGGTCCCTTTTTATAACCCCAGTAATCCCTTAATTCAGGCTAGAGTCGACTTTAAGGAGCTGAGCGTTTACTGGCTGGATGCCCTTCCTGACACCTATGTGGAGTTTGTAGCAGATTTTTATTTTATTTTTTTTGCGCTCAGAGAGAAATATCTGCTGCTACCTGGGATTGAACTTTCAACCTTCCGAGTGGGAGGCGAGCTTCTTTACCACTGGGCCACCATGCCGCTCAGTCAAAAATAAACATCATCCCAATTGATTTTTTACACACTCCTAGCTTGCAAGAAAGAAGGTTTGAAATGGTACCCTTGTCCTTACGAAGACCTGGTCAGAGGCTCAGAGGCTCAAAAGGGCCGGAGTTCAGAGCAAGATGGATTCATGACATCGTTCAGTACTTTAAGGCAGTAACAGCTCTAGTTTTTACAGTACAAGCCCAGACTTTTCCCATCTCTCTTTCAGGTCAAGAGCAATGCTGTCCGAGCCCTGGGAAACCTCCTTCATTTTCTCCAGCCGTCCCACATCGCCAGCCCCAAATTCAGCCAACCCATTGAGGAATCTATCCACGCTCTGACGTCAACGGTGCAGAGTGATGCCACGATGAAAGTGCGTTGGAATGCCTGCTATGCCCTCGGAAATGTCTTTAAAAACCCTGCCTTGCCATTGGGTAAGTAAAAACAACAGGTGTCATTTTTAGGTGCCATTCGGAGGTGGCATTCAGCAGGTTCTGACCAGTTCCCGAGAACCGGTAGCAGAAATTTTGAGTAGTTCGGAGAACCGATGGTAACCTTCCCCCAGGAGTGGGGAGGGAAAGGGGATTTTGCAGTAACCTTCCCCTGCCATGCACACCAAGCCACGCCCACCAAGCCACGCCCACAGAACCAGTAGTAAAAAAAAATTGAATCCCACCACTGCCTTCAGAAGTTGTGGTGCTCCATCACTGGAGGCTTTTAAGAAGTGAGAAGACAATCACTTGTCTCAAAGGATGTAGGGTCTCCTAGTTGAGTAGTGAGTTGGACTAGAAGACCTCTAAGGTTCCCTACTGTAATCTTATAGGTTGCCCTCAGGTTTTGATTTTCCAGAACTCCACTCTCTGGATTTCAGATACAACATACACAGTTTTAGGCTGGATTTTACACACACATTCCCTCTAAAGCAGTGGTGTGAAAACTCAAGGCCTATGGAGCCAGAGGTGGTATTCAGCAGGTTCTGACCAGTTCTGGAGAGCTGGTAGCAGAAATTTTGAGTAGTTCGGAGAACCCGTGGTAACCTTCCCCCAGGAGTGGGGAGGGAGTGGGGACTTTGCAGTATCCTTCCCCTGCCACGCCCGCCAAGCCACACCTACCAAGCCACGCCATGCCCACCAAGCCACGCCCACAGAACCGGTAGTAAAAAAAAATCTGAATCCCGCCACTGGTGCCATTGAATTGAATACTTGATTTGGCCAAGTGTGATTAGACACATAAAAGAATTGGTGCAGAAGCTCTCCATGTACCTGCAAAGCCACAGAATAGTGACTATCCTCATAATAACACAGGCAGTCCTCGACTTACAACGGCTCATTTAGTGACTGTTAGAAGTTACAACAGCACTGAAAAAGGTGACCGATGACCATTTTGCACACCTACGTCCATCGCAGCATCCCCATGGTCACGCAATCAACACTGGGATGCTTGGCAACTGGCAGGTATTTATGACGATTGCAGTGTCCCGGGATCAAGTGATCCCCTTTCACGGCCTTCTGACAAGCAAAGTCAAGGCGGAAGACAGATTCACTTAGTGGCCATGTTACTAGCTTGACAACTGCTACCTCGCTTAGCAACAGAAATTTTGGGCTCAATGGTGGTCTTCAGTCATGGACTACCTATGCAGATAGTCCTCGGCTTACAACAGTTCATTTAGTGACCAATGTTACAATGGCACCGAAAAAAGTGACTTATGCCCGTTTTTCACACTTATGACTGTTGTACCATCCCCATGACCATGTGATTTACATTTGGATGCTTGGCAAGTGGCTCGTATTTATGACAGTTGCAGTGTCCCAGGGTCACCTGATCCCCATTTGTGACCTTCTGACAAATAAAGTTAATGGGGAAGCCAGATTCACTTAAAAACCTTGTTTCTAATTTAAGAATTGCAGTGATTCACTTCACAAATGATGTGAGAAAAGTCATTAAATGGGGCAAAACTCACTCAACAAAAGTCTCACTCAAAACATACGTTTTGGGCTCAATTGTGATCATAAGTTGAGGACTACCTGTATTACCAATAAGAGGGGGGAGCAAGAAAGGTAATAAGGATAAATAACAATACTACAGCCATACTACGTGGATAAATACAGAAATGTCCCCCAGTCCTTTATTAGCACTAACTCTTCTCTCCCATCTTGTTGTGTCAACTGGCTATAATTTCTGGTTGTGTAAATCTCCTTGCTTATCCATGGAGACCGAGTGGAGCAATTGACCAGTTTTAAGATTCTAGGTGTTACCCTAAAAGAGGACCTGACCTGGGGGGGCTCACACTGCAGCCCTGGTCAAAAGGGCCCAGCAGAGATTATGCTACCCGAGACTTCTCAGGAAACAACAACTGAATGAAAAACTGCTGGTGACCTTCTACCACTGCACCAGAGAGAGTATCTTAACTTACTGCACCTCTGTTTGGTTTGCCAATTGCACAGTGGCAGATAGGACAGCACTCCAGAGGGTTAAATGTCATTGCCCAGGGGATCATCGGTTGCCCTCTCCCCTCTTTGGAAGAGCTTTATAGCTCCTGCTGCCTTAAGGAAGTTCAAAACATCCTCAAAGATCCCCCTCATCCTGGGCACCCTTTTTTTTAAACTATTACCATCTGGCAGGTGGCACAGGACTATAAAAACAAGGACAAATAGGCTGAAAAACAGCTTCTATCCCAGGGCAGTAGCTCTTTTGAATTCTACTGTATAGTGCAACATTAATGCAATATCAGGGTTTTCAATTCAGTGTATAGAATGTGAAGGGTGTGTGTTTTTGTGTTTATTTTCATAGTCATAATGTACACTGAAGATGGTATTTAATTTTGTTGTACGAGGTGCAATGACAATAAAGTAAACTAAAAATAAAAATAGGCTGTGAGATGCAAGATTATGAAGAGAGGCAGCCTGGGCCAGACTGAGAGGGACATCTTTGTCCAGCTTTCCAAAGACGCTGCCCAAATTCCTGGAGAAAGCTTACCCATGGATTTCACTGTAGTAGCTAGAACTCAACTTACGACCAAAATTGAGCCCGGAATAATAGTTGTAAGTTGTTACAAGGAACCCACATGACCTGAAGTAAATTTCCAGCTTTTTTCACTGCTGTTAAGTGAATGCAGTGGCCCTTAAAACAAATGATGTGGTCATTACGTGAACCCGTTCATTTGAATGGCCGTTTTTTGCTGGAAACTAACCAAATGATCACAAATCTGGTTGGAGGAGACATTTTAAAAGAAAGGAGCAAAGGATGGCTTCCTGAGAAGCCTGATAATATATATGTCAACTCATAAAATATTTCTATGGTTTTTAGAGTTACCAACAGAAATGGAGGGGCGAGCTGTGGGCAACTTGCATTCCATAAATGTTTTCAAAGATAGTTTCTAGGTGACTGAAGTTTCTGCCGCACAAAATTCTAACTGGAGAGCATGATTGACGACTCTTGGCTATGGATGTGTCCCATTGGAGAATATGAATTATGATATACTCAGCGAGTGGGGGAGAACCAGGGTCAAGGGTAACAATGAATGATGTGTCTCAGAGTCTGCTACACCCAGGCAGCACCGGCATGTTATATTAACCTATTTTGGATTTTTTAGGAGAAGCCCCTTGGACTGGCAAAGCCTATGATGCCCTTACATCCGCGGTCAAATCCTGCAAGAATTTTAAAGTCCGCATCAAATCAGCCACAGCTCTCTCCGTGCCATCTGAGAGGAGGCATTATGGGACTCCTAAGCAGTTTTCCCAGATTTGGGATGCGCTGGTGACCGCTTTGCAGCAGAGTGAGAACGCCGAAGACTTCTTGGAGTTCAAATACAGCGCTAGCCTCCGCATGCAACTATGCCACGCTCTGCTTCATCTGCTGAGCCTGGCCGAGGAGACTGACCTACCGGACATCAGGAGGACCGTGCTCGAGCAGGGAGAAATCATTCGGCTTTATATGTTGCAGTATATTAAATCAGGAGCTGAAGGGGAAGAAGCTGGAATAGGAGAGAGCATTCCTGAAAGGGACAAAGCCCTCGAAAGGGCCATTGAGCATGTGAGAAGGCTGGAGGAAGCATCTGAAGGCTACCCAGTGAAAAGGGGGGCGTTGGCTTACTTAGAAGACCTCTTGAAAACCCACACCTGTTCCACAGAATTCACCAAAGCTTAAGCTGGTAAGATTAAGAAAAAAAGCCATGTGAGGCCTGTGCTTATTATGAACACCCCAAAAAGAAGATTTAGAGAAGAAGACAACGAAAGGATCCCAAGTCATACCACTCAGCCATTGTCCTGCGGGAGAATTTCAAAAATTCCTTTTTGGTGGCTCTTTTCTCCTTTCCTTTTTAATCACAGGGACAGACTTCACCGCGTCTTTTTTATATATTTTTAAACATTTGCCTTACCAAATGCCTCATTTCCAAGTACTTCACACAAATAATGTGAGCAGCAAACGGCAGAAATTGGGGAAGGATTTGCTACGTTATGCATACAAAATGAAAAAAAAAAACTAATCAAGGATCCCTATACTAACATTTTCTAAAAATATTGCTTTATTCCAATGAAGAAGAATAAATTATTCGGTTCTAAACATATTTCCGTTGATGTTCTTTTGCCTTCCTTATCTTTTTTTTTTTTTACTCTTATTTATTTTCCCCCCCTTATTCTGAAGAACAGGAGAAGACGGTCTAAAGCGGTGGGGAGAAAATTTCCTCTCTCATTTGTCATGAATGCATCTTGTCCTACTGTCAGATGTCTGTTCCCAATTTAAAATGGTAATCTGATACCATTAGAAAAGGGTATTTGTAGCTCAGCGTTGAACAGTAGAGTCCTTGGTGCTCTTTGAACTTGGTTGTTTATCTTCCGCAGTGAAGATGGGTAAGGGAATGTCTGCCAGAAAATCACCAAGCTCAAAGAGTACCAAGGACTCACAATGATAAAAGAGCTGTGGTGGCGCAGTGGTTGGAATGCAGTATTGCAGGCTAATTTTGCTGACTGCCAGGAGTTCAATCCTGACTGGCTCAACCTTCCATCCTTCTGGGGGGGGAGGGGAAATGAGGACTCAGATTGTTGGGGGCAATAAGCTGACTCTGTAAACTGCTTACCATGTTTCCCTGAAAATAAGACCCTGTCTTATAATTTTTTTGCCACCAAAAGCACCAGGTCTTATTTGGGGGGAGGGGGGAGATGTCATCCACTGACTAACCTCACTTGTGCACGTCACCCCTGGCCTCCTTTTCGCTGTCAGAGGCCTTCAGGAACTTCTTCTGAGGCCGGCAAGGCTTTCCTGAAGGCCTCTGCAGCCGATAAGAGAGCTTTGTTATCAGCTACAGAGGCCTTCAGGAAAGCCTTGTCAGCCTTGTGGGCTGCAGAAGAATTGGGCCAGCAAGGCAGGTGTCGGCGTGTGTGAGGCCTGGCTACAACTGTCCAAAGGTAAGTAGAAGGGCAGCTCCACACACACACACCCCGCCCCCCCCCTAGCTTAATTTTTACCCGTGCACTCTAGTGGGCAGGATCTTAATTAGGGCTTATTTTTGGGGTAGAGCTTATATTGGACGCACATGTAAAAATCAAGATAGGACTTCCTTTCAGAGTAGGTTATATAGAGGGCTGTAAAGCACTGTAAGCGGTATATAAGTGCTATTGCTCTGATAATTTTGAGTTTAACGTAGCAAATTTTAACTGCACTGAAGCCCAGCTATCAATTCAATGTACTCTTTTTAAAAAAAAAGGCAAGTCTTTATGTCTCCAAAGTTAAGGAAATAACTTTGCTAATTAGAAACCAGCTGGGAAGGTTGCCAATGGTAATCACATAACCCCTGGGGGTTGTCATCTCCATAAATACATGCTGGTCATGAAAGCACCCAAATTTTGATCACATTACAAGGGAAGCTACTATGGTTGTAAATGCGAGGACCAGTTGTAAATCACATTTTCAGTGGTGGTGGTGTAATTTCAAACAGCCGTTAAATAAATAGTTGTAAGGATGACAGAACAGAACAACAGAGTTGGAGGTCTTCTAGTCCAACCCTATGTCAGTGGTAGCTAATCTTTCTTGCACGCTCGCACTCACGTGCCAGCACCCAGAAGGCAATGCACGCTCCCCACATCCCCTACACATGCGCGAGCAATCACCCCCGCTGTCCCCTTACCTGCACTGCGCCTCACAGCTGATTTTCGGCCAGTTTGAGGCCTTTTTCGGAAGGCTTCTGCAGGCTTCTACAAGCTTTGTAGGCCGAAATCTAGCCCCGTTTCATCACTTCCTGTTTTTCCGAAAAACCTTAACCCTAACCTTTGGGGGGCCAAAAAAGGCCTCAAACCGGCCAAAAATCAGCTGTGAGGCACGTACATGCGCAGTGAGGTAAGTTTGCCTGCAGCTCGCGTGGTGGCACAAATGGCTCTGCGTGCCACCTGTGGCATGCGTGCCATAGGTTCGCCATCACGGCCCTATGCCATTCCAGACAAATGGCTGCCCAAACTCTTCTTAAAAACCTCCAGTGTTGGAGCATTCACAACTTCTGGAGACAAGTCATTCTCATTCATTGTTCTAACTGTCAGGAAATTTCTCTTTAGTTCTACGACCTGTAACTGCTTTTGATAATAAAAATGAAAGACCCAAATAATTATTTTTGGTATGATTGTTAGCACAGGTGTAGAAGGTCAATGCAGAAAACCCAGTGAAATGGAAAAAAAATCTTTCCAAGATCTTTCCTTGCACTGCAGTAGTATAATTAAAGGTGATGTCCCTTGGCCAACCTCTAACACATTTGCCCATTTAAGACGAGGGATCAGTAAAACAACTGCAGTTTGGCAGGAGAGAATCTGCTCACCATATGTAGATCCTTCAGGAGGAATTCAAGCTTCACTGAATTTTCATCTTGTTCTTCTCTTTGTTCATCTTTGCTGCAGAAGTCAACTTTGCGGGTGAGGCTATCCTGAGTGGTCTATCTTTCCCATTGTCTTAATACATCGGAGTTTTATCTAAAATGTACAGGTATCCCTCAATTTACAACAGTTCATTTAGTGACTTCAAATTTGCAACGGCACTGAAAAAAGCAACTTGGGACCATTTTGCACACTTAACGATCTTTATAGCATCCTCTGTCAGCCTTCCAGCAAACCACCACTCCAACCAATAACTCCAAGACACATCTTCTCAAAAGTTCCTTTTATTTTGGATAGTAAACTGGCACAAACTGGGGAATCCCGAATCTGAAAGTTTTGGGCTTCTTTGCAATAAGGAATAACTACAAATCCATCCCTTCACCCATCATCGCATCACATGCCCCAATCACCATCTGTCCCAAGTTAAGACTTCCTCTCACTTATGCGCAACACAACCTGACCTTGAATCAGAAAAAGAATGTTATTATGTCTAACTACATACACTCCAAGAAATTCCCCCCTCCCACTTTCCCAGGCTCAAAATGTGGCAGCGTGGGAGCATCTGATCTCAATATGGCTTCCAAAGTTGACATGATCATGTGATCAAAATTCAGATGTTTGACAACTGGTTCATACATATGACCGGAGTCATGGAGTCATGGAATTCCCTTTTGCGACCTTCTAACAAGTGAAGTCAATGGGCAAGAAGCCAGATTCACTTAACAAACGTGTCACTAACTTATCAACGGCAGTGATTACCTTAATGACTGTGGCAAGAAGGTCATAAAATGGGGCAAATCTCACTTAACCAGTATCTCGCTTAACAATAGAAATTTTGGGTTCAATTGTGCTTGTTAGTCAAGGACTACCTGTATCCATTTTATCCAAGCACAACATTTTAAGAACAGGGCCTTCAAATCCTCTTGGGGTAGGTAAATTGAGGACCCAAGATTGTTGGGGCAATTAGCTGACAACATAAGCAGGCATATACAATGGAATGAAGGCTATTGCTGTGCACACTGGGTTGTATCAAATGTCTGAGTCTTCAAATGGAAGCTCCGTGTTTGGGAGGGGCTTCCATCTTTCAGGGGGAGGCATTGTGTTAATAACCTTTAAGTGTGCAGGTGGCAGGTTTTATGGGGATTCTTGATTCCTTGTTCTGTTTGCAAGCCGGCCCTTTCACATCCTTCCCTGGGATTTTTCAAGGTGAGGGCACTTTGCTTATCAGCTGGAGGTATGATTTATTATAGGCCAGAAAAGTGACAGGCCTTTCCAAGTCTTCTGTGGCCTCTTTGAAAGATAAGTATAAACTTTCAGGTGTGTGTGTGTGTGTGTGTGTTGTCCTCCATGGATAGAATGGCTTTGGATAGTGAAATGGGTGGCATGTAAATGTAATCAATAAATAAAAAGTATCGATCTGACAAAAAGAAATATTTATTTTAAATTATTATAGTCAAAAGACCAGAGCCCAGAACAAATTAAAAAAAACACTCAAGGAATATCCAATTAAAAATACTAGAATAAAATAACAAATAACAGATAAAATCTATATTAAAATCACAAAGTGGCATCCGGTCTGTCAGTTACACATGGCCTAACTGTACTATAACATCAGTCCATGAACTGTGAGGCCCATAGTCATTAAATAAAGGTAAAGGTTCCCCTTGCACATACGTGCTACTCGTTTCCTTCTCTAGGGGGCGGTGCTCATCTCTGTTACAAAGCTGAAGAGCCAGCACTGTCCAAAAACATCTCCATGGTCATGTGGCTGACATGACTAAACACCGAAGGTGCACGGACGCTGTTCTGTTCCCACCAAAGGGGTCCCTATTTTTCTACTTGCATTTTTACATGCTTTCAAACTGCTAGGTTGGCAGAAGCTGGGACAAGTAACGGGAGCTCACTCCGTTATGCGGCCCTAGGATTCAAACCACCAAACTGCCGACCTTTCTGATCAACAAGCTCAGTGTCTTAACCACTGAGCCACCGCATCCTTAGTCATTAAATATTGAAATGCAAAAGACTAGTCATGCAAAAGGGTTTGCTACATTATTTGTGTAAAATAGCTATGGTGGATTAATCACATGTTTCCGACAAATCCCCAGTGCAGAATCTAGCCACCTGCACTGTAGTCCCCGTCTGTTCATCCTTAAGCAGACACTGGAGATAAGCAGCGTCAGTACAGCCAGGATGCCTATAGATTATTGGAAGGATAGGCTTTTTCCCGAAAATCTCTATAGAAAGAGCATAGAAGGAGTAGGTGTCCAACAGTTTCCACTTCTCCTGAGCCACAGGAGCAGAGTCTTTCAATCAATGGTATCTTGTTATACTTGCTGTACAGGACGGCCGAAGGACTATCTATTAGGTCAGGGGTGTCAAATTCAATCTGGCCTGTGGGGTGTTTAGATCTGGTCTGTGGGACTGCCCTATAAACAGCGAAGGACCGGCTCGCGGTGCCTCAGCCAGTGAAAATGGAGCTCATGAGGGCCGCACATGGTGCTCCCAGGCCCCCTTTTCAGCCGTGATGGCCTCTTACAGAGGTCCCCCCCGCTCCGAGCTCTCCCACTGAGTGTCAGGACTCCAATATGCTTTACCCCGTCTCTTTCTGCTGACAACTAAAAGGACCAAAGAAGTATTTTTTAGTTGACACCGAGCTCTGTTTTCACAGGCAGAGGGCTGCAGGACGCTGTTGTGGCCGAAAACGGGGTCTGGGAGACAGTTTTCACTGGCAGAGCGCTAGGGGCCGCCACAGGCACCCCCGACACAAGTGACATCAAGCTGGCCAAGCCCATCCTGGCTATACCCACCCCAAGGTCAAACACAACCCTGATGTGGCCCTCAAGGAAATTAAGTTTGACACCTCCGTATTAGGTGGTCTTAACCGTTGACCCACACCAAGGAAGGCTTGCGCTTTGCAAAAAAAAAAAACCCAAAATACAGGAATCCTCGTCTTACAAGTACAACCGAGTCCACATTTCTGTTGATCAGCAAAAGAGTTGTTAAGTGAGTTTGGTCACTAACATACAAGTAGTCCTCAACTCACAACAGTTCCTTTGGTGACCGTTCATAGTTACAATAGCATTGACCAAAGTGACTTGTGACAATTGCAGAATCACTGTAAGACACAAGACCAAAATTGGGATACTGGGTTGTATCCCAAAAATTGTAAGCCGCTCTGAGTCTTCGGAGAAGGGCGGCATATAAATGTAATTAAAATAAATAAATAAAAATTCAGACGCTTGGCAAGTGGCTCACATTTATGACGGTTGCAGGGTCCTGGGGGTCAAAGGATCACCTTTTGCGATTTTCTGACAAGGGGAACCATCCTGTTTCTGTACCTCTCACCTTCCAATCCCTGAGCAATCAAAAGTCCAAGGTTCAGGTAGTAGCTTCAAGTTATACAACCCGAGGCGCCAAAACCTGCAGCTTTTTGAAAAAGTGAAGAGTTAGTGATCTCAAAGGTTGGCCTAAGCTTTGAACTGCATCCCCAAATCGTCTTTAAAAGCCCTAGCTTGATTGTATATCAGGAGTCAACAGCACGATGCCTGCAGATATTAAGGTCTCCTTTGGAGTCTGTTAGGCTCCATGTCCCACCTGCATCTAATTCTTTTTTTAATCTTGTCAATTTAAAAACAAACAAATAAAAACCCAAAACAAAGCATCCCTTTGTGCTTTGTGCCCCTATTTCAGTCCTATGAACTATTCTTATAAAATGAACGTAGTTGATTCCTGCAAATTATTACTTTGTTTTGTTTTAATATGTAAAGCAATTTGTCCAAATATTCTACAGATTCTACAGATTAACAGAGTTGTACGGGACCTTGTAGGTCATCTAGTCCAACTCCCCGCCCAATCAGGCCCTACACCATTTTTGACAGATGGCAGTCTAGTCTCTTCTTGAAAGGTACCAGTGATGAAGCACTCATAACTGTTCCATTGGTTAATTGTTCTCCCTGTCAGGAAATTTGCTTTGGAGAATAGCTTGACCTCTTCCTCTCTGTGGGAGCCCCTCAAATACTGGGACACTGCTCTGGTTTAGCCTCAAGTCCCCTAATTATCTTGGTTGCTCTTCTCTGCACTCTCTCCAGAGTCTTAACATCTTTTTTATAGTGTGGTGACCAAAACTGGATGCAGTATTCTAGGTGTGGTCTTACTAAGGCTTTATAGAACAGCACTAGTACCTCACTTGATCTTGATTGTATCCCACTGTTAATAGGGTTGCATTAGCTTTTTTGGCTGCTGCTGCACACTGCTGGCTCATATTTAGCTGGTTGTCCACTAAGACTCCAAGATCCCTCTCACAGTTACTGCTATTGAGCCTGGTTTCACCCAGTGTATATGTTTATTTTTGGTTTTTCTTGCCTAAGTGTAGGACTTCACTTTTCTCTACATTGAATTTCATTTTGTTAATTTCATTTTGTTTACTCTGATAAAATAAACATAGCTGATTACTGCAATTTTCTGCTTTGTTTTATTTTAATACGTAAAGCAATTTGTACAAAGAAAAAGACAAAATGAGACCAGGAGGGTATATGACATGTGCTCAAACTGAAGATAATGGATGCTGGACATAATGGAACTCTTATTTCCTGAGACCTGGAAATTCTTTCTCTTGATGTGACCTAAAACTGCATTTTCCTCTTTAGACTGCTGTCTTCTTTAATACTCTCTCTGACAACCGTAAAGAGGGATCTCTTCTGGAAGACATGTGGACAATTATATTGCTGCTGTTGTTATGGTTTGTTTGTTTAGATTGTTGGGGGCAATATGCTGACTCCGTAAACCACTTAGAGAGGGCTATAAAAGCACTATGGAGCGGTACATAAGCCTAAATGTGATTGCTATTGTTTATTGTACAGCTAGTCCTTGACTTACAATCACAATTGAGCCCAACATTTCTGTTGCTAAACGAAATTTAAACAAAATTTCTGAAGCAGTCGGTGCAAGCTTAAATGGACTCCAGAAGATGGTAGAGGACAGGAAGGCGTGAGGAATGTTGTCCATGGGGTCACGATGGGTCGGACACGACTTCACAATTAACAACAACAGCAGCAAGCGAGACATTTGTTAAATGAATTTTGCCCCATTTTATGACCTTTCTTGCCACAGTTATTAAGTTAGTAACATGGTTGTTAAGTGAATCTGGCTTCCCCATTAAATTTGCTGGTCAGACAGTTGCAAAATGGATCCCATGACCCCAGAACAGTACAACCATCATAAATATGAGTCAGTTAGCAAGCATCTGAATTTTGATCAGTGACCATGTGGATGCTGCAATGGTTGTAAGTTACAACAGCACTGAAAAAAGTAACTTATGACTGTTTTTCACATTTTTGACCGTTGCAGCATCCTCATGGGCATGTGTTCAAAATTCAAATGCTGGAATATAAATTATAAAATAAGAAAATTGGCAGCCTATAAAGAAAATCAATATAAAATGTTTTACCATTGGCACTTGGCGCCCATAAGACTGGCTAAGATTTACCTGAATTTAGACTCAAAATGTTGGAAATGCGGACCAAAAAAAAGGTACCTTCTATCACACATGGTGGTTATGCCCCAAAGCAAAAAAAATACTGGAAGAAAATATAAAAATGGATACAGGATTTAATTGGAAATCAAATAGAATTTACTGCGGAATTATTCCTCCTAGGGGTAATTAAAGGTAAATATAAAAAAAGGACACAATATTTGGTGCTACATATAACAGCAGCTAGGATAGCCTTTGCGCAGTGTTGGAAGAAAGAACACATACCATCCGAAGGCTTAGTAATAAAAAAATTGAGTGTGCGGAAATGGATAGGATGACTATAGTATTAAAAGGAAAAGAAGATTCGGAATTTTATGCAATATGGGAGAAATAGTATGACTGGATAAAAGATAGAACTTTGTATCTTTTGTCTGTAACTTTGTCGCTTGTATCCTTATGATTTATATGGACTGTTTCCTAGTATGATTTGATTGCTTATTGTACCCTATGACTATCATTAAGTGTTGTAGCTGATGATCCTTGACTCTTGATGAATGTATCTTTTCTTTTATTTACACTGAAAGTATTTGCACCAAGACAAATTCCTTATGTGTCCAATCACACTTGGCCAATAAAGAATTCTATTCTGTTCTGTTCAGTTCTGTTCTGTTCTATTCTATTCTCAATAAAGATTCTATTCTATTCTAGAAATAAGAAAAGAAAATGTATTATATAATTGTAAAAGGTATAGAAATAGAATGTATAGATTATATTGATATGGAATGTAGTTGTATAAAAATGTGTCACAGTACTGTTTAACATCGATTAAGATATGTAAAAAAGAAGAATTCAATAAAAACATAAAAGGTAAAAAAAATTCAAATGCTGGGCAACTGACTCATATTTATGACCATTGCTGTGTCCCAGGGTCATGGGATCCCCTTTTGCAAAAGTCAATGGGAAGCCAGATTCACTTAACAACTATGTTACTAACTTAACAACTGCACTGATTCACTCAATAACTGTGGCATAGATCCCCTCTTGCAACCTTCTGACAAACAAAGTCAATGGGAAAGGCAGATTTACTTAACAACCGGGTCACTAACTTAATAACTGTGGCAAGAAAGGTTGTAAAATGGGGCAAAGCACACTTGATGTTTTCCTTAGCGACATAAATTTTGGGCTCAATTGTGGTCGTAAGTTGAGGACTACTGGTGGCTTGTTAGAAGGTTCTTGGATGACAAGCGAAACGTCTACAAGGAAAAACAAAGGAAGTCCAGTAGCCTCTTGAAAAAGCACCTTTGGGACAATCATGACCTGGATGATGGAGAATCTCCATCGAACCTGCAACACTGATGTGTTTTCATTAAAAAAACAACAACTTTGTTCAGTTGGTTTTCCCAGCTATTAACCTCCTCTAGCTATTTTTTTAAATAATGATTATTATAAATTATATAAATATAGATTGTTTCCACTCTGGTTTTAATTTAGTCTTCTAAACCACTTCAAGATGAAAAGCGACCAGAAGTGGTTTAAAAATAAATTTCACCTTCCTCACTATGGTGATGCCACTGGAAAGCTGTTATCAGGCAGAGTTGGGCTAACTAGGGAAATCCATGATGTGATAAGCAGGAGTCCACTATCTACCTGTATTCGTCTGAACAAGGTGGAAGAGATAGCAGAAATCAGAGGAGGCGAATCTGTGGAATGCCCCCTCCAAGTTAAACATCATCTTTCCTCCGTCATAAAAATAACCCCACTTGGCTCTTGTTTATTTTGCAGGGAGCCTAGCAAAGATCACCCTGAGGTGTGGTTTGTTTAGCTTTAGCTTAGCATCCTCTGGCTTAATGCAATGTGTGAACCCGGCCAAAGCTTTGGTGTTTTCGTCTCACAGTGAAAGAAGGGATGGTTGACAGGCACATCAGAATCTGTAAACATCGTTGCCATCAATATTGGTGGGACAATCCAAGAACAACAGACTTAACAGAGTAGCAGAGTTGGAAGGGACCTTGGAGGTCTTCTAGTCCAACCCCCTGCTCAAGCAGGAAACCCTACACCATTTCAGACAAATGGTTGTCCAATCTCTTCTTTAAAAACTTCCAGTGTTGGAGCATTCACAACCTCTGGAGGCAAGTCTCTCCATTGATCTATCGTTCTAACTGTCAGGAAATTTCTCCTTAGTTCTAGGTTGCTTCTTTCCTCAAATAAAGGTTTATTCCATAGAACATAAAATAACAGTTGGGAGGGACATTGGAGGTCATCTAGTCCAACCCTCTTCCTGAGCTGGAGACCCTATGCCATGTCAGATAAATTAGTGTCCAGTCTCTTCTTGAAAGCCTCCAGTGATGAAGTACCCACAAGTTCTAGAGGCAAGCTATTCCATTGATTGATTAGTTTCCATCCATTGTTTCTTAACTTGCTTTCAGGTGCTTTGGAGGATAATTTGACTTCCTCATCTTTGTGGCAGCCCCACAAACATTGGAGGACTGCTAACATGTCTCCCCTAGTCCTTGTTTTCACTAGACTCGACATACCCAATTCCTGTAACCGCTCTTCATAAGTTTTAGTCCCTTAATCATCTTTTAATCATTTTCTGCACTCTTTCCAGAGTTTCAACTTCTTCAAACCTATTCATTCATTCATTCATTCATCCATCCATCCATCCATCCATCCATCCATCCATCCATCCATCCAATTTTGACAGCTGCCCATCTCAGTCAATGACTCTGGGCAGCTTGCAATTCCAAAAATATTATTACAATTAAAATACTCAAAAAGTATGTTATTATCCTGAATGTATCCTCTGTGGTCCAGAGAGGAGAGGATCTCTGAGAATCCCTTTCAGTTGCTAGAATTAGATCAGGATGGTATTTTGGGGGTGGGGGGTGGGAAATCCCTCTAAAATCTCAATCCATCAAACCTAGACAAGTCAGGATCTGGTTGATTGTCTTTGGGGAAAGACAGCAATCAGACCTGTTTATTCCTCTTCATTTTTCTCCTGCCTGAGATGATAACAACACATCCGGGAAATGCCATCGGTGACCCTTTGACAGATAAAACAAAAATCCCGATTTAAAATAGAAGCTTGTGTGTTTTTCCTCAGAGCTACAAACAAGAAGTTAATCTTAGGTCAAGCAAACCCAAGTACAAGCTGTAGCGGTTTAGGTCTGACTCCAAAGGTTGAGGTTGGGAATGGGGAGTGGAAGGACAGAAAATCAGCTGGGAATCTGCTGACCACAACTTGGGTGACAGTCTTCCATTCATCCTGGGTAGTTTGCTCTAATGGTCTTCTAGGAAGGGGATGGAAAGGACTCAGTAATAGTAACAGAGTTGGAAGGGACCTTGGAGGCCATCTAGTCCAACCCCCGCTCTCACAGAAAATCTATGCTATTTCTGATAGATGGCCGTCCAGTCTTTTCTTAAAAGCCTCCAATGTCGAGGATGCACAGCTTCTGAAGGCAAGCCATTCCACTGATTAATTCTTCTCACTGTTAGGAATTTTCTCCTTAGTGCTAGCTTGCTTCTCTCCTTTTCTTCTTAATTCTAAGTTGGCAACTGGCATGTATCTAAGACAGTTGCAGTGTCCTGGGTTCACATGATCCCCTTTTGCCACCTTCTGACAAGCAAAGTTAATGGGAAAGGCAGATTCACTTCACAACCATGTTACTGACTTATCAACTGTGGCAAGAAAAGTCGTAAAATGTGGCAAAAACTCACTTAACAACTGTCTTGCTCAGCAACAGAAATTTTGGGTTCAGTTGTGGTCATAACAAGAGGATTACGTGTAGTCCTCTACTTACCATCTATGAGCAGACTGCCTATATAGATGTAGATTTAGTATGAACAAGTATAATGAAATATACTTTATTTATTGATATTTATTATACTTATTTATTGATACAAAATACTGTAGTTAAAAAAAGCATGATTATATGAATGTGTTAGAAATATAGCAGTAGTAGTAGTAGTAGTAGTAGTAGTAGTAGTAGTTGGTATTGGTAAAGCAGCCACCACATTTTCCAGACTTAATAAGTATGGCTTATTTATTTATTTATTTATTAATTCGACTTATATGCCGCCCCCTCTCCCAAAGGATTCAGGGCGGCTCACAGATTAAAAGAAATACAACAATAAATTACCTAAAAACCATATTAAACAAATTAAGCCGAATTAACATTAAAACCCCCAAAATTAAAATCAACAAAGCCCAAGGAGTCAGCACAGCCCAGATTGTAAAAACAGCCAGGTTTTTAACTCGTGGCGGAAGGTACGGAGATCAGGAGCAAGCCGGAGCTCCAGTGGAAGAAGATTCCACAAGGTGGGGGCCGCCACAGAGTAGGCTCTCCCCGAGTCCCAGCGACATTGAGTCGCGGACGGCACCCTGAGGAGGCCCTGTCTATGCGCCTGTACTTAATAAGAAGCTGACGGAACATACAAAGATTCAGGTCTACAGAGCCTGTGTCTTGAGCACACTCTTGTGTACTGCAGCGAGTCTTGGACCCTTTACGCACAGCAGGAGAGAAAGTTGAACACCTTTCCTATGCGCTGTCTCTGACGTATTCTTGGCATCCCCTGGCATGACAAAGTTCCAAACAGCGCCGTCTTGGAACGTGCTGGAATTCCTAGCATGTATGCACTATTGAAACAGTGACGACTACGCTGGCTTGGGCATGACGTGAGGATGGCTGATGGGTGGATTCTGAAAGACCTCCTGTATGGGAGAATTAGTTCAGGGAAAGAGCCCTAGCGGGAGACCACAGCTGTGATATAAGGGTATCTGCAAGAGGACCTAAAGGCCTTGGGAATGGACACCAACAGCTGGGAAACCTTGATCCCTGATTGTTCAGCTTGGAGGCTAAAGATGAATACATGAAACGGATATGAATAAAAAGAAACAATAGGACAGGGACGGTAGGCACATTGATGCACTTATGCATGCCCCCTACAGGCCTCTTAGGAAAGGGGTGAGGTCAACAGTAGACAGTCTAAGGTTAAAGTTTTTGGGGTTTACACTCGTTTGGCAGGCTGAGGCAAAGAGGCAGTCCCGGAACCAGCGAAATCCAGGGGCTGGACAGGAGACAGACCGTATCTGTCCTCCGTGTGGAAGGGATCGCCACTCTCGAATTATTAGCCACACTAGATGCTGTTTTAGGACCTCTTTTCAGAGCACGTTACCATAGTCTCTTGAGACTGAAGGATGCCAATGAGAAGTAGTAGTAACTGTGAGGGGGATCTTGGAGTCCTGGTGGACAATCACTGAAATATGAGCCAGTAGTGTGCTGCAGCTGCCAAAAAAGCCAATACAGTTCTAGGCTGCATTAACAGAGGGATAGAATCAAGACAATGTGAAGTGTTAATACCACTTTATAATGTTTTGGTAAGGCCACACTTGGAATACTGCATCCAGTTTTGGTTGCCACAATATTAAAAAAATGTTGAGACTGTAGAAAGAGTGCAGAGAAGAGCAACAAAGATGATTCAGAGACTGGAGGCTAAAACATATATAAAGAACAGTTGCAGGAACTGGGTATGTCTATCTGATGAAAAGAAGGACCAGACGTGACATGATACCAGTCTTCCAGTATCTCAGGGGCTGCCCCAAAGAAGAGGGAATCAAGCTATTATCCAAAGCACCTGAAGGGCAGGACAAGAAGCAACGGGTGGAAACTAATCAAGGAGAGAAACAACTAACTTAGAACTAAGGAGAAATTTCCTGACAGTTAGAACAATTAATCAGTGGAACAACTTGCCCCCAGCTTGTTTGCATGGCCCAGTTTCTGGCATGCTGTGGCCCAGTGCTGGTCCATGGGGGTTAGAGATCCCTTTCTTAGAGGGCTTCCATTGTACCTGTTAGTTTTATTTTTCCAGATTTTTTTTAGATGGAATCATGACTGTGGAATGTAGCCATTTTAGCAATGAATGAGAGCAGTGGTACAACCCGTCTTGTTGTTTCAGGATATATTAGATGAAATCCCTGGAGATATTTGGCTATTATGGTGGACTGTACAATCCTGAACAGCTTTTTTTTAATGCAGGGTTATAGGAGATGTTGACCCTTTGGGGTCATGCTAGCAATGCATGCATGCACTTAGGGTCACGTAATCCAGATTAGTTAAGCCTTGGCATACATCTGGCTCCTTTTTATTGACACAAACAGGAAGACTAAATAAAACTGCTTCATTTAGTCTCCTGTTTGCACAAAAAGGAGGTGTAGAAAGGGAGAGAGAGTTCCCGCTTGTAGGCATGGATGTCTTTATTTTATTATGAATTAATATATATATATATATATAATTACATTTATATGCCGCCCTTCTCCGAAGACTCAGGGCGGCTTACAATTTTTGGGATACAACCCAGTGTGCTCAGCAATAGCCTTCATTCCATTGTATATGCCTGCTTATTACTAAGCGGCATTTTTACAAGGTCAGCTTATTGCCCCCAACAATCTTGGGTCCTCAGTTTACCTACCCCGAGAGGATGGAAGGCTGAGTCAACCTTGAGCCTGGTGGGATTCGAGCCTGCACTAATTGCAGGCAGCTGGAACTTAAATACAGGCATTTAACAGCCTGAGCCACCAAGGCCCCTTTAATCCCCTTTCAATTTTAATCTACTTCCAATGTCATTGTTTCAAAGCCGTGTCCAAATACAGGGAGTCCTCGGCTTATGACCACAATGGAACCCAACATTTCTATTGCTAAGTTGTTAGGCGAGTTTTGGTGGTGGAAAATTCAACTGGTTTGCACCAGTTCGGGTGATCAAAGTGGATCCTGGGCGATGCACAGCAATGGAGAAACGAGCAACGGATGGCTGGCATGAGGGAAGGAGAAGGTTGCTTTCCCTTTTTCTTCTCCCTGCTCCTCCTTTCCTCTTGCCAGCCGCTCTGTTGCCCATGTCTCCATTGCAGCGTCACACCCAGGAACCATTTGGATTGCGTGGGGTGGGTATTTTAACAACCGGTTCTCCCAGGATCAGGTTGGCCACTGCAGGAGACTCATCCAGCATATGCAGCAGAACTGGAGAATGGGGATGGGCCACGCCTCCCACTCACACTAGTAATACTATTACTAAATTTGCAGGTGATACAACAGTGGTAGGATTCATGTCTGGGTGGGGGGGATGAGTCTGCCTACTGAGATGAGGTGGACTGGTTGCTTTTGTGGTGTGGAGACAATAACTTGGTCCTCAACACCAATAAGACCAAGGAGCTTATAGTGGACTATAGAAGGAGCAGATCAGACATCCAGCCCTTGCTTATCAATGGAGACCGAGTGGAGCAAGTGGCCAGCTTTAAGTTTCTAGGTGTTACCATAAAAGAGGACCTGACCTGGGGGGGCTCACATTGCAGCCCTGGTCAAAGGGGCCCAGCAGAGATTATACCACCTGAGACTTCTCAGAAAACAACAACTGAATGAAAAACTGCTGGTGACCTTCTACCGCTGCACCATAGAGAGTATCTTAACTTACTGCACCTCTGTATGGTTTGCCAATTGCCCAGGGGCAGATAGGACAGCACTCCAGAGGGTTAACGTTATTGCCCAGAGGGTCATGGGTTACCCTCTCCCCTCTTTGGAAGAGCTTTGTAGCTCCCGCTGCCTTAAGGAAGTTCAAAACATCCTCAAAGATCCCCCTCATCCGGGGCACCCTTTTTAAAAAAACTATTACCATCTGGCAGGTGGCACAGGACTATAAAAACAAGGACAAATAGGCTGAAAAACAGTTACTATCCCAGGGCAGTAACTCTAATTGAATTCTACTGTTTAGTGCAATATTAATGCAATATCAGGGGTTTTCAATTCAATGTATAAAATGTGAAGGAGGTGTGTTTGTGTTTTTTTAGTCATAATGTACACTGAAGATGGTGTTTAATTTCATTGTACGAGGTGCAATGGCAATAAACTAAACTAAACTAAACTAAACTAAACTAAATTAAACTAAACTGATCCTGGGTGAACCAGTTGTTAAATTATTTGAATCCCACCACTGGTTTTGCCCCATTTTACAACCTTTATTGCCATAGTGGTTAAGTGGATCACTGTAGTAACCTGGTTGTTAAGTGAATATGTCTCTCCACATTAGTTGTCAGAAAGTTGCAAAAGGTGATCCTGTGACCTCAGTTGCCAAGCGTCTGAATTGACCATGGGGATGTTGCGATGGTTGTGTGAAAAACCGTCATAAGTCACTTTCTTCAATGCCTTCACATATGTCCCTTATAAATCGAGGATTTACCTGTATGTTTTTTGGGCCCTGTCATAATTTTGAACAGTCTAAGCGATTGGTCATAAGCCAAGCACTACCTGTATTGCTGTTTGCTCTGGCAAGCTTAACTCAGTCTTAAAAGAAAAAGACCCTAAGGATCAAAAATGAAGATTTTTTCTGATCTCTTTCCTTTCAAGATTTGCACTGGCATTCATTGAACTGAGTAACAAACTGTAAACTAGTATGAATGCATCTCAATGCCAAAGCATCTGTGTGCACTGACGATGTGTGTGTTTTGTGTGTTGTGGGCATACATACATACACATAATTTTATTTGTTTGTCTAACATGTACAGGATAACAAGTATAGGTATGAACATAAACAGGAACAAATACAGATAAATGGGGACAGTAAAACAGGGACGGTAGGCACGCTGGTGCGCTTATGGACGCCCCCTTTAAGGACCTCTTAGGAATGGGGTGAGGTCCATGGTAGACAGTTTGAGGTTGAAGCTGTGAGGGGTTGAGGCTGTAACAACGGAGTCGGGTAGGGCATTCCAGGCATTGACCACTCTGTGGCTGAAGTCGTATTTTTTGTAATCGAGTTTGTATCAGTTGTTTGCCTGTGTGTTATTGTGGTTGAAGCCAGGAGTGGGATGCAAATATTTTTCCTACTGGTTCTGTGGGTGTGGCTAGGTGGGCACAGCTAGGTAGGCATGGCTAGGTGGGTGTGGCTAGGTGGGCGTGGCCAGGTGACTGCAGCACCACCACCCCACACTCCATTTTTTTGCCTCCTGGGCCTCAGGGAAGCCTCCTGAGAGGCCATTTTTGCTTCCACGAGGCTTCCCTGAGGCCCAGAAGGCAAAAAACAGAGCCCGGGGGTAATAGCACCCCCCCCCCGCATGCTCTCTTTTGCTTCCTGTTTTTTTAGCTGTTTTTTTACTATGGGTTCAGCCAAACGGTAACATTTTTTTACTACCAGTTCTCTCGAAATGGGCCAAACCGGTAGAATACCGCCACTGGTTGAAGTTGAAGAAGTCGTTGACAGGCAAGACATTGTAGCAGACAATTTTGTCTACTATGCTTAGATCGGGCCGCTGGCGGTGTAGCTCCAGATTGTCCAAACCCAAAATTTAAAACCTGGAGGCATAGGGAATTCTACTGTGAGTAAAGGAGTGGAGTACTCTTCTCGAGAAATACCTCTGAACCCGCTCATATATATATATGTGTGTGTGTGTGTGTGTGTGTGTGTGTGTGTATTACATCTTACAATCTGGGCTCTGAGCCCAAACCGAATTGAGCACCTTCCTAACAATATCAAAACATCTGACCAGTGTTGTTGTGTGTGTGGCTGATTTTTTGGTGCCAAAGCCTGGCAGCGGCCATTTATCAGAGAAGTGGGAGTTCAGTTAATTACAGAGCCCTCCCTGTGCCTCCCCAACCCTATGGCCTAGGTGGGGACGGCAATGGGTGAACTGACACAGAGAAGTGTGTTAGAAAGAAGTTTCAGGAGCATTATATATAGCCCAGAGTTTCAATGTAGATAAGACATAATAACAGCTTCGGATTTTGTAACAGGGGTGTTTCCCAGGAAAGGGGGGGGGTCAAAAACATTGTACAAACCCATAAGAAAAGAAGCAAGCGTGTCTTGCATGGCCTCACGGTGGTGTTGACTTGTTTGGCTCCTCTGTGCCCCTCTCCCTCCCGCAGACGGGCCCCTTCTTGTGGGTTGGGCGAGCACCTATACAGGAGTTGACCAACATAGAAACCAGAAAGGGATGATAACAGGTCCATCTCACTGATAGAGGAAAATATTTGTAGTTCAGGGTTGAGATGAGGGGTCTTTGGTGCTCTCTGAACTTGGTTGTTTTCTTGCAGAGGTGGCATTACCACACTAAGTATCAGAATGAAAACAGAGCTGGAAGGGACCTTGGAGGTCTTCTAGCCCAGCCCCCTGCTCAAGCAGGAGGTCCTATACCAGCCGTGGGCAAACTACGGCCCGGGGGCCGGATCCAGCCCGTTCTGCTGTTCTATCCGGCCCGCGGAGCCGAAAGAGCGGAGGGTTCTCTTGCTCCCCCAGAAGGCTACATGAAGTCGTCTAACTTTTGAATTTATATTAGTTCATACAAACACTCCATCCATGCTTTTGTTCCGGCCCTCCGGTCCAGTTTAAGAACCCATTGTGGCCCTCGAGTCAAAAAGTTTGCCCACCCCTGTCCTATACCATTCCAGACAAGTGACTGTCCAGTCTCTTTTCAAAAACCTCCAGTGATGAAGCACCCACACCTTCTGAAGGCAAGCTGTTCCACGGATTAACTGTTAGGAAGTCTCTCCTCAATTCCAGATTGCTTCTCTCCTTGATTAATTTCCATCCATGGTTTTTTGCCTTGCCTTCTGGTGCTTTGCAAAATAAATTGACCCCCTCCACTTTGTGGAAATTCCTCAAATATTGGAATACTGCTATCATGTCACCCGTAGCCCTTCTTTTCTCTAAACTGGCCAAACCAAAATCCTGCAATCGTTCTTCACGTTTTAGTCTCCTGGCCTTTAATCATCTTAGTTGGAAGGCTAGCAGTGGGTGGTGGTTTGCTCTCAATTTATATACAATGTGTGTTGTCTCCAGAGTGGGAGTTATTATTTTATTATTTTTCTTTTTATTTCTTTTATGTGGTATTTTTATATCCTTATAAGCCGCTTCGAGTCACCATGTGCAAGTAGGCGGCAATATAAATTTTCTAAATAAATAAAAATAAGTTCCCTAGAAAACCCCGTCCCTCACCAATAGGGGAGGACTAATAACTTTGGGAAGGGGGGGAAAGATGATTTTTTCCTCCCCAAGGGTCAAAAAGCAGCAAGCAGGAAGGAATTAATCCCCTCACCAAATCCCTGTCTAGAACATCGGTTCCCTCCTGTCCATTATCAATAAAAGCAAGCAAGAAACAGACCTGTTTGTGTGATTTACTAAGAAGCGCAAGCATGAATGAATCATAAAATTGTATAGTTGGAAACGGACCTGCAGGCCACTAAACCCAGCCTCCTGTTTTGTGCAGAAGCTTTTAAGGCCACCCCCACTCATCAGCATTTCCAATACTTACGACTGTTTGTCACACTTAACGTCTGTTGCAACATCCCCATGATCACGTAATCAAAATTCAAACGCTTGGCAACTGGTTCATATTTATGACGGTTGCAGTGTCCCAAGGTCATGGGGTCACTTTTTGTGACCTTCTGACAAGCAAAGTCAGTGAGGAAGCCACTGAGCCACAATTGCAGTGGTTCACTTAACAGCTGTGGCAGGAAAGGTCGCAAAGCAGAGCAAAACTCACTTAACAACTCTCTCTCTTAGCAACAAGAAATTTTGGGCTCTACTGTGATCGTAAGTCGAGGGCTACCTGTATTCCAGGAATTTCAAATTTTAGCCGCCCCAGAAACTGACAAAGATGTAGAAAGGATGAGCCCTGGTACCTATACAGGTAATCCTTGACGACCATTTTGATCCATTATGACCATTTGTTTAGTGGCTGTTTGAAGTTAAGATGGTACTGAAGAAAGTGACTTATGACCAGTCCACTTACTTACAACAAGCTAGTCTAGGGAAAAGAAGGCTGGGGGTGGGGGCATGATAGCAATGTTTCAGTAAGACTTTCAAGAAGAGATTGGACTGCCATTTGTCAGAAATGGTGTAGGGTCTCCTGCTTGGGCGGGGGGTTGGACTAGATGACCTACAAGGTCCCTTCCAACTCTGATTATCTGTTATCTGTTATATTAATATTTGGAAAGCTGCCACAAAGAGGAGTGGGTCAACTTAGTTTCCAAAGCACCTGAAGGCAGGACAAAAAAACAACAGATGGAAACTAATCAATGAGAAAAGCCACTTGGAATTAAGGAGTGAAACCTCCTAACAGTGAGGAAGATTAATCAGTGGAACAGTTCGCCCCCAGAAGTTGTGGGTGCTCCATCACTGGAGGTGAAATGGTGAAACTTGTGTGAAATGGTATAGGATCTCTTGCTTGAGCAGGGGGCTTGACTAGAAGACCTTCAAGGTCCCTTCCAGCTCTATTCTGATTGACACTATCTCTGTGGTCACATGTTCATGAATTTAGCACTTGGCAACCTTCACCCAGCTATGAAACTCACAGCATCCCACTGTCAAGTGACTGCCCTTTTGTGACTGAACACAGAATGTAGAATACAGAATATAGAGTATAGCATACGGAATAAGTGTTGGAAGGGGCTGGGAGGTCTTCTAGTCTAACCCACTGCTCAAGCAGGAGACCTTATACGAGTGGTAGCTAACCTTTTTCGTCTCCTGTGTCAAAAATTGTGTGCGCGCTCGCGTGCCAGCACCCAGAAGGCAATGCACATCACCCCTCATGCCCCCTGCCACCCCCTTACCTGCACTGCGCCTCCCAGCTGATTTTTGGCCCGTTTTGAGGCCTTTTTCGGGCTCCCAGAGGCTTGAGGAAAGCTTCTGCAGGCTTTGCAGGCCGAAAAATGGGCCCGTTTCATCACTTCCGGTATTTCTGGAAATAAAGGAAGTGACAAAACGGGCCTATTTTTCAGCCTGCAGAAGCCTTTCCTCAAGCCTCTGGGAGGCCGAAAAAGGCCTCAAACAGGCCAAAAATCAGCTGTGAGGCGCACACATGTGCAGTGAGGTAAGTTTGCCTGCGGCTTGCGTGCCAGCACAAATGGCTCTGCGTACCACCTGTGACACGCATGCCATAGGTTCGCCATCATGGCCTTATACCATCCCAGACAAATAGGTGTCTTCTTAAAAACCTCCAGGGGTGGAGCACCCATAATTTCTGCAGGCAAGTCATTCCATTGATACATTGTCCTAATGTCAGGAATTTTCTCCTTAGTTCTAGGTTGGATCGATCATTCTTTAATTGTCTTCTACCTTTAATGACTTCTTCTCCTGACTTCAGGTGCTCTGGAGAATAAGTTGACCCCTCTTCTCTTGTGACAGCTCCTAAAATGAGCCTTGGTGGTGCAGGCTGTTAAACACCTAGCACTTAGCTCCAGGTGCCTGCAATTAGAGCCTTGGTGGCTCAGGCTGTTAATTGCCTGCACTTAAGTTCCAGCTGCCTACAACTGCTGTAGGCTCGAATCCCACCAGGCTCAAGGTTGACTCAGCCTTCCATCCTCTCGGGGTAGGTAAATTGAGGACCCAAGATTGTTGGGGGCAATTAGCTGACCTTGTAAAAATGCCGCTTAGTAATAAGCAGGCATATACAATGGAATGAAGGCTATTGCTGAGCACACTGGGTTGCATCCCAAAAAATTGTAAGCCGCCCTGAGTCTCCGGAGAAGGGCGGCATATAAATGTATCTAAAAAAAAATTAGTGCAGGCTCGAATCCCATCAGTTTCAAGGTTGACTCAGCCTTTTATCCTCCCGGGGTAGGTAAAGTGAAGACCCAAGATTGTTGGGGGCAATAAGCTGACTTTGTAAAAATGCTGCTTGGGGGAGGCAAAAGCCCTAGTAATAAGCAGGCATATACAACAGAATGAAGGCTATTGCTGAGCACATTGGGTTGTGCTCCAAAGATTGTAAGCCGCCCTGAGTCTCCGGAGAAGGGCAGCATATAAATGCAAATTTAAAAAAATATATTAGACCTTCAAAATAAAAGGGAAACTGGCAGGGAAGGTTGCAAGTCACAGTCATATAATGTCTTGATTAACGACCACACCACTTAATGATGAAATTTCCAGTCCCTATTTCCAGTAGTCATAAGTTGAGGACTATCAATCTTCCCTTGGACCTTAGAGAGGAAACCTGGCCTTGGAACGCTGACTCCGAAGTCAAACTTGTACCCTGTGCATTATCATACAATTTTGACATTTTTACAAAAATAGGGGAAATATGTTTCAGAAACCACATTTTGGTCCCAGAATTCAGTTTTTATGGTGGGGAAAGTAACAAATTTGGGAAGAACGAAGTCCCTTGAAGAAGGTTCTTATGAAATTCTCTAGGGCAGAATATTAAAAGGACCTTGAGATGATTCCGTTTTTAAACACTAGAGGGCACTATATCCCAACCCCTCTCAAAAATGAGATTTAATCCAAGAGATTCAGAGATCCCGCACTGAACTACAGATCGCAATTCCATCCAGCCCACTCTGACAATTCCCCTTAATCACAAAACAATTACCAATCAGCAAAACAAAAAAGATTTCTGTTCATAATATGTGAAATACGAGGCTTTGCAATATTTAATTCATTTATTATAAATGAATTACTTTTAATGCATCTCCAAAACACCCCCTAATTCCATTTTGGCCTGTATTATTATAACTGAAAAGACTTCTAATGCCATTCTAAAGTTATGTCCAAATTTGTTAAATCTGGGATGAAAACCCCCCTGCATCTCCTCTATTCAATATTAAGGGGATGAACTCACCTTCCAAATACCATTAATTGACAACCATCATATTTTTCCCATGGAGCATTCTGGGAAAACAGAGATTGACATTTTGATAGTCATATTCTTGCTTCCAAAGAAACAAACCAATCTTACACCTTTCCTACAGGTAGTCCTCAACTTACAACAGTTCATTTAGCGACTGTTCAAAGTTACAACAGCACTGAAAAAAGTGACATGCCCGTTTTTCACACTTATAACCGTTGCATCCTCCTCCAGTCATGTGATCAAAATCTGGGCAGTTAGTAACTGACTCATATTTATGATGGTTGCAGTGTCCCCGAGTCCTGTGATCGCCTTTTGCGCCCTTCTGACATGCAAAGTCAACGAGAAAGCCAAATTCACTTAACAACCAGGTTATTAAATTAACAGCTTCCGTGATTCACTTAACAACCGTGGCAAGAAAAGTCATAAAATTGATCAAAACTCAGTTAACAATTGTCTTGCTTAGCGACAGAAATTTTGGGCTCAATTCTGGTCGCAATTCAAGGACTACCTGGATAGGTTTTTACATGTTCATGTTTACATATATTTTTTGCTACAGCTGAAATCTTTCAATTTTAAGAACGCTAAATGCTTAATGTAAATACATTCCAAGTTGGAAATCTGAGTTCGGTAATTTCTGAAAAAAAGAACGAAAATTACATGAAATTCTCCCCTGCTTTAAATTCTAATGAAGTTTCCCCTCCCTCTTCCAGATCAGCACCACATATAACCCAGCTCATTAGTTCACACTTGTAAAAGGTTCCAACTCATAAAAAGCTGATAGTCATGTGACCCTCTAACCCAAGGGTGTCAAACTCAAGGCCTGGAGGCCAAATCTGGTCTGCGGGGTTACCCTGGAAATAGTGAAGGATTGGCCCGCGGTGCCTCTGCCAGCATAAAAAGAGCTTGGGAGGGCGCACGCAGCCCTCCCGAGCTCCGTTTTCCCTGACAGAGGATTGCAGGAGGCCATCGCAGCCAAAAACGGAGCTCGGGAGACTGTTTTCAGGGCAGAGCACTTGGGCCACCACAGGTGCCCCCCCCCAACACAAGTGACATCATGCTGGCCACACCAGTGGTGGGATTCAAATTTTTTTACTACCGGTTCTGTGGGTGTGGCTTGGTGGACCTGGCAGGGGAAGGATACTGTAAAATCTCCAGTCAGAAGTGGTATTTGCTAGTTCTCTGAACTACTCAAAATTTCCACTACCAGTTCTCCAGAACTGGTCAGAACCCGCTGAATACCACCTCTGGGCCACGCCCATCCTGGCCACGCCACCCCAGCCCCCCGGAGGTCAAACAAACCCCTGAGGTGGCCCTCAATGAAATCGAGTTTGACACCCCTGCTCTAACCCCATGAGATTAAGCACCAAAGGTCTCTAGCTACCATCAGGCAGATGGAACGTGGAGTCCTTTTCAGGCATGGCTTATGGTGGTGCATGGAAACATCCAGGTAAAATCCTTCACTTATGACCAAAATTGGGAGCAGCAGGGCTGCTTACTAAGTGCCCAAACTCTGATCATGTGGCTGTAGGGATGCTACAGAGGTCGTAAATGTGAGGACCCTTTGCAAGTCACTTTTTTAGTGTTGTAACTTTGGACAGTCGCTAAAATGGCTATAAGTCAAGGACTGCCTCTAGAAAGCTGATGGCAAAAAAAACAACCAATGGTCCATCAAGGCTGCCCTTTGAGTTTTTGTTTGCTCGTTGTTGTTTTCTTATTTATTTATTCATTTTTAATTATGGATTTTTATTCTTTATTTATTTTTTTATTTACAGCTCATCGCGCAGTCAGCCAGATGTTCAGGCATCTCTATCCACCTATCGAATCCTTACCAAGGATCTAGGATAGGCAGATGTGGATGTTTGATATTTTAATTTTAACTTTTTAAAAAAATCTTTTAATTTTTGCTGGATGATGGACATGTATTTATCCCAAGCATGTTTAAACTCAGTTATTGATGATCCCAAGCTTCCATGGCAGGTAGGCCTCGACTTATGACCTCAGTTGAGCCCAAAATTTCTTCTGAGAAATGAGACATTTGTGAAGTGAATTTTGCTCCATTTTACGTCGCAACTTCGAAAGGTCACTAAATGAACCATCGTAAGTCAAGGACTACCTGTACTCTTCCTGTGAGTCACTGAACAAAGCAGAGCATATCATGCCTCGCTGTTTATTTTAAGGCCTGCCCGTTGCAATTTATCCCAAGGTCCAGAGCTCCAAATGCCCCATTCCCACGGGAGGAGACTGTTTTCTTTACCGCTAGCGCAACCTCCCACGTTTCTCTGTCCTTTTATATTATTTTGGCAATTTCTGAGCTTGATTTATGTCATGAGAGCCTCACTGGCAGCATGGCGATGGCTGTTTGGAGTCACTGTGTTTCTGGGATGACGCTGACCGACTCTCATCCCCTCAGCTCAGAGCTCCTCACTGAATCTCCAAAGGTGTTTTTTTTCATGAGGCAACTGGACTTTCTGGTTTTTTTCTTTTGAAGACATTTCGCTTCTCATCCAAGGAGCTTCTTCAGTGTGAGGAATGGAAAGATTCCAGTCAGAGCTGAAGAAGCTTCTTGGATGAGAAGTGAAACGTCTTCAAAAGAAAAAACCAGAAAGTCCAGTTGCCTCTTGAAAAAAAAAAGCACCTTTGGGACAACCGTGAGCTGGATATCACTGAGAATCTCCATGGACATTCATTTCCAAAGCCGTTTCTCCTTCTGAAAGGAGATGTTGGCAAAAAAATATGAGGGCCCTGCAGAGGCTATACAGGTAGTCCTCAACTTACAACCATTCTTTTAGTGACCATTTGAAGTTACAACAGCATTGAAAAAAGTGACACATGGCCATTTTTCACACTTATGACCATTGCAGCATCCCCGTAGTCATGTGATCAAAATTCAGATGCGACATATCTATATCTATCTATCTCTATCTATCTCTAATCTCTATCTATCATCTATCTCTATCTAATCTATCTCTATCATCTATCTATCTCTAATCTTTATCTCTATCATCTATCTCTAATCTATCTCTATCATCTATCTATCTCTAATCTCTATCTCTATCTATCATCTATCTCTATCTATCTCTATCATCTATCTATCTATCTATCTATCTATCTATCTATCTCTAATCTCTATCTGTATATCTATCTATGTCTAATCTTTATCTCTATCTAATCTATCTATCTATCTATCTATCTATCTATCTATCTCTATCTAATCTCTATCTCTATCTATCATCTATCTATCTATATCATAATATCATATATATTATATATGAACGATATTTTCTGCTTGGAAGCGTCGCCAAGTCTTTTTTTTTGTAAAAAAGTTTTTTATTTTATGTTTCAAAAAATATCTCTTTTAGTGAACAGAGTGGTTCCAGGTTTTTACAATTCCCTACAAACATGAGCTTAATTACATATTCATCTTTCACATTCAATTTCATATCGTATCATTACATTTACAATTTCTATTAGTTTTCTCAAACATTCTTATATTCTTCACACTTATTATATTTTCTATTCATATCTTAACTTCTTTCATTTTTCTTCGAATATTCTCGTGTCTTATTTCTTGTTCTGTGTTCATTGTACTTGTACTTTTATCTATCACATTTGCAAATTCATTGCATACTCTTGGTTCATTATTCAAAAAATTTCATCATAGTTCTAATAATTCAAAGATCTCCCCCTTTAATTACTAATTTGAGTGTACCACCCCTGCATTGCCAAATCTTAAAGTAGGCATTTTTTTCGTACTTTTAAATCATCTTGCCCCGAACCAATGGGGAATGGAAGCAGAAATAAACAAATACAGCTTCACACACTAACTTTTAAAATATACAGGATTTAAATTACTGACCTTCACAGCCAAGCAATACTATTCTTCTTATATAAAAGTTTGGATGCCTGATTGCTTGGGGTTTTTTTTTTCAATTTTCAGTGTTCTCGTTTTGTTTTATTTCATCCCAAATGCACCTTCTTTTCCTTATAGTGGCTAAGAAGATTGGCATCTTAACAGTGGTCTAAAATTATCCTTAAATAATACATCAAGGTCATTTTAGCCATACTGAAAACCTTTTTTCCTAAAAAAAAAAGGACCAAAATACAAAGCTCTGATGACCTCATGGAAAAGATGACCGGGGTGGGTTGGGAGGGGAGAGAGAAATAAATATTTGGAGGAAAGAGAATTTCAAAAACTCAGACAGCTTCAACAGAAAAGATGTGGGCAGGAGGGGGCTACTGCTTGCTTGCGCCAATGTTTGCAGAGGTGAATGGATGAAAGTGATGTTCCCTGAGAGCAAACAGGTTGAACCCATTGGCCATCTCGTCCAAAACCTTTTGCAGGCCTTCCAGACTGAACCTCTTTCCCTGGTCACAAGAACAGGTGGGGAAGTCCCTCCTGGGTCCATTTTTAGCCTTCCAGCTCAAGCAATGTACAGAAGCTACCCATTATCAGTCCCGTGCGTGGCTATTAGAGGAGGCTCTGGCAAAATCCAGTTGGAGACCAGTCCAGCTGGTCTCCTCCATCAGCCCCCCCCCCGATCCTCGTAACAGGGAAAAGCAGTGCTGGCCTGGCCACCAGATGACCAGAAGCTACACTATGAGATCAGGGCTTCCACCAGGAACCCAAAAATTCCACCAGTAGCCCAGATAATCCACCAGGAACTCAAGACCTTCATTATGAGAATAGGCCTCCACTATGAGAGCAGGATTTTCACTATGAGAGCAGGACCTCCCCCAGAAACTCAAGACCTTCATTTTGCAATCAGGGTCTCCACCAAGACCTCTATCAGAAGATCAGAACCTCCACCAGGAGCCCAGAACCTCCACCAGAAGATCAGAACCTCCACCAGAAACTCAAGACCTTCCTTTTTTTTTTTTTAATTACATTTATGGCCCTTCTCCAAGACTCAGGGCGGCTTACAATTTTTGGAGCACCACCCAATGCGCTCAGCAATAGCCTTCATTCCATTGTATATGCCTGCTTATTACTAAGCAGCATTTTTACAAGGTCAGCTAATTGCCCCCAACAATCTTGGGTCCTCAATTTACCTACCCCGAGAGGATGGAAGGCTGAGTCAACCTTGAGCCTGGTGGGATTCGAGCCTACAGTAATTGTAGACAGCTGGATCTTAAGAGCAGGCATTTAACAGCCTGAGCCACCAAAGCTCTTTTGCGATCAGGGTCTCCACCAAGACACCAGGACCTCCATCAGAAGATCAGAACCTCCACTAGGAGCCCAGAACCTCCACCAGGAGCCCAGAACCTCTACTATGAGATCAAGATTTTCACTATGAGAGCAGGATCTCCACCAGGAGATCAGGGCCTCTGTCAGAAGATCAGAACTGCCACCAGGAGCCCAGGACCTCCTCTATGAGGTCAGGACTTCTAATATGAGAGCAGGGCCTCCACCAGGAACCCAGGACCTCCTTTCTGTTGGGAAAAGGGGGCCGCAGCTTGGGAGGAGGGGGGGGCATCCAGGCCCAGACCTTCTCACTGCTGAGAAATGTGTGAAATCCAACTTCTTCGCTTCCCCCCTCCCTCCTGCTTTTCTGGACTTTCTCTCTCCCCCCTCAAGCGGAACTGTTCCCAGAGAAACATTCCATCTCACCAGGGCTAACGACTTTCTTCTGTGCTCTTGCATTAATGAGTCCGGGGCCCCGGCTCTCGTCAGAGAGAAGCCATGCACGAAATTGCTTGAATTTTTAATTCAGGAGGGTTGTGATAGGAGAATCAAAGTCACACACACTCCAGTCGCCGAGGCCGGGGCCGACACGGGCCATTGGCTCGGCCAATTTTCTTTTGATTTTCTCCAAATATTTCTCCGTTACCACCTCCCCGGCCCACCACTTCCTTGCCTGTCCCTTGGGCGAGGAGAGGCACCTCGGTGGTGTAGTTTTTAAGCAACCGAGACAAGCCCCCCCCTCCCCACCTAGGGACCCCCTGGTTATCATCTCTCTCTCTCTGTCCACCTCCCAGCCCCACTGGGTTTATTTTGCACCTGGAGCTGCGGCAGAGTTCTGGGAGACTGCCTCCGAAGGCAACTTCCCGCCCTCGGCTTCGCTTCTTCTCGTCCAGAAAGTGGACGCGCCCAATAAGAGACGGAGCCACCCCCCCCCCCAAAGAAGGCAATTTTCATCCTGCCTCCCCCAGCGAGGGAGAGGTGACCTCCTTGGGAAAAAAGCAGGACATCAAATGAAAAGCGTGTCTTTTTGGGAAGGGTCACTTCTCTTGGATCAAGGGCCACCACTCTGGCTTGTGGGAAAGGGACGCTGGAGGCGTGACAACGGAGGCGTTGCAAACAACAACAACAACACCCCAGCATCTTCATCTCACTAGGGATGCTAGAGGCAAGCGCCTTGGGTTGTTGGTTTTTTTCCCCCCCAGCCAACAAGGGGGGAAATGAAGGTTTTCTTGCCAGGAATAGTTTTTCCAAAGGAATCTGGGGAAAAAAAAAGGAATACAGGTAGAGCTCAACCAATGATCACAAGTGAACCTCAGATTTCGGTTGCTAAGTTTAGACATTTGTTATGTCCCACAGTTGTTAAGCGAATCAGTGCGGTGGTTAAGCTAGCAACACAATTAAGTGTTGTTTTTATTTTTTTTATTTTTTTTCAGAGTTGGAAGGTACCTTGTCGGTCATCTAGTCCAACCCCCTGCCCAAGCAGGAGACCCTACACCATTTCTGACAGATGGGAGTCCAATCTCTTCTTGAAAGTCTCAAGTGATGGCACTCCCACAACTTCCGAGAGCAAGTTGTTCCATGGGTGGATTGTTCTCACTGTCAGAAAGTTTCTCCTTATTTTCAGGTTGAATTTCTCCTTTTCCAGTTTCCGTCCAATATTTCTTGTCTGGCCTACAGACGCTTTAGAAAATAGCTTGACCCTTTCCTCCCTGTGGCAGCCCCTCAAATACTGGAAGACTGCTATCCTGTCTCCGCTGGTCCTCTTCACTAGACTAGCCAGGGCCAGTTCCTGTAACTGTTCATCGTATGTTTTAGCCTCCAGTCCCCTAATCATCCTGGTTGCTCTTCTCTGCACTTTTTCTAGAGTCCCAACATCTTTTTTATAGTGTGGTGACCAAAACTGGATGCAGTTTAGTCTAGGTGTGGCCTTACTAAGGCTTTATAGAGTGGTATTAGTAGCTCCCTTGATCTTGATTGTATCCCTCTGTTATGCTTATCAGAAGGTCACAAAAGGCGATCACATGACCCCAGGGACACTGCAGCCGTCATAAATATGAATAAGTTGGCTTGGAATTTTGATCACGTGGCCACGGGGATGCTGCCATGGTCGTTAAGCATGAAAAATGTTCATAAGTCACTTTTTTCTGTGCCGAACGGTCACTAAGGGAGCTGTCATAAGTCAAGGACTACCTGTAGTTTTTTTGTGTTGTAAGGACTCTAGAATAGGGTGTTGAGTTCAACTCTGCCCATTGCAGGAATCCATAGTAAGGCAGTCCAGACTGATAGCTATCTGGTCTCTGCTTCGGAGCGCAGGAAAACCAATGGGCTCCATTGCCAAATTGCTGCTGTTTTTTTTTAAATGTTCAGTTTAAAATACTATAAATCCCTTGTTTCATATCCTGGAGCAATCGTGTCTGGCTAACATCCTTCCAGGGTCCTAATGGATCCACCCACAGTATTTACTCAAGCTTGAACTTACCCAACTCTTAAAAAGTTTAGTTTACAAGCCCCTGATCTTCTTAGCGGCCTCCTGTGAACTTGTGCGATTTCTCTAAATCCCCCTTAGAAACGGTGGTGCCCACTTGACTTGGTGCCACCTATAAATTCATTGGCTCTTCTTTCTTTCTTTTTTCTTTTGCAGCTTTGTCGGGCTGCTCCTATCGGGTGTGCGATCACCCACCCAGTGTTTGCACAAGGGTTCAGCCCAGATTGAAAGAAGGATGGTCCTTTAAGACAAACTCCACAAAGCCGAACGTGCTGGGTTGTTTTTTTTCTCCCTTAGCTGCATTTCATTTTCGAGGCTTAATTCGAAGTAAATAGAGCTGATACAATTTCCTTCCAGCTATCTAGTCCTCAGTGGTCACACAGGGAATTATAACATTGGTCATCGGGTTTTTGAGTCCAAGAGATGCACGATAAAAACTCTGCATAGCTGGAGGTTTTTAAGAAGAGAATGGGCAGCCATTTGTCTAACATGGCATAAGGTTTCCTGCAGAGGAAACACAAGCAATAAATTAGGCAGCTAATAACAGCGGCCACACTCTTAAACTATCCTGGTTTGTATAGTTTAGGAACAAATAACAACCAACTCACAGGGCCATCCAGAGAAGGAATCATTGAAATAGTCAAAATTGTGCCCAAGAGCATGTAAAAGGCAACCTGACTTGTGGGCGGGTGTGGCCTTCATTTTGTTGTTTTTTTAAATATCTCTTCTCTCACAGAAGATACTGTCCGTGAGGATTCTAAATAGACCTGTAGCCACATAATGTTAATAGATTAGAATAGAAAGTCAGAACTCAGTTGGAAAGAGGCATTTAGAGCAGGGGGTTGGACTAGATGATCTACAAGGTCCCTCCCAACTCTGTTGTTCTGTTCTATTCTATTCTATTCTATTCTATTCTATTTTATTTATTTATTTATTTATTTATTTATTTATTTATTTATTTATTTAGATTTATGCGCCCTACTCCCAAAGGACTCAGGGCGGCGAACATACAAAAGAATATACAGTAACACAACTAAAAACAAGTCCAAATTACCAAAAGTTAAAACAATAAAATCACAAAACAAACAAATTAAAACTACCCACCCCGAGGTTAATCCAGGCCGGCCTGCTGAAACAGCCAGGTCTTCAAGTCTCGAAAGGAGCGGAGATCAGGGGCCAAACGCAGATCCGCAGGAAGCTGGTTCCACAGGGCGGGCGCTCCCACAGAAAAGGCCCTAGCTCTGGGAGCCGCCAGCCGACAATGCCTGACCGACGGTATTCCCAGAAGGCCCCTCCTATGGGAGCGCACGGGCGATTGGACTGTGATGCAGGCAGGAGGCGATCCCGCAAGTACCCTGCACCCAAGCCATTAAGGGCTTTGTAAGTTGTTACTAACACCTTGAAGGAAACCCGAAGGCAACCGGCAACCAATGCAGGTCGCGCAGGAGGGGTGTAACATGGGAGTATCGGGATACCCCCATCACAGCTGCGCAGCGCATTCTGCACCAGCTGCAACCTCCGGTAATCCGCAAGGGAAGCCCCATGTAGAGAGCATTGCAGTAGTCGATCCTGGACGTGACGAGCGCATGAGTGACCGCTCAAGAGCATCTCGTCCAGGTAAGGGCAAGCTGGCAACCAGCCAACCTGGGCAAAGCCCCCTGGCCACAGCTCCCACCTGCTCCTCCAAACTGAGCTGTGCATCCAGGAGGACGCCCAGATTCCTCGCCCTATCCACGGGGTAACACCTCCCCATGACCAAAGATGGCACATCAACTGAAACCCGAGATGCCGGTAAGAACAGCCACTCAGTCTTGGCCGGGTTGAGTCTGAGCCTATTACTCCCCATCCAGGCCTGCACCGCCTCCAGGCACCGGGACATCACCGAGAGAGCATCACTGATCTGGTCTGGGGTGGAGATATACAGCTGGGTATCATCTGCATATTGATGATACCTCACCCCAAAACCACGGATGATCTCGCCCAGCGGTTTCATGTAGATATTAAACAGGAGAGGTGAGAGAACCACCCCTGAGGCACTCCACAACTAAGAGGCCTCGGGAGGACCTCTCTCCCTGTCAACACCGACTGCGAACGGTCCGAAGGTAAGAGGAGAACCACCGTAACACGGTGCCCCCACACCCAACCCCCGGAGCCGCCGCAGAAGGATACCATGGTCGATGGTATCGAAAGCCGCTGAGAGATCTAAAAGGACCAGAACAGAGGAAAAACCCCTGTCCCGAGCCCTCCAGAGATCATCCACCAATGTGACCAATGCTGTCTCGTGCTGTGCCCGGCCTGAAACCCGATTGGTACAGGTCAAGGTAATCAGTTTCCTCCAGGAACAGCGGAAGCTGCTGAACCACCACGCTTCAACAACCTTCGCTAAAAAGCGAAGGTTGGAGACTGGACGATAGTTATTCAAAACGGTTGGGTCCAGAGCAGGCTTCTTAAGGAGGGGTCTCACCACCGCCTCTTTAAGGGCGGCAGGAAAACCCCTTCACTCAAAGAAGCGTTGATAACTGCCTGGAGCCAAACAGGTAACCTCCCTGGAGGCATAAACCAACCAGGAAGGACACGGGTCCAATAAACACGGGTGGAAGACAGCCTCCGCATGATCCTGTCCACTTCATCCAGGGAGACAGAGTCAAACTCAACCCAAACCGATCCACAAGACTCGCCATGCCATCGCCAACATCCTGCCAGTCAGAGTCTAAGCCAGCCCGAATCTGAGCAACCTTATCCGCCAGATGTAAACTAAAATCCTCTGCTCTGCCCGAGGGGTCCCTCCCCTCAATTGCAAGAGGGAGCGAGTGACCCTAAACAGGGCCGCAGGGCGATCATCTGCAGACGCCGATCAGAGCGGAGAAGTAAGTACATCTCGCTGCTCTAATCGCTTCCAGGTAAGTCCTAATATAGGCTCTTAACTGGAGACGGTCAGACTCAGAGCCACTAGTCCTCCACCTACTTCTCTAGGCCTCCTCTGCCGCTTCATTCCCAAGCTCCTCTGAGAACCAAGGAGCTAAACGAGGTCTCCGCAAGGGAGAGGCCGCAAGGGGACAACCCGGTCGAAGCTGCGAGGCCGCCTTGCCAGGCGGCCACCAAAGTCTCGGCCGGGCTGTGGACAAGGGAGGTGGGCAAAACCCCAGGGCCGCCTGGAACCTCTCCGGTCCATTAGGCCTGGGGCGGAACCATCGATCGGCTCCTCATCCCAGCAGCAGGAGCAGCATATTGGAAGACCAGCCTCAGGAGATAATGATCTGTCCATGATAGGGGTAGAATAACCGGAGATCCAACCCCCAGATCACTACACCACTGCCCCGAGATAAAACCAGGTCGAGCTGTTCCCCCTCATGGGTGGGCCCCTGAATCACCTGGGTCAGGTCCATGGCTGTCATGGATGCCAAGAACTCCCGAGCCAATCCAGACGCCACCCCCAGGGAGGGGTTGAAGTCCCCCAGAACAATAAGTCTGGGAAACTCCACCACCACTCCCGAGAGGGCATCCAGCAGCTCGGGAAGGGCCGCTGCAACGCAGCTGGGGACAGGTACATCAACAACAGGCCCAACCACCACCCGGCCCAACCTCAGAAGGAGGGATTCGAACCGCCAATCTGCGGACAGTGGCCTCCCTTGGAAACAGAGTCTCCCTAATAACAATCGCTACTCCTCCACCCCTACCCTGGGCACGTGGCCGGTGCAACACCGGAAACCTGGGGACAAAGATCACATAGAGGGACACCACGCCAGGCCCCAACCAGGTCTCCATGATACACGCCAGATCCGCAGCCTCCTCCTCAATGAGTTCACGGAGGAGGGGAGCCTTATTGGCTACGGATCTGGCATTTACATACACCAGCCTAAGCCCAGGGACCACACCGCCCAAAGACCCAGGGGAGCGGGCAGAGACCTGAGGGTCGGAGCGCACCACCGCCAATAATGGGCGCGCTCCCAAGACACGATATGACCCTCTGTCTCGCCCACCCTGCCATAACCAATCGCCCTAGGGATTGTCAGTCCCACCCTGCCTAATGCGGACCTCGTGGCCCCCTCTATTCTATTCTATTCTCATTCCATTATTCTATTCTGTTCTGTTCTATTCTATTCTATTCTATTCTATTCTATTCTATTCCAGTACAAGAAATCCAAATTAAAGCATTCTGTGAGTGAAGCAAGGAAGAGCAAATGGTGACAAAGTGGGAAATTATGAGTTCAAATACTACCTTAGTCATGAAAGCTGGCTGGGTGACTTTGGGCCAATCACCAAGAGACAGTGAGTTCTAGTCCTGCCTTAGGCATGAAAGCTGGCTGGGTGACTTTGGGCCAATCACCAGGAAATAGTGAGTTCTAGTCCCACCTTAGTCATGAAAGCTGGCTGGGTGACTTTGGGCCAATCACCAGGAGACAGTGAGTTCTAGTCCCACCTTAGTCATGAAAGCTGGCTGGTTAACCTTAAACCAGTCCCTCTCTCTCATCGCAGGGTTGTTGTTATGGGGAAAATAGAAGGAGGAAGGAATATTGTGTGTATTTGCTATCTTGAGTTATTTATTACAAAAAAATGAAGGTGGGATATAAATAAACAAACCGAACAAATAAAATTAAAAGAGCTGAAAAAAAAAACCCAGGTCATCTGGCAAGATCATCATCACTGTGGATCCAGGTTACCTTTCGGTCTCAACGAATTTGTGACAAAATGCTTTTGGTGGATTTCTCTCTGGATTTGGACATCTGCCCACCATACCAAGTTGGACATTGTCTTAGAGATGATGCTAGGACTCCCAACATCTGCCACCAGTTTCTGCTGATTCCTTCATGCTCCATTACTAATGTTTGGGTGGGAACCTCAGTGGCCACATCAGCTTCTGGGAGGTGCTTCCTGGGGTTGGAAGTGCCTCCAGCTAACAATTATATATTCCTTCCAAAGGAGAAGAGAATAATCTAGCCACTACTCACCATCTATTTTTCTTTCCTGTTTCCTGAAATGACGCATCGGTATAATTCCTTCCTTTTTGTGATCATCTTCAGAACCCAGGTACATATTGTTTTAATTTTTCTGTTAAAAGAAAATCCCATAAGAACTACCATGTCAAGGGCTCTTCCTCTGTTTCAGTGTTTCTTAACCATGGTAACTTTAAGGCAGGTGGACTTCAATTCCCAGAATTCCCCAGCCAGCAACACTAAGTGGAGTTAAAGTCCACTTGCCTTAAAGTTGCCAAGGATGAAAAACAGTGCTCTACTTAAAGAATTGTCTGCTGTCCAAGCCCATTTTAAGATGGACAAACAGACAGACAAGCATTGCTTTTTTTCATCTTATCACCCTCCAAATTCAACCGGCTATGACGTGATTGGGAATTTGGAGAATTATAATTTCAATATTCCTGGGTGGGATTAGGTTAGGGAAGGTTGGATTAGTATATGCCAATTTTATGCAAATCCCCATTAGTTGTCCTCCTTCGGACCCAATTATTTATTTAAAAATATCAATAGACTGCCTCAATCCTGCAGGGCACACAATAAGGTTAATGTCAACATGTAAAACATGACACATTTACAATAATGACATTAATAATGGTTACATATCAGCAGAACTGCTCGCTAATTAAGAGTTACTCTGTGGTAAGGCAGGCAGCCAATAAATTTACTAATTTAAAAAGTAATCTAAGGAATAAAAACAGGATTGCTATTATTGTACAAGGCACTTTGGTACCATAAGGCAAAATTCCATTTGTACCCCAAAATAAGGTTTTAAATGTTCAATATTTAAACGTATATTTGATAAATATTTTTTAAAAACATAATTACATGAGTCCCTGCTGTATTGTGAGTTTGGGTAGTCCTCGTTTACCGACAACTCACTCAGCGACTGTTTCAAGTTACAATGGCACTGTATGAAGGGCACTTACAATCATTCCTTGAATAGAATAGAATGGAATAGAACAGAACAGAACAGAACAGAACAGAACAGAATAGAACAGAATAGAATAGAATTGAATAGAATAGAATAGAAATCTTTATTGGGAATAAGAATAGAATAGAATAGAATAGAATAGAATAGAATAGAATAGGGAAAGACTAGAATAGAAATCTTTATTGGGGATAGAATAGAATAGAATTAGAATAGGATAGAATAGAATAGAATAGAATAGAATAGGGAAAGACTAGAATAGAAATCTTTATTGGGAATAGAATTAGAATTAGAACAGAACAGAACAGAATAGAATAGGAAAGACTAGAATAGAAACTTTATTGGGAATAGAATTAGAATTAGAACAGAAACAGAATAGAATAGGAAAGACTAGAATAGAAAACTCATTTGGGGACAGAATAGAATAGAATTAGAATAGGATGAAGAATAGAACAGAATAGAATAGGAAAGAACTAGAATAGAAATCTTTATTGGGAACAGAATAGAATCAGAATTAGGATAGAAAGAATAGAATAGAATAGAACAGAATAGAATAGGAAGACAGAATAGAAACTTTATTGGGAATAGAATTAGAATTAGAACAGAACAGAACAGAATAACAGAATAGGAAAAGACCAGAACAGAAACTTTATGGGAACAGAATAGAATAGAATCAGAATAGGATAGAATAGAACAGAATAGAGAGAGACAGAATAGAAACTTTATTGGGAATAGAATCAGAATTGAACAGAACAGAACAGAACAGAACAGAACAGAACAGAATGAAACAGAACTGAACTGAACTGAATTGAACAGAAACTTATTGGGAATCAAGAATAGAACAGAATAGAATAGAATAGAACAGGAAAAGACCAGAACATAGAAGTCTTTATTGGGATAGAATAGAACAGAATCAGAATGAAAGACAGAATAGAATAATAGAATAGAAAGGAAAGACTAGAATAGAAATCTTTATTGGGAATAGAATTAGAATTAGAATTAGAACAGAACAGAACAGAATAGAATAGGGAAAGACTAGAATAGAAATCTTTATTGGGAATAGAATAGAATTAGAATAGGATAGAATAGAATAGAATAGAATAGAATAGAATAGAATAGGGAAAGACTAGAATAGAAATCTTTATTGGGAATAGAATAGAATAGAATTAGAATAGGATAGAATAGAATAGAATAGAATAGGGAAAGACTAGAATAGAAATCTTTATTGGGAATAGAATTAGAATTAGAACAGAACAGAACAGAACAGAACAGAATAGAATAGAATAGAACCTATGGTCATGACCGTAATCCATTCCATGACTTGGGTCGCAACCCAATTTGATTGGGACCGAAGCAAGACTGACTGCACATGCGTGTACAAAAAAAATGGCACAAAAGGGAAAATCAGCATGGAAGGGGAAATTGCTGCAGCTGTGTTTGATCGCCACCCGAGTATTTGTTCACGGCCAGATGCAAAAATTTTGCGACATTTTCGGTCGTCATCCGATTTGGTTGTGGTCAGAAGCGTTCGTGACCAGAGGTTCTGTTGTAGAATAGAATGAGCTGGAAGGGACCTTGGAGGTCTTCTAGTCCAGCCCCCTGCTCAAGCAGCATAACCTATACCTATTCAGATAAGTGACTGTCTAAAGTATCTTTCATGAAGAGGCACCAAACTTGCTTATCCTTGTTTTACCATTTCCAGCGATTTGCACAACGCAGTGTTTCTCAACCTTGGCGGCTTGAAGATCTGGGGGCCTCAATTCCCAGAATTCTAAGAGCTGAAGTCCAAACATCTTCAAGTGCCAAGGTTGAGAAACATTGGAATATGTTAAGCAAAAAAGAAAAAAGGGGAGGGAGTGGAGGGAAAGAAAGGGAAAAAAAGGAAGAAGAAAGAAAGAAAGAAAGAAAGAAAAGAAAGAAAGGGAAGGAAGGAAGGAAAGAAGGAAAGAAAGAAAAGGGGGAGAGAGAGAAAGAAAGAAAGAAAGAAAGAAAGAAAGAAAGAAAGAAAGAAAGAAAGAAAGAAAGAAAGAAAGAAAGACTAAAACTAACTAAGGTGACCATGTTGGCCAAAAATGTAGTCCTCATTATGAAAGGAACATGAAGGATATAAAAAGATCGTTCTTTTAATAATGAAATGTATGTATTAATGAAAAATGCCAGATTAAAGGGTCATCCATCGGTCATTCACCCCTATTTGTCAAGCAGAAAATGTTGTCTTGCTTGCAACAAAAACCACAAACAGAGGTACAAGAAGTCAGAGGATTTAAGCAAGGTGGGTTAGCAAAGATTTTGTGAAATCCAGCTACTTTTGCCCAGCAACAGGGGGGGGTAGCTGAAATTCAAAGTAACCAATGGATGATTGACAAGTTGTTTTTCTGTGGTTTGTAGCCTTTGGAATGTATAAAAGTAACTGTAAAACCCATAAGAAGCCATTCAGATGTGCTTTGGCTAAAATGCTCTGAACCTTTGCGCAAATAAAACTTATTTTTGGATTCCAAGGTCTGAGTCTGTCATTTCCTGCAACACAACCATTTGTTTAACAATGGTTTAAAGCAAGGGTCTTCAAACTTGACAGCTTTAAGACTTTTGGACTTCAACTCCCAGAATTCCTCCTCTAGTCATGTTAGCTCAGGAATTCTGGGAGTTGAAGTCCACAAGTTTTAAACTTGCCAAGTTTGAAGACCCTTGTTTTAAATTTATGATACTCAAGTCAAGTTTCCGGTGAGGGCAGCTCAACACTGGTGATTTAATGTACATCTGGGGCAGAAGTGTCAAACTTGATTTCATTGAGGGCTGCATCAGGGTTGTGTTTGACTTTGGGGGGCAAGGATGGGCGTGGCCACGGTGAGCATGGCCAGCTCGACATCACTCGTGTTGGGGGTGCCTAAGGTGGTCCAAGTGCTCTGCCAGCAAAAACGGGCTCCCGAGCTCCGTTTCAACTGCAACGGCCTCCTGCAACCATCTGCCAGCGAAAACGAAGCTTGGGAGGGCCGCCTGCAGCCCTCCCGAGCTCCGTTTTTGGCTGCGACAGCCTCCTGCAACCCTCTGCCAGTGAAAATGTGGCCCTCCCAAGCTCAATTTTTGCTGGCAGAGGTGCCATGGGCCGGTCCTTCGCTGTTTCCAGGGAGGCCCCACAGGCCAGCTCTAAGCACCCTGCAGGCCAAATCTGGCCCCCGGGCCTTGAGTTTGTACCCCTGATCTGGGTTTTTTTCTTGATGACAGAGTGAATGTAAATTTTTTCTCCAATTTCCCCTAATAGTGCTGAAAATTCCTGGTTGTCTCCCCTTCATATATAGAACAAATCTCACCCTGCTTAGCTTTTTCAATCCCATTTGGAAAATACAATCCCGTATAACAGAATAGCATCATACAGGGAGTCCTCAATTTAAAACCATTCATTGAATGACTGTTACAACGACAATGAGAAAAGTGATGGTTTTCACACACCATTGCAGTATCCCCGTGGTCTTCTGATCAAAATGATCAAAATTCAGATGTTTGACAACTGACTCACATTTATGACGGTTGCAGTGTTCCGGGATCCCCTTTTGCGACCTTCTAGTGAGCAAGGTCAACGGGGAAGCCAGATTCACTTAACAACCATGTTACTAACTTAACAACTTCAGTGATTCACTTAACCAGTGCAGCAAGAAAGGTGGCAAAATGGGGCTTAACTTAACTCACTTAACAACCATCTTGCTTAGCAACAGAAATTTTGGGCTGAATTGCGGTCGTAAGTCGAGGACTACCTGTATTTATTTCATTTCAGGCTGCCTTTGGTGAAAAGAAAGCAAGATAAACGCAAATCAAAGCGTTGTGAATGAGAACGAACATCTGTGTAGTCCAGCATCCAATCTCCTGCAGCAGCCATGCAGAGGTTTTCAGGAAGGGGAAAGCCAGGGATATCTGCAGGGTGCGATCCCAAAAAAAAAAATCCAGATGTGAGATGCACATAAAAACGAGGTGTAGCTTCAGTCACATTGTTGAAGTTGCCATTTTTAGTTTTTCATCCATGTCCTACGGAGATTCCCGGTTCGAGATTATAAAACAAAGGGCACAAATACGAACTGGACAGATGACCAGATTCACAGACTCCGTAGCTACTTCTGAACTTTACTATTTTATACACACTCACACACAACACACACATGCATGCACGCACACACACACACACACACACATACATGCATACATACATACATATGTACGTACATACATACATATATATTTAGGAAGATCCCAAGAATTTCAAAATTATAATCCTGGCTACTTTGGATTTTTTTTTCTTTTTGTAGACTGTTGCTTTTTTTTTTAGAGATTTTGAGGATGGGGAGGGGGGAGGAACTCCTCCTCCTCCAAGAAAATGTAAAAACTGTCCTGTTCAATTCCTTTTACCTTTTCCTTGGATTCTTTCTTAAATATTAACCGAGAAGCCATTAGACGGGTGTTCAATGGAGCAGAAGGACATACGTCCAAAGTGCAAGTGTCTTGTGCAAGTATCAGTCCCCTTTAGAAAGGGGGAGGAGGGGGTTGTGTGAGTTGGCAGGGGGGGGGGCATTGGATGTTGCAGAAGAAGCATTATTGGCTTTTCGACTCTCATTTTTGAGTCCAGAATATATTCCGCAATTACACCGTAGTCCCAAAGGAGTTTGATAGATCATATGTAGACAATGAGCATCTTACAACTTTACAGGTCGTTTTCGACCTACGACCAAAATTTATTTTGTTAAGCAAGACAGTTGTTAAGTGAGTTGCCCCATTTTATGACCTTTCTTGCTATGGTTGCTAAGTGAATCACTGCAGTTGTTAAGCTGGTAACATGGTGGTTAATAGGATCTGGCTTCCCCAACCAGAGATATTTTTATTGGGTATCTTGCCTGAAGGATATAATAAAGAATTGATATATCTAATTATAAATGCATTAACAGCAGCTAGAATTGTATTTGCCAAAAATTGGAAAAGTGAAAAAATTCTGATAGAAGAGGAGGTGATTAAGAAAATAATGGAATGTGCAGAAATGAGTAAATTGACATTAGCAATTAGAGAGCAAGAAGACAAAGAATACTATAAAATTTGGGATTTATTTTATCAATGGCTAGATAAGAAAATAGGGAAATAAAACATAATATAAATATAATATAGTAAAGATAAGACAATGTAATGATATGTTATAACTGATTACAATGAAATGAATGATATTATGAACTAGGCTTTGTAAATTTGAGGTTTGCTCGAAAAGGATGACATGAATTTATAAGTAAAGTCTAATAAGGAGTTAACAATAATACAATATAAAATGAGTAGAAGATTTATATAATATGAATTTTAATAATGCATTTAGAAGGGAAAGACTGTTGATATTGTGCATAAGAGATATGTACCAACCGAGACACTACAATGGAAAGACGGTTTTATTTGATGTTTTATGTTCGTATTTGTTAATGTTTGTTGTTAAAATAAATTAAAAAACCTTTAAAAAAAGAATCTGGCTTCTCCATTGAGTTTGCTTGTCAGAAGGTAGCAAAAGGGGATCATAAGTTAAGTTAAGTTTACTGGACTTACATACCACCCTCTCTCCCTAGGGACTCGGGGCGGCTCACAATATAAAATCACACAATACAAAATTAGAATAATTAAAACTCAGTTAAACTCCAGCCCAATAAAATCTAAAACTGATAAAAACTTAATCTAAAATACAATTAAAAAACCCTACCCCCTTCACTTCAGTCCAGGCCAGCCTGCTGAAACAGCCACATGACCCCAGGACCCCAGGATGCTTTCAACTGTCATAAATATGAGCCAGTGGCCAAGGGTCTGAATTTGGATCATGTGAGCCCGGGATGCTGCATAAATGCATGCCCGTAAATGCATGCCTGTTGCCAAAGTGCCAATAAAATCAAAAAGGTAGGTAGCCACAACCATGTGGTCGTCCCATTTTGCACGTATAAATAAATAAAAAAAAAACCCGGAACAACAGAGTTGGAAGGGACCTTGGAGGTCATCTAGCCCAACCCCTTGCTCAAGCAGAAGACCCTATTCAAGTCTAGACATGTGGCTATCCACTCTTTTCTTAAAAACCTCCAGTGATGAAGCACCCACCACTTCTGGAGGCCAGCTCTTCCACTGGTTAATTGTTCTCATTGTTAGGAAATATATCCTTAATTCTAGGTTGCTTCTTCCCATGATTGGTTTCCATCCATTGTTTCACATCTTGCCTTCTGGTGCTTTGGAAAACAGGTTGATCTTCTCTTCTTGTCAAATACATTACAGATTAACAGAGTTGGAAGGGGACCTTGCAGGTTGGAGGGGCTGCCACAGAGAGGAGGGGGGGGGTCTACCTATTTTCCAAAGCACCCGAAGGCCAGACAAGGAATAATGGATGGAAACTGAACAAGGAGAGATTCAACCTGGGTATAAGGAAAATTTTTATGACAGAACAATCAACCCATGGAACAGAAGTTGCCTTCAGAGTTGTGGGAGCTTCATCCCTGGAAGCATTCAAGAAGAGACTGGACTGCCATCTGTCAGAAATGGTGTAGGGTCTCCTGCTCGGGCGGGGGGTTGGACTAGATGACCCACAAGGTCCCTGACTCCCTCCCAACTTTGATAATCTGTAAATCTGTAAGTCATCTACTCCACCCCTCTCCCCAGGCAGGAGATCCTGGCTGACACCATTTCTGACAGATGGCAGTCCAGTCTCTTCTTGAAAGCCTCCAGGGATGAAGCTCCCACAACTTCCAAAGGCAACTTCTGTTCCATTGGTTGATTGTGCTCATTGTCAGAAAGTTTCTCCTTATTTCCAGGTTGAATCTCTCCTTGATCAGTTTCCATCCATTATTCCTTGTCTGGCCTTCGGGTGCTTTGGAGAATAGCTTGACCCCTTCATCTCTGTGGTAGCCCCTCTTGGTGGCACCTTGAGATCTAACATCTTGACACATTTTATCATACCCTGCAGACAACCCAAATCCCATTCTTCATAGGAATGAAATCCTGGCAGCCTCAAATCAAGCTTCATTTTTGCAAAGGTAAAACAACAACAAAAGATGAAAGAAAATAGTTTGTATTTAGGCTTTGCTGCACTTGTAATATCGATTCATTGTTCAGGAGAGTTTCAGAAAAAAAATCCATTTAATTCTCTGCAGAGGATTAAAACTGGTCTGGAACCATGCAGGATCTTTGAATGTCCCTAACAGAATATTACTCTGCTGGGCTTACCTGTTGAGATTTTCTTTTCTTTATTTCAAATAAGGTGAAGGATAACTGCACATAACTTCTTACTTCTCCCAATTTCATCAGTACATTTCACTCTCTTTACAAAGATAAAATCCAACATTAATGGCTGCAGCAATGTAACCCAACAAATATATTTTAGTTTTCTACTGAATATGTTCTGACATCTTCTTAAAAAAAAAGTCCAGAGAAAGTTGAACTTAGCGGTGGTTTCATTTGCTTTCTAAAGGGAAACTTCAAAGTAGCTGTTATTTACTCCTAGACAAAGAAAATCCAGTATTTGTTTGCAAAGTGCTACAGAGACATTAATTACCAGGGCACCAGAAAGCCAAATTATCTGTCTCAGCTTCCTTCTCCAGGGTCCTTGAATGGAGACCCCCTCCTTTATAATACCAGAGGTTTCAGGTCAAAAGACGGGCTGCAGATTCCAAACTGATGCAACTATTTGCCATTCTTTATCCCCAGCCTGGAGCCCTCAGAATGGAGGAAAATACTGCCAGTAGGTTTAAATGCCCATTTAGAAAAGAAGAATAACAGAATAACAGAATAACAGAGTTGGAAGGAACTTTGGAGGTCTTCTAGACTCTCCCCCTGCTCAGGCAGGAAATCTATACAGGGAGTCCTTGACTTACAATTAAGTCCAAAACCTCTGTTGTTAAGTGAGACATTTGTTAAGTGAGTTTTGCCCCATTTAAAGACCTTTGTTGTCATAGTTGTTAAGCGAATCACTGCCATTGTTAAGTTGATAACACAGTTGTTAAGTGAATCTGGCTTCCCCATTGAATTTGTTGATCAGAAGATCGCAAATGTCCAGTACCCCTGGACATTGCAACCATCATAAATATGAGCCAGTTGCCAAGCACCTGAATTTGGATCATGTGACCATGGGGAAGCTGCAACTATTGTGTGAAAAAAGGTCACAAGTCCATTTTTTCAGTGCTGTTGTAACTCTGAACAGTCACTAAATGAACTGTTGTTCGTCAAGGATTCCCATTTCAGACCAATGGTTGTCCAATCGCAAGAATTTTTTTTGCTCCCTCATTACCAGTTCTGATAATTACATAAATAACCCAGTAAGTGTTTGGTGGTCTTATGCACCACGAGGAATATCAAACTTCATGAGATGCCTCTGATCCAGCTGAGTTTTAATCAAACATCTTCATCCAGTAGAAGATCCCAGCTGCCGATGGTCCCTGGTTGCAAAAAAAGAGGTAGAAATAATGTCTATAAATTGCAGGTAGCTAGATTTTGCCTAACTATAATGAAAACATACTGATGGTTAAGATCTGAGCATTGCAGAAGGTCATTATTATGTCACTTGAGAAGAAAACATGAATACGTTTTTCTCAAAAAACAATCAACAATAACAGTGGAAATACCTAAATTCTCCAAAGCTGTATTCAGTTGCATTCCTCCTGTTTTATGGCTTCTGGGAATATACTTTCTAAGTATCAGATGCTAAGAACGAACAAGCAGTTCCCCACTACTAAGAAAAGAAAATATTGGGTGAGAATAAAGGTAGCACTGGGTCTCACCTGAACTTTCCTAAGGTGTTTCTGCTAGGAATGGCATTCGTAGCATAGACGTCAAAGATGTTGAGACTCTAGAAAGAATACAGAGAAGATGATTAGGAGACTGGAGGATAAAACATATAGAGAACGGTTGCAGGAATTGGGTTTGTCTAGTTTGATGAAAAGAAGGACCAGGGGAGACATGATAGCAGTCTTTCCAATATCTCAGGGGCTGCCCCAAAGAAGAGGAAGTCAAGCTATTCTCCAAAGCACCTGAAGGCAGTACAAGAAGCAACGGATGGAAACTGATCAAGGAGAGAAGCAACTTAGAACTATGGAGAAATTTCCTGACAATTGGAGCAATTAATCAGTGGATCAACTTGATTCCAGAGGTTGTGAATGCTCCATCACTGGAGGTTTTGAAGAAGAGACTGGACAGCCATTCGTCCGGAATGGTATAAAGTCTCCTTTGAGTAGGAGGTTGGACCATAAGACCTCCAAGGTCCCTTCCAACTCTGTTATTCTGTTATTCTGCAAAGACCCTCCAAATGACTTTCTACAGCCAAGCATGTTTCTATTTGTCCTAAGGATGGGCAACTGAATGACCCACATAGCTCCAATTTAATCTGACAGAGTTTAACAGCAACACTGATGGCTTTCAGGGGTACCATCCCATTTACAGATAGTCCTTGACTTTACAACCACAATTGGGACTGGAATTTTGTTGCTCAGCAAGGCAGCAGCTAAGTAAATTTTACATCCTTTTTTAATCATGGTTGTTAAACAAATCAGAACAGAATAACACAGTTGTGGAAGGGACCTTCTAGGTCATCTAGTCCAATCCCCTGCCCAAGCAGGAGACTCTGCACCATTTCTGACAGAGGGCAGTCCAGTCTCTTCTTGAAAGTCTCCAGTGATGAAGTTCCCACAACTTCCGAAGGCAGCTTCTGTTCCATTGGTTGTTTGCTCTCATTGAAAATTTCTCCTTATTTCCAGGTTGAATCTCTCCTTGTTCAGTTTCCATCCTAGCCTTTTGGTGCCTTGGAAAATAGCTTGATCCCCTCCTCTCTGTGGCAGCCCCTCAAATTTTGGAACTGCTATCGTGTCTCCCCTGGTCCTTCTCTTCCCTAGACTAGCCATGCCCAGTTCCTGCAACTGTTCTTCGTATGTTTTAGCCTCCAGTCCCCTAAACCTCTTGGTTGCTCTTCTCTGCACTCTTTCTAGGGTCTACTTTTTAGAATCACTGCAGTTGTTAAGTCAATCACACAATCGTTAAGTGAATCCAGCTTCCCCATGGATTTTGCTTGTCAGAAACTGGCTGGGAAGGTCACAAATGGTGATTCCATGATCCAGTGGTGGTATTCAATTTTTTTTACTACCGGTTCTGTGGCCGTGGCTTGGTGGGCATGGTGTGGCTTGGTGGGTGTGGTGTGGTGTGGCTTGGTGAGCGTGGCTTGGTGGGCATGGCAGGGAAAGGATACTGCAAAATCCCCATTCCCTCCCTACCCCACTAACCTGCTTTCCAGCTCCGTTCTCCTGTGCAGGGCAACTGAAGAAGACCCGGCCAATCAGCTGGGACTCGGGAGGCAGAGAATAGAAGGGGGCAGGGCCAGTCAGAGGTGGGATTTACCGGTCCTCCAAACTACTCAAATTTTTTTTATTTATTTGATTTGTCAATCACTTACAAGATAATAAGTATAAGGATAAACATAGTTATGAATACATGAAATGAATACATATAAGAAAAATAAAAGAAATAATAAGAGAAACAATAAAAGAAACAATAAAAGAAACAATAGGACAGGGACGGTAGGCACGTTGGTGCACTTATGCACGCCCCCTACAGACCTCTTAGGAAAGAGGTGAGGTCAATAGTAGAAAGTCTAAGGTTAAAGTTTTTGAGGTTTGGGGAAGAAACCACAGAGTCGGGTAGCATATTCCAGACATTGACCACTCTGTTGCTGAAGTCTATTTCCTGCAATCAAGATTGGTGCGGTTAACCTTGAGTTTGTATCTATTGTGTACTCTTGTATTGTTATGGTTGAAGCTGAAATATTCATTGACCGGTAGGGCATTGCAATGTATGATTTTATATACTATACTTAGATCGGACTGAAGACGATGTAGTTCTAGGTTTTCTAGGTCTAGAATTTCAAGTCCAGTGGCATAAGGTATTCTGCAACGAGTAGAGGAGTGTAGAACTCTTCCTGTGAAGTATTTCTGGACTTTCTCAACTGTGTTACTATCAGATACGTAATGTGGGTTCCAGACTGGCGAGCTGTATTCAAGTATTGGTCTAGCAAATGTTTTGTATGCTCTAGTTAGTAGTATGATATTACCAGAGAAAAAGCTATGTAGGATTAGGTTAACAACTCTTAATGCCTTTTTGGCTATGTAGTTACAATGGGCTCTAGCACTTAGATCATTAGAGATGAGTATTCCAAGGTCCTTGACGGAGTTTGGATCATCAACAAGGTCTTGACTATTCAGCTTGTATTTCTGGTTCCCCAGAACCTGTCAGAACTGGCTGAATACCACCTCTGCCATGATCCCAGCAACCATTCTAAACACCTACCACTCACCAGGAGCTAAATTTTGATCACATGGCTGTGGGGATTGTGTGATGCTGATAAGTGCGAGAACAGGCCATAAGTCACATTTTTCAGTGTCATTGTAACTATGGTCACTAAAAGAATGGTCATAATTTGAGGACTACTGCTACTTTATTTTGCCCCATTCAGGAACAAAAGGGAATCTTAAGATCAAGGTGTAGCATCCCCTGTTTTGCACCTTTAGATCTGCCTAGAATTCCACCCAAAGAGAAAAATGAGTTGAAAACATTTAACTTTGCTCTGAGATTCTGTTATTCTATTTGATTGTGCTAAAGAGCATTTGCTTATTTGTTATTATTAATAATAAATTATTGCCGGAGACAAAATTCCCTGTGTGTCCAATCATGCTTGGCTAAATAAAGTATTATTCAATTCAATTCCAATTATTTATTATTAATAATCTAGAGATAGACTGTTGTTCTATTTATATTCTTTCTTCAAAAGGAAAAAAAAGGAAGTCCAGTTGCCTCCTGAAAAAAGCACCTTTGGAAACCCTGGATGACTGAGAATCTCTACAGACTTTTAGCTGTACAATTTGGGATAAACACCAGAGGTAGTATTCAGCAGGTTCTGACCAGTTCTGGAGAACCGGTAGCGGACATTTTGAGTAGTTCAGAGAACCAGCAAAGAACACCTCTGACTGGCTCCACCCCCCTCTCTTCCCTGCCTCGCATTGAGTCCCAGCTGATCAGCTGGGTCTTCTTTGGTTGCCCTGCACAGGAGAACAGAGCTGGAAAGCAGGTTAGTGGGGTGTGGAGGGAATGGGGATCCTACAGTATCCTTCCCCTGCCATGCCCACCAAGCCATGCCCACAGAACCGGTAGTAAAAAAATTTGAATCCCACCACTGATGAACACCCTTTGAATGGTGTGGGAGTAAGAATGGATTTCCAGAGGGAAAAATTGCAGACCAGGAGCACTACTCAGGTGACTCTGAGGACACAGATAAACCTCCAAGTGGCCTCAGTGACCCTCTAAAAGGATGCAAATGACCAGCTGTCTGCAAGGAATATAAATCCTTCCATTCCCAACCACCCAGTCAGAGCTGAAGAAGCTTCTTGGATGAGAAGCGAAACGTCTTCAAAAGGAAAAAAAAACAAGAAAGTCCAGTTGCCAGGTTACAACAGCACTGAAAAAAATGTCTTAGGACCGTTTTTCAAACTTATGTCCATTGCAGCACCCCCACGATCACATGATCAAAATTTGGATGCTTAGCAACTGACGTGTATTTATGACAGTTGCATTGTCCCTGGGTCATGTGATCATATCATTTTTACTGGGATAGAGAGCCAATTAACTTCATGATCCGTTTGTAATGACCTGGTCAACCGAGCATGATTTAAAAGGGATTCTCTGCCACAAAAGAGACCCCTTGATTTTGTAAACCTAAATCCTGTTCTAGGTCATTGGTTGTCCTGTCCTAATCCACAAGATCTCATTTTGATCTGGGATCTTAGTTTAGGACGCTCTTCTCAGGCCTAGCTTTAAAATGCTGCGTGTACAATTTCTCAGAATTGGTTTTAATTAGACCAAGACTGTGGGAGGCAAGTCGCAATCTCTTTACTTGGGGTGGGGGGGAGGGAATCACAGAATACCTTCAAAAGTGCTTTTAAGTTGCAGGTGTAGGACAATTCCTCAAAGTGATCAAAGTTCTTCAACATCTTAGTCTCCCACAGCCTGTACTTTAATTCTCTTTTTTCTTTTTGGCACAGGCAGGACAATATACGGCTGGGAAAGGGGGTGGGCATAAGGAACATTTGGGCCTGGCAGAATGAAACCAAGGGCGAAAATCATTATTGTATTTTTAGAGTGGCTCAGCTCGTTTGGAAAATGTGTTTGACCTTGTTTAGTACAAACGTCAACTTTTGGCTTGAGAAACTGCTCCGCCAGCTTCTAAAAATGTTGCTGAGATCCATAAGATAGAATAATGTGCTTGGAAATTATACTGGTACTGTAGACAAAAAAAGCTGAACCTGTAGAATAGGATAGGATAGAGAATAGAATGGAATGGAATAGAATAGAGAAAGAATAGAATAGAATAGAATAGAATAGAATAGAATAGAATAGAATAGAACAGAACAGAATAGAATAGAATAGAATATAGAACAAAATAATCTGATATTCCTGGCATAATAATAATCTGGTATTCCTCGATGCATGAGCACAATTGGAACCAGAATTTCCATTGCTATGCAAAGCCATTCTTAAGTAAGTCATGCTTGATTTTACAACCCTTCTTGCCATCATTGTTAAGTGAACCATGTGATTGTTAACTGTACCATGTGATCATTAAGCAAATCCTGCTCCTCCCAGTGACTTGGCTTGTCACATGACCCCAGGACACTGCAACCATCATAAATACATGCCAGATGCCATGCGCTTGAATTTTGATCACGTGACCACGCAGATGCTTCAGTGGTCATAAGGGTGAGAATTGTTCACAAGTCACTTTGTTCAGTGCCACTGTAACTTTGAACAGTTGCTAAATGAATGGCTGTAAGTCAAGGACTACCTGCATATCCACCTTTTCCTCCTCCTCCTCTGCCTCTTTCTTCTCCTCTTTCTCCTCCTCCCTGAGCCACAATAGCTTTCATTTCCCTTTCATCTCACAGAAAAATCATTGGGGTGTAATGATGCCACCATGCTCCAAACCATCCCAGGACAAGCTAATGGACAATCCTATCCTAGTGGACAATCACTTAAACATGAGCCAACAGTGTGGCAGCAGCCAAAAAAGCTAATACAATCCTTGGTTGTATAAACAGAGGCATAGCATCAAAACCACATGAAGTATTAGTACCACTTTATAAAACCTTAGTAAGACCACACCTGGAATACTGCATTCAGTTTTGGGCACCCCATTACAAAAAAGATGTTGAGACTTTGTAAAAAGTGCAAAGAAGAACAACTAAGATGATTAAAGGCCTGGGGGTTAAAACCAGGGGTGGGATTCTGCTGGTTCGGACCAGTTCTATAGAACCGGTTGTTACGATTCTGCAAAGTTCGGAGAACCGGCAAATCGCAACACTGGCATGAGAACAGAGCTGAACCTTCCTTAGGACTGAAGCTTCTATTTTTTTTAGTGCAGACTCAGGCAGCAGACTGCAGAAAGGTAGATCTGTGAGTGACTGTGTGATTCTACAAGCAACAAAGAGCCTTGGTGGTGCAGGCTGTTAAACGCCTAGCACTTAGTTGCAGCTGCCTGCAATTAGTGCAGGCTCGAATCCCACCAGGCTCAAGGTTGACTCAGCCTTCCATCCTCTCGGGGTAGGTAAATTGAGGACCCAAGATTGTTGGGGGCAATAAGCTGACTTTGTAAAAATGCCGCTTAGTAATAAGCAGGCATATACAATGGAATGAAGGCTATTGCTGAGCGCATTGGGTTGTGCTCCAAAAATTGTAAGCTGCCCTGAGTCTCCAGAGAAGGGCGGCATATAAATGCGAATTAAAAAAAAAAACACCTCAATCTGCCTGCCTACTTTGCCTTGCTTTGGGTAAAAGTTGCTCTTTTTTTAATAAAAAAATTCAATATTTACATAAATATTTACAATATTTACATACAAGCCATGCCCAGCCAGTCCCATGACCACCAACAAATTAGGACACGCCCACAGAACTGGTGATGAAGAACGATTGCAGGATTTGAATTTGGCCAGTCTAGAGAAAAGAAGGACTAGAGGGGACATGATAGCAGTATTCCAGTATTTGAGAGGCTGCCACAAAGAAGAGGGGGTCAAATTATCTTCCAAAGCACCAGAAGGCAGGATAAGAAACAATAGATGGAAACTAATCAAGGAGAGAAACAACCTGGAATTAAGGAGAAATTCTAACAGTGAGAACAATCAACCAGTGGGACAGCTGGCCTCCAGGAGTAGTAGGTGTTCCAAGCAATGGAAGTTTTTAAGAAGACACTGATCAGACACTTCTCTAAAATGGTATAGTCTCCTGCTTGAGCAGGGGGTTGGGCTAGAAGACCTCCAAGGTCCCTTCCAGCTCTATTCTCATTGATTGATACGTAAGAAAATGCATGTTTCCTTCTCTGGCCCTACCACAGTTCAGACTGTCAATATTAGGACTGAAAGTTTTGTTCTAGCAAGTGGAAACGTCTCCCAGGTATGCCTGTTGACCGCGCCTGGAGGCCAAAAACGAAGAAATGAAAAGAAAAAAAGTATAAAAAGCATTCTCCCTCTCTCTGATGTCGGTCTCTTTCTTACAAAAACCACAGCTTCCCCGTCAGCCAAAGGACTAGGGATCAAATGTAGGTCATATTTAGCAAAGGTGGGGATGAAACACAGGGGAAAAAAAGGCTGGTCCTCTTACATCACTCTGTGTGTGTTTGTGCGTCTGTAGGGTGTGTGTGTGTGTGTGTGTGTGCACACTTGGGCTGGAGAGGGGAATGGCAAGCGGGAAACTGAAGGCACTTTGGTGGCTGAGGACCAGGTAAGAAATTCCACCGGCATTTTAATGGCCTTGTTTGCGAGAAACACCTCTCACCTACAAGCCAGGAGTGCACTTTCCGGGGTGCAACCAAGCGTAAAGAGAAATTGTAAAATGGAACCTTTGTTTTCTTTCCATTTCCCCCCCCCCTTCTCGTAATGGCGTGTTCCTTCTTCGCCTTCTCGCCTTGGCCGAATAAGAACGAGCGCAGAGGCTTTTTAATTGCTCGCTTGGGTTCAGCTGGTTTTCTCTCTACCCCCGGATGTCTTCTTGCAAAAGCTGTTCCCAACCAGATCTTTGCCAGATTTCCAGAAACCAGGGAGTCAGGCCTCTTGATGATGATCATGATATGGAGGAGGAGGGAGGAGGAAGGAGGAAGGAAGAGCAGGAGCAGGAGAATTGTGGACCCCTTGGTGCTCTCTGAGCTTGGTGGTTTTATTGAAGATAAACTTTCATGACCCAACTAGGTAACATCATCAGTGCTAGAAGGGAGTGGAAGGAGGAGGAGAAGAGGAGGTGGTGATGGTGTCTGGTGCGGCTGAGCAGGTGAAATTCATTCATCCTAAGATGGGTTACCAGTCACCCCTAAGAAGGCTTGAAGAACGCCAACTCCACACAACTACAGCTAATCCTCGACTTACGACCACAGTTGAGCCCAAAATTTCTGTTGCTAAGTGGGACACTTGTTAAGGGAGTCTTTACGACCTTTCTTGCCAGTGTTTAAGTGAATCACTGCAGTTGTTATATTAGAAACACGGTTGTTAAGTGAATCTGGCTTCCCTATGGACTTTGCTTCTCAGAAGGTCACAAAAGGGGATCATGTGACCCCGGGACATTGCGACCATCATTTATTTATGTATTTATTTATTTTATTGGACTTATATGCTGCCCCCATCTCCAAAGACTCGGGGCGGCTCACAATTAAAACATACAAATACAATAAATAATTAAAAGAAATTAAATCACTATAAGGTCCAATAAAACCGAATTAAAAATTAAAACCATCCCATGCCCCCGGTAAGGTAATCACAGCCCGACTTGGTCAAATAGCCAAGTCTTCAAATCGCGGCGGAAGGTGTGGAGGTCAGGGGCCAGGCGGAGGTCCAAAGGCAGTTGATTCCATAAGTCGGGGGCCGCCACAGAGTAGGCTCGCCGTCGGGGGACCGCCAGCCAACATAAATATGAGTCAGTTGCCAAGCATCTGAATTTTGATCATGTGACCATAGGAATGCTGCAACGGTTGTAAATGTGAAAAATGGTCATAAGTCACCTTTCCAGTGCGGTTGTAACTTCGAACGGTCACTAAATGAACAGTTGTAAGCCGAGGACTACCTGTATTAAGAACAGAGGTGGGATTCAAATTTCTTAACAACCGGTTCTGTGGGTGTGGCCTAATTTGTGGGGGTGGCTTGGTGATCACGTGACTGGCTGGGCATGGCTTGTATGTAAATATTGTAAATATTTATGTAAATATTGAATTTTTTATTTAAAAAAAGAACAACTTTTACCCCAAATCAGGCAAAGCAGGCAGGCAGATTGAGTTGCTTGCAGAATCACAGATCCACTCACATATCTACCTTTCTGCAATCTGCTGCCTGAGTGTCACATAAAATTTGCTTGCATAACGCAGGCGAGTTGGATGGCACGCATGCAAGATAAGGAGTGACTGGGCAGGGCGGGGCCAGCCAGTGGCGCGATTTGCCAGTTCTCCAAACTGCACAGAATGGTAACAACCGGTTCTGTAGAACTGGTCCGAACTGGTAGAATCCCACCCCTGATTAAGAATAAGTCAAATTAATAAAATAAACCTCCATATTTAGAAGAAATATACAGGGAGTCCTTGACATAACAGCTTAACAACTGAGACCAACATTTCTATTGCTAAACAAGGCAATTGTTAAGTACATTAAGTTATGCCCTAATTTACCGCCTTTTTTGCCATGGTTGTTAAACAAATCACTACAGTTGTTAAGTGAACCATATTATCCTTAATTAAGTGAACCTGGCTTCCACCATTGACTTTAGCAATTGCAATAGCAAAAGCAATAGTATTTAGATTTGTATACTGCTTCTTCACAATGCTTTTACAGCCCTCTCTAAGTGGTTTACAGAGTCAGCCTCTTGCCCCCAACAATCTGGGTCCTCATTTTACCGACCTCAGAAGGATGGAAGGCTGAGTCAACCTTGAGCCAGTCAGGATCGAAGGCATCGAGCTCCTGGGAGCTGGCAGAATTAGCCTGCAATAGCAATAGCACTTATATACCGCTTCACGGTGCTTTACAGCCCTTTCTAAGCAGTTTAAAGAGTCATCCTATTGCCCCAACAATCTGGGTCTTCATTTTACTGACCTCGGAAGGATGGGAGGCTGAGTCAACCTTGAGCTGGTCAGGATTGAACTCCAGCTTGTGACTTTGCTTGTCAGAAGCTCCCTAGGAAGATTGCAAGTGACAATCCCAGGACCCTGGGACGCTGCAACCCTCGTGAATCGTAAATACATGCCATTTATCAAGCACCAGAAGTTTGATTGTGTACCTGTGGGGATACTGCGATGGTCATAAATGTACAAAGTAGTCCTAAGACACTTTATTTGAATCGAACTTGAAATGTTGGCAATGCCCATTCCATAATACCCAGATGCTCCTGGGATATTTAAATAAATATTTATTTATCTATTTGTATCCCGCTTTTACTATCAAGGCAGTGAACATACCTAATACCCCTTCCTCCTTCTACTCTGGTATTTTGGTACTCGTCATTAATTGGTTCTGGGAGGCACAACGAGTAACAAAAACGACGAGTACCAAACAAAATTTTTTCATAAGGGTAATCCTTTGTTTCACGGGTGGGATTCAAATTTCTTAACAACCGGTTCTGAGGGCGTGGCCTAATTTGTGGGTGTGGCTTGCTGGTCATGTGACTGGCTGGGTGTGGCTTGCTGACTGGGCATGGCTTGGTGGTCATGTGACTGGTTGGGCATGGCTTGTATGTAAATATTGTAAATATTTATGTAAATATTGATTTTTTTATTTTAAAAAGAGCAACTTTTACCCAAAATCAGGCAAAGCAGGAAGGCAGATTGAGTTGCTCACAGAATCACAGTTTCACTCAGAGATCTACCTTTTTGCAATCTGCTACCTGAGTCTGCACTGAAAAATAGAAGCTTCAGTCCTAAGGAAGGTTCAGCTCTGCTTTTAGATTAGCTAAAAAGCAAGAAATCCAATGATTTCTAGCTAATCTAAATCTCCTGGCACAGAAGAACAGCTGATGGTTGTGGGAAAAAAGTAAAAATAGCAACTTAGTAGGCAAGTTTGATGGCACGCATGGCAGGTAAGGAGTGAGTGGGCAGGGAGGGGAGGGGCCAGCCAGTAGTGTGATTTGCCGGTTCTCCGAACTGGGCAGAATCATAACAACTGGTTCTATAGAACTGGTCCGGCCAGGTAGAATCCCACCCCAGCTTTGTTTCGGCTGGAATGGGTAGCATGTCAACTGACATGGACAAGTTCTACTTGCATGTCAAGTACCAAACAAACAGTGAGTACTGGGACAAATCTTTTTCCTCAAAATGCATCAAGCATGAAATTCGACAAGTATCAAAGCAGTCTAACACCAAGGTATGACCATATTTTCCCCCTAACAAGAACGCTGTCAGGTGAGTTTGGCTGAGACAGACAGACTGGCCCAAATTCACCCAGCCAGCTTTCACACCTAAGGTGGGACTAGAACTCTTGTCATAAGGTCACCAAAAGTGATCACATGACCCTAGGACACTGCAACCATCATAAATTCGAACCAGTCACCATGCATCCAAATTTTGATCACTTGACCATGGGGATTGTCATAAGTATGAAAAACAATCCAAAGTCACTGTTTTCATTGCAGTTGTAACTCCAAACGGTCATTAAAGGAATGATGGTAAGTCAAGAACTTGCCTGTACATTCATTCCTAATGTAGCCAATGAGATGTTTTTGCCAAACAAACTAAACCACAACACAAAATAAAAGACAGAAATTCAGTAAATATTCCATCAAGCTGAGTACAGTGTGTTCTATAAATCCAGGGGGTCACCACAAAAAATTCAAAATGGAGTCCAGGACCGTGTAATCAACGTCCCAAAAGTGCTTTTTTTCTTGAAAAAGCACCTTTGGGACAACTGTGACCTAGATGACTGAGAATCTCTATTGAGGTGTAATCAAAGGCCCACCTGTTTTTTTCAGGTACAATGGAGTGGGGTGACATTCAGTGGTGGGATTCAAATTTTTTTACTACCGGTTCTGTTGGTGTGGCTTGGTGGGCATGGTGCTGCTTGGTGGGCGTGGCTTGCTTGGCGTGGCAGGGGAAGGATACTGCAAAATCCCATTCCCTCCCCACCCCACTAACCTGCTTTCCAGCTCTGTTCTCCTGTACAGGGCAACAAAAGAAGACCCAGCCAATCAACTGGGGCTCGGGAGGCAGAGAAGAGATGGGGGCGGGGCCAGTCAGAAATGGTATTTGACGGTTCTCCGAACTACTCAAAATTTCCGCTACCGGTTCTCCAGAACTCGTCAGAACCTGCTGAAATACCACCTCTGAACCGTGACCTGGATGACTGAGGATCTCTGTTAAGTTTGCATGAAGAGTCAGACACGGAGTGCTTCAGTGAAGAGTTTATTAGTGACTACAGCTCATAACAGACCCGATTTGGCTGGGCTGCGGCTGCTACTTATAGCCAGCAGCCACAGTTGCCAGCCAATCAGAGTGCAGGATTTTCCCGCACTTTTTAAACCAATCATTTCTGACATTTTACAAGAACAGTTCAAACTAAACCAATGACATTCAAACGTGCATACATAACACCCCTCCCCACTAGGTTCAGTCCATACTCAAGCCCCAACCTATCTAATGTATTCTTTTAAATAGGTGGGGCTCTTACGTGTACGTTGAGACCTTCGTGGTTCAGAAGTTTTAATGTTCTCACCCAGTGAGAGAGGAAATGTGTCTGTTGACATTTCCCTACTCGGGCTTCCAGTGAAAGAAGACCCTTTTGATTGTTACAATCTGGTCTCTCCTCCCAACACATCTCCAACCCAATGTCAGCACCCAAGTAAGGTAGTGATGTGCAATCTTCCACTTGTAAGGATGGATTTTTTTTTTAATTACATTTATATGCCGCCCTTCTCCAAAGACTCAGGGCAGCTTACAATTTTTTGGAGCACAACCCAGTGTGCTCAGCAATAGCCTTCATTCCATTGTATATGCCTGCTTATTACTAAGTGGCATTTTTACAAAGTCAGCTTATTGCCCCCAACAATCTTGGGTCCTCAATTTACCTACCCTGAGAGGATGGAAGGCTGAGTCAACCTTGAGCCTGGTGGGATTCGAGCCTACAGTAATTGTAGACAGCTGGATCTTAAGAGCAGGCATTTAACAGCCTGAGCCACCAAGGACTCTTGGCATTGGATTTTGGCATTGTGACAGGTTTTGGGATGGTTCCTGTCGTAATGGCTCGTTACACATGGGGTTGATTCTTGCTTGCTGATTATCCTCATGTTCCTCCCCTCCCCTAGAAAAGGCATTAGGTATGGGAACTAGAGAGGAACAATTGCGATGTTCCTGAGGTAACCTGGATCTAAGCTGATCAATGTGCCTGCTCCAGAGGAGTCCATCCTCTGTTTGTACCCTGTAAGAACGAGGGCCTGTGATTTGAGTTATTTCAGCAGGAATCCATGAAGGCTCACCCATAAGGTTCTTGGCATAAACAGAATCACCCACATTGAACGTGCGAACTTTGCTAGTGGAATCTGGTGGTGCGTTGGGTGCGTAAGTGGGATGAAGGCGGTCAAGGGGAGACCTAAGTTTCCTACCCATGAACAACTCTGCTGGGGATAAGTTAGTTGATGAGTTAGGAGTGATGTGCTGAACACTAAGAAGTTTTTCAATTTTCTCAGTGATGTCCCCAGGACCCAATTGCTGAAGCTTTTCCTTGGTAAAACGTACCATTTGTTCAGCCCGGCCGTTAGCCGAAGGGTGCCCAGGGGCAGTAAGGGCATGTCTGATACCCTGTTGTGCTAGATAGGATTCAAAAAGGTTGGATGTAATTTGAGGGCCATTGTCAGAGACAAGAACATCAGGTAACCTGTGGGTTACAAAAAGTTTTTAAGCTGCTTGATAACAGCATCAGTTGTGGTGGATGCCATAGGGATGACCTCTAGCCATTTGGAATATGCATCTACTATAATAAGGAAGGTGTGCCCTCTGGTAGGGCCAGCGAAATCAATGTGAATCCTAGACCATGGGCCCCTAGGACATTCCCATTCCTGTGTGGGGGCAAGAGGTGGGGCAGGCCTGACAGTTGGGACAAGATGCAACCCAGTTTTCAACCATTTTGTCAATACCTGGCCACCATACATAACTCCTGGCCAATCCCTTCATCCTTACTGTTATGTATGTAGGTTTGAATGTTATTGGTTTAGTTTGAATTGTTCTTGTAAAATGTCAAATAGGATTGGTTTAAATAGTGCGGGAAAACCCTGCACTCTGATTGGCTGGCAACTACGGCTGCTGGCTATAAGAAGCAGCTGTAGCCCAGCCAAGTCGGGTCCATTCGAGCTGTAGTCACTTAATAAACTCTTCAATGAAGCACTCCGCGTCTGACTCTTCATGCAAACTTAACACCGACGGTAAAACTCGTGTCTCTTAATGAGGCACGATACTTGTGGGGCGTAATGGGCTCTTAAGAGCTTTTCTAAATCAGGCCATTCCATTACCTTCATGTCTGCAGCTCCCACCAATGCCTTCGCCATCTTGAAAACTGCCGGACCGCAGTGCGTGAGAAAGACCACCCTCTTTCGCTTCTCGGAAATGTCGGCGAGATCGTTTCCCTCCAAATACATTTGGAAACGATCCACATACGAGTCCCAGTCTTCTGCCGTTGGATCGAACGGGTCTGGGGGGGTGTTCAGCACAGCCATCTCTCTCAGCTTGTTTTCTGCGTCGTCTTCTCTTCAGGAAGGATTCCATCTTCGTCTCCAGTGTTAAGTTTGCATGAAGAGTCAGACACGGAGTGCTTCAGTGAAGAGTTTATTAGTGACTACAGCTCATAACAGACCCGATTTGGCTGGGCTACGGCTGCTACTTATAGCCAGCAGCCGCAGTTGCCAGCCAATCAGAGTGCAGGATTTTCCCGCACTTTTTAAACCAATCATTTCTGACATTTTACAAGAACAGTTCAAACTAAACCAATGACATTCAAACCTGCATACATAACAATCTCTATTGAGGTGTAATCAAAGGGCCACCTTTGTTTTTCATGTACAATGGAGAGGGGTGACATTTGACTTTTTTTGACCCTCCCCTCTCTTGCAGACAGCCCTGAATACAGCTGCTCCTTCTTTACCTGACTTAGTGTGAGGTAAATATAATTAGCAAGCATTTTGAGTTTAATTCAAAGCTTGATACTCTCTAGTCCAGGATATTGAGCCCATATCTCTAACTTTACAGGGGACAGGCCTTTCACCTGAAGGGCCGGGACGACATTTAAACAGCAAGAAAGGTGAGCCAAAGGTCCTAGGATTTGTCCCACAAATCTTGGCGTCACTGAAGTGTGGACACAACAAGCAGACATAGCTCTGATGCATAATCTTCCCATACAGGTGAGTGGTTCTATGAGGATGTAAGCAAAGGTGAAGGAAAAGGGCACCATCTTCACCTGAGAGCAAGGCTACCTACACAAAAGATGAAAAATGTTAAGATGGCACCTGAGAGTGCAAAGCGATGGCTTATTCCATTTTTTATATGTGCTGCACATGTTGCATGTAAAAACTGGCAGGGCATAAAGCGGTACGTGGGCTTCAACTCCCAGAATTCCCCAGGCCTATTAATAGTGTTAAATAAATAATTGGGTCTGAAGGAGGACAACTAACGGGAGGTTTGCATAAAATTTGCATATGCTAATCCAGCCTTCCCTAACCTATTCCTATCCAGGAATACTGAGATTACAATTCTCCAAATTCCCAATTAAGTCATAGTCTGTTGGATTTGGAGGGTGACTGGATGAAGAAGGCAATACTTGTCTGTCTGTCCATCTTAACATGGGCTTGGACAGCAGACAACTCTTCAAATAGATCAGTGTTTCTCAACTTTGACAAGTTTAAGAAAAGTGGACTTTAATTCCCATGCCGGCTGGGGAATTCTGGGAGTTGAAGTCCACACATCTTAAAGTCCCTGAGGTTGAGAAACGCCAGCATAGACCATACAATCATGGTTGCCATCTTTTTTTGACCCCCTACCCGCAGATGACCCTAAATTCAAGATCTTGCCCTTTTTCACCGAAGTGCTTTTAAAAAAAAATTCAAATCACAACGTGGGTAAGAATTATTTGCAAGGCAAAAGACCTGCCCTTTTACAAAGCGATTCCAGTAATTAAATCTAAAAAAGGCCAGGGAATTTTGATCCATTCAGAACAGGGTTGAATTTCATCTGGAAATAGACTCAAAATGCAACAGAGGGAATAGTCTTAAAATGCAGGAGAGGCAAACAGAGAACTGCCTTCTACACTACAGGTAGTGCTTGACATGATCACAATTGGGAGCTGGAAAAAAATGTTTTTTAAGCAGCATGGTCATTAAGTGAAGCATCACACGGCTGTACTTGACTCCAGTTGACCTCCTCTTCTCTGTGGCAGCCCCTCAAATCTTGGAAGATTGCGATCATGTCACCTTTAGTTAGTCCTTCTTTTCTCTAGACTGGCCATACCCAGGTCCTGCAACCGTTCTTCGTATGTTTTATGCCCCTTAATCATCTTTATTGCTCTTTTCTGCACTCTTTCCAGAGCCTCTACATCTTTCTTATAATATCGTAAAACATATGAAGAACAGTTGTTGTATTTGAGAGGCTGCCACAAAGAAAAGGGGTCAAGCCTTGGTGGCTCAGGCTGTAAATGCCTGCTCTTAAGATCCAGCTGTCTACAATTACTGTAGGCTCGAATCCCACCAGGCTCAAGGTTGACTCAGCCTTCCATCCTCTCGGGGTAGGTAAATTGAGGACCCAAGATTGTTGGGGGCAATTAGCTGACCTTGTAAAAATGCCGCTTAGTAATAAGCAGGCATATACAATGGAATGAAGGCTATTGCTGAGCGCATTGGGTTGTGCTCCAAAAATTGTAAGCCGCCCTGAGTCTTCGGAGAAGGGCGGCATATAAATGTAATTTAAAAAAAAAATTTTTTTCCAAAGCACCAGAGGGCAGGACATGAAAACAATAGATGGAAACTTAAGCAAGGAGGGAAGCAACATGGAATTAAGGAGAAACTTCCTAACACTGAGGACAATTAACCAGTGGAACTGCTTGCCTCCAGAAGTTGTGGAAGCTCCAACTCTGGAGGTTTTTAAAAAGAGATTGGACAGCCATTTGTTTGGAATGGTATAGGATCTTCTGCTGGAGCAGGGGGCTGGACTAGAAGACCTCCAAGGTCCCTTCCAGCTGTATTCCGATTGATCTTGATTGATAAAACTGGATGCAGTGGTCTTACTAAGGCTTTATAAAGCAGTACTAATATTTCAGTGCTTCTCGTTGACTTCCTTGCAGCCTTCCCCGAATAAACCAGGACCCGCTTACCAAAAGAAAAAAACACACCCCATTTCGCAAAAACCCACTAAAAGATTGGCTCCCTGCTCCTCTCTTCCCATGACCCCATTTCCAAACCGAGAGAGGTCAAAACCTGTGAGAAATAATGGCTTGGTTTGGCTTGGCCAACTGGATGGCCGTGATCTTTGGCTGAGAAGAATTAATGGGTCGTGCAGGACAGTGATCAGGCTGAGGAGAGCGGGGGGAAGCCATCTACTTGCCGCCCCACCACCAGCGGTCCCTTCTGACATGCTGGCTGATTGAGGGCAAGAGAGAGGGGGGAGAGAGAGAGGGAGGGAGGGAGGGAGGGAGGAAGGGGCCAGGTGGGCTATGCCAAAACTTAGTGGAGGGGAATGGCAACTAAGGCAAGAAAACAATATCCCCTTAACGAGCTTCACATTGCCCCGCGTGTGGATGGAGGCCAAGGTCCAGGTTCCCCAAGTGTGACAGAACATTATTCTGAACATTATTCTAATGAAACGCCACGGAATTTGCTCAAAGGCCAAATCCAGGGGCTCTTTGCTTGCCTTTCACATGTTCCCCTCAACACTTGACTGCCCTTTCTCCACAGAAAAGAGTTCAGCAGAGACCTTTAGATCATCTTCATTCTTTCTCTCTCTCTCTCATACTCTCTCTCTCTCTCTCTCTCTGTATATGTGTGTGTGTGATTGTGTGTATGTATATATATGTGTGGGTGTATCTATATATCTCAAGGGGTGGGCTTCAAATAATTTAACAACCGGTTCTCTGCCCAGTTGCTGGGTGGGCGTGGCCATGGTGGGCATGGCCTAGTCGGCTCCTGCAGCACCCTGGGAGTGAAAACGGGCTGGGGGACATTTTCGCCTCTCTGGGCTCCAGAGGCTTTGCTCGAGTCTCCAGCAGGGTCAAAATGGTCTCCCTGGGCTCTGGAGGCTCTCTGGAGGCTGGAAACAGGCCTGTTTCTGGTCTTCCAGAACTTCCAGGAGGCCCCTTGTTCACCCTCCCTGTGCCTCTGCACAGGCCCTGCACTTACCTGCGATCCAAAACGGGCCACGTGGAGACACCTGGGAGGCAGGGGTGGGATTCTACCTGGTCGGTCCAGTTCTATAGAACCGGTTGTTATGATTCTGCCCAGTTCAGAGAACCGGCAAACTGCGCCACTGGCTGGTCCTGCCCCTCCCCTCCCCGCCCACTCACTCCTTACCTGGCATGTGCGCCATCAAACTTGCCTGCTAAGTTGCTATTTTTCCTTTTTTTTCCCTCGACCATCAGCTGTTCTGCTGTGCTGGGAGATTTAGATTAGCTAGAAAGCAGGAAATCATTGGATTTCTTGCTTTTTAGCTAATCTAAAAGCAGAGCTGAACCTTCCTTAAGACTGAAGTTTCTATTTTTCAGTGCAGACTCAGGCAGCAGATGGTAGAAAGGTAGATCTCTGAGCAGGGGTGGGATTCAAAATTTTTAACAACCGGTTCTGTGGGTGTGGCTTAGGTGGTGGGCGTGGCTTGGTGGTCATGTTATTGGCTGGGTGTGGCCAACTCAATATCACTCACATAGAGGCACGCATCTCCTCGCCTGGCATCTCATGACTGTGGGGATGCTGCAACAGTCGTAAGTGTGAAAAATAGTCATAAGTCACTTTTTTCAGTGCCATTGTAACTTTGAATGGTCACTCCACACAAGCAAATTACCAGCAAAGGAGGGGAAAAAACTCCAGAGAAGTTCCAGAGTCAGGAAGTCTAGTCTTGCCAAGAATGTAATAAGGGTTAACAGAGAGGCAGTTTCTGTAAGCAACACCAGAATGTTTCCTTCCTGCCTTCCTTACAGGATTAGGCCAGTAATTTCTTCTAACAACCGGTTCTCCGAACTGCTTAGAATGTTAACAACCGGTTCTAACGAATAGGTGCAAACTGGTAGAATCCCACCCCTGTCTCTGAGTGAATCTGTGATTCTGTGAACAACTCAACCTGCCTGCCTGCTTTGCCTGATTTTGGGTAAAAGTTGCTCTTTTTAAAGTAAAAAATTAAATATTTACATAAATATTTACAATATTTACATACAAGCCACACCCAGCTAGTCACATGACAGGATGCAAAGTCAAAACACGTGATGTCCCAATAGAAGACAATGGAAAACTGCTTCCATATTGTTGCCAGGAAATGTTCGTGAATGTGCCATGAAATCTCCAGGAATTGAGCATAACTCAAGGGAGACTTGATAGCATTTCATAAACTGTAGTCATTACTTCAGACCTGGTTATTTTCATTGGTGAGAGGCTATAAGTTACACAGAAAATTTGGAATTATCATCCTCCTAAGGCAGTACAAGAGCATTTATGCTGTGTCTTTCTTAAAAGCAGACTGTGTGATGGTGAGGTATGTTGGACTGGCACTGGAGTTGAGGAAATCCTCGACTTATGACCACAATTATTGAGCCCAAAATTTCCACTGCTCAGCAAGATAGTTATAAAGCTAAGTTTTGCCTCCATTCAATGACCTTTTTGCCATGGTGTTAAGCGAATCCGTGAAGTTGTTAAATGAATCATGCAGTCGTTAAGCAAATCTGGTTTCCCTCATTGACTTTGCTTTTTGGAAGCCAGCTGGGAAGGTTAGAATGGTGATCATGTGACCCCCAGGACAGGACAACGGTCATAAAAACGTTCCAGTTGCCAAGTGCCCGAATTTTGATCCCATGACTTCAGTGGTCAAGTGTGGAAAACGGTCACAAATCATTTTTTCAGTGCCATTGTAACTTTGAACAGTCACTAAATGAAGACAAGTAGTCCTCAACTTACCAACACAATTGAGCCCAACATTTCTGTTGTTAAGCGAGACACTTGTTTAGTGAGTTTTGCTCCATTTTGCGACCTTTCTTCCCTCGTGTGTTAAGTGAATCCCTGCAGTTGATAAGTTAATCATACGGTTGTTAAGTGAATCAGCCCTTCCCCCTTGGCTTTGCTTGCCAAAAAGTCTCAAAAGGGGATCCCAGGACCCCTGGACACTGCAAGCGTCATAAATACGAATCAGTTCCCAAGCATCCGGATTTCGATCATGTGACCCTGGATGCCACAATGGACTGAAGCGTGAAAAACAGTCACAAGTTACTTTTTCACTGCCGTTTTAACTTGGAACAGTCACACAACGAAGGATTGTAAGTCAAGGACTATCTGTGTCTTTGGAGGGGTGGGGAAGAACGAGGGTTGATTTTAACAGATTAACAGAGTTGGAAGGGACCTTGAAGGTCATCTATTCCAACCCCCCCCCCAAGCAGGAAATCAGGCACCATTTCTGACAGAGGGCAGCCCAGCCTCTTCTTGAAAGCTTCCAGTGATGAAGCTCCCACAATTTCCAAAAGGCAACTGCTGTTCCAATGGTTGATGGATCTCACTGGCAGAAAATTTTTTCCCCTTATTTCTAGGTTGAATCTCTCCTTGATCAGTTTCCATCCATTGTTCCTTATCTGGCTTTCGCTGTCTGGACAGCACCACGTTGGGGAAGAGGGGTGGCCCATCTCCATCTTACCCACTCTTGACCTGTGTAAACACCCCTCTGCTATGAATTGGTCCTTGCTTTAAAGCACCAATATTTGCTGACCCCAGGGAGACTATATTCTAACCCCCTCCCCAACTTAGTCCGGAGACAGAAAGCCAATCTTGCAGTTGATCTTGATTAAAAAGGCCTTGTTTCTTTTTTCTGTGACTGCTTTGATTTGATAATTTGGTGGAGAAACAACATGATTTGGAGACTCCATTGTATGGTTATCTCTTAATTTTTCTCTCTCCCTCCCATTCTCTCTCTCAACTTTCAACTCTAGCTGCTTGGTAAGGACTGGCTGATTTTCAAATCTCTTCCAAACTTGGAAAAATTTTTGATACAGTCTCATTTTATTTATATATTTTAAAAAATTAAACAAAGAAGCCCCTTCTTGCAAATTTTTCTAAAGCTCTTCCCACATGTGTATTCTTCTGCTAGTATTCAAAGATACACTGCAATGACATGTGGAGGATTGTATTTAATCAGCCTGGCAGATTTGCTGGACTATGTCCATTGGTTAGAACAGGCAGTCCTCGATTTATAACAGTTCATTTAAAGTTACAATGGCACTGAAAAAGTTACTTATGACCATTTTTCACACTCAGAACCATTGCAGTATACCCATGGGCATGTGATCAAAATTCAGATGCTTGGCAACTGACTCCTATTTACGACGATTGCAATGGCCTGGGGTCATGTGATCCCCTTTTGCAACCTTCTGACAAGCAAAGTGAACAGGGAAGCCAAATTCACTTAACAAGTAACAGATAACAGATAATCAGAGTTGGAAGGGACCTTGTAGGTCATCTAGTCCAACCCCCTGCCCAAGCCTACACCCTACACCATTTCTGACAAATGGCAGTCCAATCTCTTCTTGAAGGTCTCAAGTGATGGCGCTCCCACAACTTCCAAAGGCAACTTCTGTTCCATTGGTTGATTGTTCTCACTGTCAGAAAGTTTCTCCTTATTTTTAGGTTGAATCTCTCCCTGTTCAGCTTCTATCCATTATTTCTTGTCTGGTCTTCGAATGCTTTGGAAAATAGCTTGACCCCTTCCTCTCTGTGGCAGCCCCTCAAATATTGGAAGGCTGCTATCCTGTCTCCCCTGGTCCTTCTCTTTACTAGACTAGCCAAGCCCAGTTGCTATAACTGTTCTTTGTATGTTTTAGTCTCCAGTTCCCTAATCATTTTTGTTGCTCTTCTCTGGACTTTTTCTAGAGTCTCAACATATTTTTTATAGTGTGGTGACCAAAACTGGATGCAGTTCTCTAGGTGTGGTCTTACTAAGGCTTTATAGGGTGGTATTAGTAGCTCACTTGATCTTGATTGTATCCCTCTGTTAATGCAACTTAATTGTTACTAACTTAACAATTGCAGCGATTCCCTTAACAATTATGTCAAGAAAGGTCATAAAATGGGGCAAAACTCATTTAACAAAAGTCTCACATAGCAATGGAAATTTTGAGATCAGTTGTGGCCGTAAGTCAACGACCAGCTATATTTTGCTAGGTGGCTGATAGCTATTTCATAAGCTTTTACTGCGTTCATGTAAGGCTGTTGAACCAATTCAGATAAAGATTTAGGGGCTGTGTTTGCATAGTGTGAAGGTTGGTTATTGTTAACTTTCATTTGTCGTTTTTTGTGGCTGTTTCTAGTTTAAGAAATACGTCTTTTGGTAATTTTCTATGGAATCAGAATGATAGTTCTCAGTATTTCTCAAATTTGGCCACTTTAAGGCATGTGGACTTCAAGTCCCAGAATTCCCCAGACAGCAAACCTGCTGGGGAATTCTGGAACTTGAAGTCCACATGTCTTAAAGTGGCCAAATTTGAGAAGCACTGATGTAGCTCCTCAGTTGCTCCAATTTTTACCATTTTCCTCTGCTGATGCTTCAGATAAATTGCTCCTAAAAATGGAGTGTCCATTTACTGCATCATTCCTCTATCACTCTAGATCCCAAAGTTACAGGAATTGAAATCTACCAGATGCATATAATCTTTGGACATTTCATATTATCAAATAATAGCCATAACCCTGCATTACATTATAAAGTACATCGGGCAATTGAGACATAAGCAAGCATGCAAGCAACCAACCAGAGTCTTGCACCCTCTTGTAATCTCAGTGTTGACAGTAGAGATGAAATCCTCAGGAAGATGAAGCTACAAAGAAAAGGAGATTTGAAGATCCACCGATAAACAAAGAAAAGGGGAAACACTGGCGCTCTTGTGAATTGGAATGTGTGTTTTCCTCCCCAGAAGCTGATCAAGGTACATTTCTCACCTTGATTATTCTCTATTCTGCAAGCTTTCACATTCCACAGAAGTCTTTGTCGAGGAGAAACAATGGGAAGTCCCTATGGCACTTGAATGGATAACAGATTGATTATGCCTGCTGGTGTGGTCCAAAGTTGGTTGGCAGATTGGTGGATATGCAAACACATTCCATACAGCAATAAAATAATAAAGTTTTTTTTTCTTAGTAAAAAAAAGTAAACCTTAGTAAGACCACACCTGGAATACTGGACCCAGTTTTGATTACCACCTAATAAAAAAAAGGATATTGAGGTTCTGGAAAGAGTACAGAGAAGAATAACAAAGATTATTAGGGAACTGGAGGCTAAAACATATGAAGAACAGTTGCAGGAACTGAATATGTCTAGTTTAATGAAAAGAAGGACTAGGGGTGACATGATAGCACTGTTCCAATATTTGAGGGGCTGTCACAGAGAAGAGGGAGTCAAGCTATTCTCCAAAGCATCTGAAGGCAGGACAAGAAGCAATGGGTGGAAACTAATCCACAAGAGAAGCAACCTAGAACTAAGGAGAAATTTCCTGACAGTTAGAACAATTAATCAGTGGAACAAGTTGCCTCCAGCAACTGTGAATGCCTCCAACACTGGAAGTTTTAAAGAAGAGATTGGACAACCATTTGCCCAGAATGATGTAGTGTTTCCTTCCTGAGCAGGGGGTTGGACTAGAAGACCTTCAAGGTCCCTTCCATCATTCTGTTTTCCGTTTTTTCTTCAGGAGCAGAAAATGTTCCAGCTTGTTCACTAGATTCCATGTTTTAGCATTTCAGCTGGATATATCTATACGAATCTAAAATATGTAGCTAAATATGTGGATGTAAAAATATAGTCTCTTCAATTGATTGACATCAAATTGTTTTCAATTCCTAGCAACAACACACATAGATTTTCTATTGATATATTTATATTATTTATTTATTGTTTTTATATATAACCAGAGGTGGTGAACATACCTAATACTCCTTCCTTCTCCTGTTTTCCTCATACCAGCAACTCTATGAGGGGGATTGGGTTCAGACAGAGTGACTGGCCCAAGGTCACCCAGCCGGCTTTCATGCCTAAGGTGGGACTAGAATTCACAGACTCCTGGTGTTTAGCCCAAAGTCACACATCTGGCTTTCATGCCTAAAGTGGAGACTAGAACTCCAGTCTCCTGGCTCCTAGCCTTCGTAACCTACATTGCTCTTAAATTTGATAAACAGATGCATGTGACAGGGTGAAGGAATTCAGGGCTGTGGCTGAGTCACCATGGTTTTTTTTTTTTTGACTTCACATCTGTTGGAATATCTCGCTAGACAAGAGTAGGCATTCAAAGGCTCCAGGGAGATTAAGTTTTTGGCTAGACTGGGAAGTTGAAAGCCCATCATGGCAGAGGGACTGGCCAAATTTTGCCCAGAAAGCAATGCAGACATCTCTGTGAAATCACCAGAAATCAAGACTGGGGTAAAGGAGACTTTATCTATCTATCTATCTATCTATCTATCTATCTATCTATCTATCTATCTATCATCTATTTTATTGTAATTTTGTACGGTTTTTAAATGTTCACCGCCCTGAGTCCTTAGGGAGAAGGGCGGCATACAAGTCTAAATAAATAAATAAATAATAAATATCTATCAATCAATCAATCTATCTATCATCTCTCTCTCTATCTATCTTTATCTCTATCATCTCTCTATCTCTATCTATCTAGGCATCTATGGATCTATCTATCAATCAATCTATCATCTCTCTCTCTCTATATATATATATAGAGAGAGAGAGAGAGAGCATCTATATATGCATCTATCTATCTCTATCATCTATCTATCAATCAATCTATCACCTATCTATCATCTATCTATCTATCTATCTCTATCTCTATCTCTTTATCATCTATCTATGCACCTGTCTATCTTTCAATCAATCAATCATCTATTGTCTATCTCTATCTCTCTATCATCTATCTGTCTGTCTGTCTGTCTGTCTATCTATCTGATTTTTATCCTGACTTTATTACTTTTTTAGCAACTCAAGACTGCAAATATACCTAATACTCCTTCCTCCTATTTTCCCTACAACAACAACCCTGTGAGGTGGGCTGGGCTGAGAGAGAGAAAGAATGGCCCAAAGTCACCCAGCTAGCTTTCATGCCTAAGCAGGACTAGAACTCTCAGTCTCCTGGTGATTGGATCAAAATCACCCAATCAGCTTTCATGCCTAAGGCACCACTAGAACTCGCCATCTCCTGGTGTCTACTTGATGGTTTAATTAGTAGACTCAGTGTTTACATGTACACTTATTTGGAATGTGGTTTATTAATGGGAAATTCATTTTCAGAGCTGGATCCTTAAGTAGCTAGCCCAGGTAGAAGAAGAAGATACCATCAAGGAAGTAGACATGGAGCTCAACATTTGCAGACAGTTTGGGGGAACCCTAAGCCATCAGGTAAACAAATATCAGAAGAACTCTGATAACAGGATATCCGTTATGAAACATCTACCTTTGACTAGAATTGGTTAGTTGGGCAAAAATGCAACCTGACATTGATTTTTTTTTAGTACTATAGATTAACAGCTCTCCTCTTGCCCTGTAATCAAATAAATAAGCATGGAATGTTGGTCTGGGCTAGTGTTTTTTAACCTTGGCCACTTTAAATTGTGTGGACTTCAACTCCCAGAATTCCCTAGCCAGCCAAGCTGGCTGGGGAATTCTGGGAGTTGAAGTCCACGCAGCTTAAAGTCGCCAAGGTTAAAAAAAACCCACCAGTCTGGATGATAGAAATGATGGGAATTTCTGTGAGGGTCAGGGTAAATATTCTGAAAGGAGACCTGGTTAATTCCTTGCAATGAAGCATTTTGTGCTTCAGCATTTTGTTGCCGATTCCAACGGTTTCTTTACAAGGGCCAAGTCATGTGCGAATTTGCCTACCTTAAAAAAAAGCAATCTGGGTGGGTGTTAAGAGAAGTCAACTCTGAATGTTGCCCATTGAACGCAATTCAAGCTACTCTCATAATGTGCTTGTGGGTTGATAAATCAAAAATATGTTAGGAAATCTTTAGGGTTTCCTGATCCTGGCCTGATCTGTCCAACGAGGGTGTATCACTATAAATATAAATACGTATTGCCTCACTTTGCGGAAACTTCCTGAATAGAGAATTTATTTTTATTTTTTTTACATTTTAAAAAATTCTTTATTGAAATTCAAAATATTAAAAAGTTTACAAAAATTCAAAATATTAAAAAGTTTACAAAAATTTCTGTAATAGAAGACGTGTCAATACCTTTCAACATCATTTTCTTGACAGTACAATACAATACAGTACATACAATTAATACTTGACAGTTGTTCATAGTATTAGTAATACTAATTCACAGTGCCTTAATAATATTAATAAAAAGTAATTAATATATATAGGTCGATAGTTCAAAGAAGAAAAAGAATATCATATTAACACTAAGTACATATATATAATCTAAAAAGATCAGAGATAAATCTATATAATTATAGTCTATGTACTGTGCTCTATATTCCATAGCCATAAGAGGAGATAAGGTATACATTTTTAGCTATACAATACCAGTATAACTTCATAAATATTATAAATTAAATATGAAAATTTATATAAATCTCCATTTTCTGGCAATTTCTCCATTTCAACGGCTTCTCACTGATCCTACCTATATACCAATATGCCAATTTTATTTCCTCTTTTGAGGAAAGAGGAATGATATATTTATCATGTTTTACTTTACCCATTGGTACCAAATGTTCCAAATTGAGTAATATTCTGAGTCTTCTTTGTCATTTAATTAATTAATTAATTAATTTATGAGATTTATATGCTGCCCTATCTCCCTAAGGACTCAGGGTGGCTTAAAATACTAAAAACAATACAATATAAATATTAAAAAGTAATTAAACCAGAAATCTCATAAATCAATTAAAATTTAAAAATAACCACTAAAAAGACCCTCCACTCCCTCCTTCAGTCCAGGTAGGCTAGTTGGAACAGCCTGGTTTTTAGACTACAGTGGAAAGATCGGAGGTCAGGGGCCACCCGGAGCTCCAGGGGCAGCTGGTTCCAAAGGGTGGGTGCCCCCACAGAGAAGGCCCTACCCCTGGGAGCCAATGGCCGGCATTGCCTGGCCGACGGCACCCTGAGGAGGCCCTGCCAGTGGGAGCTCACGGGGCGTCGGGAAGCCGTTATTGGCAGCAGGGTCTCCTGCAAATACCCCGGTCCAATGCCATGAAGGGCTTTATAGGTCAACACCAGCACCTTGAATTTCATCATGAGTTTATCCATCTCTGCACATTCCAAGATATTACGAATTATAACTTCATCTGATGGAATGGTAGACATCTTCCAAGCCTGAGCTGAATAGAGAATTTATTGACCCCATGTGCGATCTGCAGAATTTGCCAAAGGATTCTGAAATGGTTTTCTTTTCTTTTCCCCCCTTGACATTCTTTCAGTTGAATGCTTCCCCTACGTCACATTGACAGGAAAGTTTCTTTCATCATAGAACATAGAATAGCAGGGTTGGAATGGATCTTGATGGTCTTCTAATGGACAATAGGTTGATCCCCCCCTCCTCTTCTTTATGGCAGCACACAAATATTGGACTCCTCTAATCAGGGGTGGGATTCAAATTTTTAACAACTGGTTCTGTGGGCATGGCTTAGGTGGTAGGCGTGGCTTGGTGGTCATGTGACTGGGTGGACATGGCTTAGTGGTCATGTTATTGGCTGGGTGTGGCCAACTCAATATCACTCACATAGAGGCACGCATCTCCTCGCCTGGCATCTCATGACTGTGGGGATGCTGCAACAGTCGTAAGTGTGAAAAATAGTCATAAGTCACTTTTTTCAGTGCCATTGTAACTTTGAATGGTCACTCCACACAAGCAAATTACCAGCAAAGGAGGGGAAAAACTCCAGAGAAGTTCCAGAGTCAGGAAGTCTAGTCTTGCCAAGAATGTAATAAGGGTTAACAGAGAGGCAGTTTCTGTAAGCAACACCAGAATGTTTCCTTCCTGCCTTCCTTACAGGATTAGGCCAGTAATTTCTTCTAACAACCGGTTCTCCGAACTGCTTAGAATGTTAACAACCGGTTCTAGAAAATAGGTGCGAACTGGTAGAATCCCACCCCTGCCTCTAAGCCTTTGTGTCACCCAAGGGTGGCATTCAAATTTTTTAACCACCAGTTCTGTGGACGTGGCTAGGTGTGCGTGGCCATGTAACTGGGTGGGCGTGGCTTTGTTTTGCAGCAACCCCCCATTTTTTTGTCTCCTGGGCCTCAGGGAAGCCTCCTGGGTGAAGCCATAAGACAGAGAGGGGGATCCCAGAACATCTGATCATCAGAACAGCTGATCGTCAGGATGGAAAAAAATCCCTTAAGGATGGGGGGAAGAACGCAGTCAGCGATGTCATGCATGCGCGATAAGGACTGATTGGGCGGGGAGGGGAAGGGAGGGCAGAGAGGGGCGAGCCAGGGGCCTGATTTGCTGGTTCTCCGAACTGCACAGAATCAAAACAAACGGTTCTATAGAACCAGTCCAAACCAGTAGAATCCCACCCCTGACGTCACCCCTAATCCTTCTCTTCATTAGACTACACATACCTGGTTCCTGCAACTGTTCTTCATATGGTTTATTCTCCAGTCCCTTCATCATATTTGTTGCTCTTCTCTGCATTCTTCCTAGACCTTATTCTTAACACTGGTACACCACAGGGTTGTGTGTTGAGTCCCTTACTCTATACTCTTTATGTGCATGACTGCATTCCCACTCACTCTAGTAATACTATTGCTAAATTTGCAGATGATACAACAGTGGTAGGACTCATCTCCGGGGGGGATGAGTCTGCCTACTGAGATGAGGTGGACTGGTTGCTTTCGTGGGGTGGAGACAATAACTTGGCCCTCAACACCAATAAGACCAAGGAGCTTATAGTGGACTATAGAAAGAACAGATCAGACATGCAGCCTTTGCTTATCAATGGAGACTGAGTGGATCAAGTGGCCAGTTTTAAGTTTCTGGGTGTTACCATAAAAGAGGACCTCACCTGGGGTGCCCACATTGCAGCCCTGGTCAAAAGGGCCCAGCAGAGATTATACTACCTGAGACTTCTCAGAAAACAACAACTGAATGAAAAACTGCTGGTGACCTTCTACCGCTGCACCAGAGAGAGTATCTTAACTTACTGCACCTCTGTATGGTTTGCCAATTGTACAGGGGCAGATAGGAAAACACTCCAGAGGGTTAAAGTCATTGCCCAGAGGATCATGGGTTGCCCTCTCCCCTCTTTGGAAGAGCTTTATAGCTCCCGCTGCCTTAAGGAAGTTCAAAACATTCTCAAAGATCCATCTCATCCTGGGCACCCTTTTTTTGAACTATTACCATCTGGGATAATAAAAATAATAAAAACAATAATAAAAACAAGGACAAATAGGCTGAAAAACAGCTATCCCAGGGCAGTAGCTCTTTTGAATTCTGCTGTATAGTGCAGTGTTGGTGCAGCATCAGGGGTTTTTGGTTCAATGTGTGGAGGGTGAAGGATGTGTGTTTGTGTTTATTTTCATGGTCATGATGTGCACTGAAGATGGTGTTTGATTTCATTGTACAAGGTGCAATGACAATAAAGTAAAGTAAATTAAGTAAACCTAGTGCAGGGGTGTCAAACTGGATTTCTTCGAGGGCCAGACCAGCATTGTAGTTCTCTTCCGTGGGCCGGGGGAGCAGGGCAGACGGGACATATGCCTCCTGCAGCACTTTGCCAGCCAAAACGGAGCACACAGTGGGGACAGGACTGCCAAAGGCACCGCTGTTCCTTTGCTATTTCCTTTGCTATAAGGGCCAGATTTAAACACCCTGCGGGCCAGATTTGTCCTGCGGGCCTTGAGTTTGATACCCCTGACCTAGAGTCTCAGCATGTTTCTAAAATTGTGGTGACCACAAACCACAACAACATCCTTTTCAAACAATCCTTTTTGAATTTGCTTTCCATGTCATTCTGCCTTGAAACAGTGACTGTTCGTTCTGTGGAGTTAAAAACTTGCTTTCTGGGAGAAAACAGACTTGCACGGCCAGTTCCTGCTGTGTTCAGTGGCTTCCTTTCTTTCCACCAGTTCCTACCCTGGTCCCTGCCTTCTGATAAAGCTGAAATTAAGACTGGAAAGCATTTAAACAATCCCATTTAGATTCTTTGCTCTATTGAGTTGGCCTTGAAATAGCTGTGCCCACATAATGTTTTCCCCCTTTTAGTCTAGGTAAGTAAACATACCTGAAGCCAGCAGAAACTCATTGATGGCTTTGAAACTTTGCAGGAATCTCTGGAAAGAAAGAAAGAAAGAAAGAAAGAAAGAAAGAAAGAAAGAAAGAAAGAAAGAAAGAAAGAGGGAGGGAAGGAGGGAAATGGGAATGAAGAAAAAAGGCAGGAAGGAAAGAAGGAAAAAAGGAACATAGGGGAAGGAAGGAAAGAAGGAAGGAAGGAAAGAGAAGGAAAAAGAAAAGTAAGAAAAAAGAAAAAGGGGAGAGAGGAAGAAGAAAAAGAAAGAAAAAAGGAAGGAAGGGGATGGGAATGAAGAAGGAGGGCAGGATGGAAGTAAGAAAAGGAAAGGAAAAAGGAAGGGACAGAGAGAGGAAAGGAAGGAAGGAAGGAAGGAAGAAGGGAAGGAAAGAAAAAAATAAATCCTTTTTCAATTCTAGAACTGGCAAATTGAATCCCCTTTCCAAAATTAAGTGTCACTTTAATCAAAAGCTAAGTATGTGGCTTTGATCTTTCTTTTTTTAAATGTCTCTGGGAACTACAGGTGTTGGGGAGAGAAGAGAACATACTTTTCTGCAGTGGCAGTCCAGTCGTGGCTGGGGAATTCTGGGAGTTGAAGTCCATACATCTTCCACCTACCAAGGTTATGAAACACAACTCTAATCAAGCCGTAAGCTATTTGAGGCTTTAAAGGATAACACCAGTGGTGGGATTCACATTTTTTTACTACTGGTTCTGTGGGCGTGGCTTATTTGGTGGGCATGGCTTGGTGGGCATGTGACTGGGTGGGTGTGGCTTGGTCATGTGAAATATTAACACATGATAAATAATGGAACAATTAAAAATAATAGCACAGAGTTTTTCTCTCTCTCTCTTCCTATTGTTTTTCTTTCTCTCTCTCTCTCTCTCTCTCTCTCACACACACACACACACACACACACACACACACACGAGTAGCTTAACAGACATGCATTTTGAAGCAGCTCCTTTAAATTTCTCCAAGGCTGGTGGATTCCCCACCACTCTGTCAGCCGCACACTCCCTCTCATTCCAGTCACTTTTAACTCACACGGGGAAAGCGGGAAAGCGATACTTGCAGCATCCATGCCTTTCTTCCTCTCCCCCCGGGGAGAAAGAGGACGTGGGGAACGGAAGGCTAGGAGAGTGATCGGGGCAAGTGAGCGACCGGGCGACCCGGTTCAGGGGTGTGGCCAGCCAGGGGTCACCACCGGTTCGGCGACCCACGCCAAATAACCGCTACCGGTTTGCCCGAATAGGTGAGAACCGGTTGAATACCACCTCTGGTTAACACAAAGATTAGAAGATTAGAAGAATCCAGCATTCTTTGTACCTTATCCTTAATCCTGGCTCTTTTCCAGTTGCAAATTTTTGGAGTATTTTGCAGGATAGCTCCAAATACAGTCAAATTGGGATGTGATCAAGTAGTGAAAAATAATCTTTAAATATGACCAGTTCAGGGAATGACTGCCATTGCTGCTCTTAATTGCAATTCTGCAACGAATTCTTAACCTTCACTGCAGTAGCTGATGATCAGAGAGTAAAGGTAGCCTTTGACTTATGACTAGTACAATTAGGACTGGAATTTCCATTGTTAATCAAAGCCGTTGTTAAATGAGTCATGCTTGTTTTTATGACCTTTTGTGGCACAGTGGTTAAGCAAATTACTCTAGTTGTTAAGTGAATCACACGGTGGTTAATCAGGCTCCCCCCCATTGACTTTGGTTGTTGCCAGAACATGGGGAAGGGGGCAGATGGCGACCAAATACAGGGAGTCTCGACTTACGACCACAACTGAGCCCAAACTTTAGGTTGCTAAAATGTTTCTTCAGTGAACCTTGCCCCATTTTACGACCTCTCTTGCCAGCGAATCCCTGTGCTTGTTACATTAATCATACAGTCATTACGTGAATCTGGATTCCCCTGTTGACTTTGCTGATCAGAAGGTCGCGAAAGGGGATCACACAATTCTGGGAACACGGCAACCGTCATAAATATGAGTCAGTTGCCAAGCGTCTGAATTTGGATCACGTGACCATGGGGATGCTGCAATGGCTGTAAGTGTGAAAAATCATCAAAAGTCATTTTTTTCCCAATGATGTTGTAACTTCAAATGGCCACTAAACGAACCGTTGTAAGTCGAGGACTACCTGTAACCTTCATAAATACCTGCTGGTTAACAAGTATCCAAATTTTGATCACATGACCATGGGAATGCTGCGACGGTCATAAGTGCAAGGACCGGTTGTAAGACACTTCCTTCAGTGCTGTGACAGCTTTGAATGGTCACTAAATGAATGGCTGTAATTCGAGGACTCCTTATGCTTATAAATTACAGGCTTGCTCTTTTAGTCCGATCTCTCATGTGGGCTGAATCTCTGCCCCAAATACATTTTCTTATTCATCAACAATGCTTCTGTTTTATCTCAACGAAATTAAATTTCCAGCTGATCCTTCCCTATTCATCTAGTTCTCGACTTACAACTGCTCGTTTAGTGACCAAGTTACAATGGCACTAGAAAAGTGACTTAGGACTGTTTTTCACACTTGCAGCATCTCCGTGTCATGGGATCATGTGATCTCCTTTTGCGATCTTCTGACAAGGAAAGTCAAGGGGGAAGCCAGATTCATTTAACCACTGTGTTCCTAACTTTACAACTGCCATGATTCCAGTGGTGGGATTCAAAAATCGTTACTACCAGTTCTGTGGGCATGGCTTGGTGGGCGTGGCTTGGTGGGTGTGGCAAAATCTTCATTCTCACCCCACTGCAGGGGAAGGATATACTGCAAAATCTCCACTCCCTCCCCACCCCGCTAGCCTGCTTTCCAGCTCCCTTCTCCTGTGCAGGGCAACAAAACGAGACCCAGCCAATCAGCTGGGACTTGGCAGGCAGAGAAGAGATGGGGGCGGGGCCAGTCAGAGGTGGGATTTGCCGGTTCTCCGAACTACTCAAAATTTCTGCTACTGGTTCTCCAGAACTGGTCAGAACCTGCTGAATACCACTTCTGCATGATTCCCTTAACAACTGTGGCAAAATAGGTCATAAAATGGGGCAAAATTCACTTATCAAATGTTTCAGTTTGCAACAGAAATTTCAGGCTCAATTGTGGTCATAAGTCAAGGACTATCTATAATATCTTGAAGACTGCCTCTCGGGATCTCAATAAGAGCTAAGTGACTGACTATTGAAGTTTTGAGTGGCCTTGTCTTTCTTACTCAGATTTTAATTCTTTCAAAGAAATTGATTGAAGGTGTTTCAGGAGCATAAGATGTTTGGCTGGGAGTTCACGCAACACATTTATCGTTAAACCTAAGTTTACCAAACACAACGGCAAACTGTATTATAGGTCAGTGTTAGGGCGGGATGCCCATAACAGGTGAAGGCAATGACTAAACTACAAACAAGCCGGCCTTAGTTTAACCTAGCTTAACAGATTGTGTGAACCCAACCACTGCAGTGAAAAACATTTATCCCCTCAATTAGTGCACCTGATTGCAATAAAAAAGCACAAACATTCCACCAGGATTACAAAAACCACACAAAAGCGGGAAAAAACCCATGCTTTTTGTGTATAGAAAACACACAGGGGCTTTAATGCTGAAAGAGATATTCAGTCGGTACATCTCTGCTTGCTGTCTTTCTTTTTTAAAACAAAGTCTGATATTTAAGTAATAAATATTTTTCTTTGGATTTCTCAATTAGTATCTGATGCCTTGTCAACTCTAAATGTTTGTAAGCTTGAATTTTCCTCCTGGTGAATTCATGGAGTCACCCATTAGATTTATTGAAAATGAATATAGATTGCCTATTTATTTTGTTTGTTTGTTTGTTTAATTTATTTATTTAATTTATTTAATTTAATTTTCCTCCTGGTGAATTCATGGAGTCACCCATTAGATTTATTGAAAATAAATATAGATTGCCTATTTATTTAGTTTGTTTGTTTGTTTAATTTATTTATTTAATTAATTTAATTTAATTTAGTTAGTTTCCCACCTTTATTATTTTTATAAATAACCCAAAGTGGCAAACATCCAATACAACTTCCTCCTCCAATTTTTCCTCACAACGACAACAATCCTGTGAGGTAGGTTGGGCGGAGAGAGAGAGAGTGATTGGCCCAAAGCCACCCAATTGGCTTCCATGTCTAAGGCGGGACTTGAACTCTCCTCCATCTTCTGGTGACTGGCCCAAAGTCACCCAGGTGACTTTCATAGCTAAGAGTGGGACTTGAACTCATGACCTCCTGCTTTTTAGCCTGGTACCTTTCCCCTCCCCTCCCCATGTCAGGAACTTTATTGGAAAAAGAAATCACAGCATCTCCATTATTATTCACACACATTTAATAAACCAAGAGAAAGAGTAACAAAGGGCACCAACATGTGACAAACTAAGCAAAACCTGAGGGTGAGGAGCCCACGGCCCAGCTGTGAAGGTCCGAGGAGCCAACCCCACCTCTTTGTGGATAAGCCCCTCCCCCTCGAGCCATTCAGTCACCCCTGAGAAAAATGGATTTAAAATGTGCAGAAACAAAGACACTTTTAAGAGAAGGTTAGCTCCAACCTTGCTGTAACGGAACAATTGGGCCGCTGGGTTTCTCAACCAGGTACTGGTCCCCAGAGCCTAGCTAATGTTTTTTTTAAAAAACAACCTCAAGAGATGCACATCGCGCAGATGAAAAGCCATCTCAACCCTGGCTTCCTTTGCCATTTACCACCTTTCATTGGGAAGTAGTATTTATTCATGCTCCAACTTTAGTTTAGTTTCAACCACATAAAGACAAAGGCAAGGAAGAGCCCTGTTGCTAAGAAGACAAAGTTACAACTGGTGGGTAACATGAAAGCCGATTCTTGAATTTAGGGATGGCCTCTCATCTTGAGAATAGAACATCCCAGGTGGGTGAGCTAGAATAGTGTCTTGCTGTAGCTGGAATTCAAGCCCTTATATTAAGAAAGCCTCCCTGCCTGCCTGCCTGTTTGTTTATCTAATATAAATAATATAATATGTTATATATTATATGTTCCTCCAAGCTGGCTGAGGAATTCAAATATATATTCTCTATCCTTATCTCTCTAATCTATATCTATTTACATATATGTATGTATGCATGCATGCATCTATCTATCTATCTATCTATCTATCTCATCTATCTATCTATCTATCTATCTATCTACCTACCTACCTACCTACCTACCTAATATAAATAACATAATATGTTACATATTATATGTTCCTCCAAGCTGGCTGAGGAATTCAAATATATATTATCTATCTACATCTCTCTAATCTATATCTATCTACCTACATCTCTATCTATCTATCTATCTATCTATCTATCTATCTATCTATCTATCTTATATAAATAATATGTTATATATTATATGTTCCTCCAAGCTGGCTGAGGAATTCTGGGAGTTGAAGTCCACAAATCATAAAGTTGCCAAGGTTGGCGACCCCTGTGGTACATTGCATATTATACCTATATACATATCCCCTTATATTACATTCATCAGCTAAAAAGATCACTGCTCAGTGTGTAGCATTTGATTTCCTAGTCCTGCAGCCCAATTTGCTTTCACGGAAGTATTTTTTCCAAGTGGCTTCCGAGATGAACGTGAAGCTTGTACGCAACCTTTAAAAGTAGCTTGGCATCCGTTCACATGTTGCGGTGAACCTGTTAGACACGCCCATCGCCTCTTCACCCCTGGCATGACCCTGCCATCCGTGGCCACATGGAAGGCTGAGCTTTTGATGTATCCTTGTTTTCTAGATAAGCAGCTGAAAGTGAACAAAAATAATTGTCAATGACAACAACAACTTAATAACAACCAAGTTTTTCATGCCACACATTCAGAGCAAAGAAATCCCAAATTAAAATGCACGGTCCAATCAGAGCTGAACTATTTTAAGCGTAATGCGTATATACACAGACACACACCTTGAATTTCAATGGAGCCTACTGAAATCAACTGCTTTGGAACACACACACACAGAGTGTTGCTGATTTCAATAGGAGAAAAATAAGCCTACAGAACTAACATTCAGTTCCGCCACATACAATGGGATGAAACCCACGCAGGATTTTTTTTTAGCCTTGTTTCATCTTGTTCACATTTACTCCAAAACGACTTCAGAAACTATCCACCTGATTTCCAATCCCACCATTTAAAATAAACCTTTAACAATGCAGACAGACGGTGACCAGAAATATTTGTGAAAAAGAAGGAACCCGGAAGATGAATATTAAAATCGGCTAAACTTGAGATTTTCTACCCCAATAAAAAGTGTGAAAGAAAAATGGGAACTGAATAATTTTAATGTTTGAGTGGTACCCCCAGATTCATTCTCTAGTTTTTAAAAGAAAAGGGGTTTAAAAAAGATCAGCCTGGATAAGGAGGAAAGGTTGACCGATGCAGTGATCCAGTAAATAAAATCTGGGATCTTTGCAGTTATGCTTTCTATGATTCATCCGAGTTCAAAGTTTCCGTCTGTAAGGAAGGTCTATATCAGACCAGTATATTCGATTCTGATCTTATCGAATTAAAGTCTTCCCCGCCCCCCTCCTGGAGAACGAAACCAGGAAACTGAAAAGAGAGCACATTAAAAATAAATCAACTGAAAAAGATCCATCTCCAGTTTTATCCAAGGGGGCTAAAAACCCCGGGAGGAGAAGGAAAGAAATGGGAAGGGAGGGAGCGAAACAAGAAAGGCAGATAGGAATAAACGCAGAAAGTGAAATTAACCAGTTCTCTCCCTGCTAAACCCCCGTTTCCGAAACTCTCGGCTTGCAAACAGACATCGGATTTAATCAAGAAACAATGGATAATAATCAATTTTTAGTATATGATTATATTATATATAATAATAATAATAATACAAATACAAATACTACTACTATTAATAATACAAATACTACTACTACTAATAATAATAGATAATAATAATAATAGATAATAATAATAGATAATAATAGAAGTTGATTTTTCTTGCATGGTGGTTTGAATTCGTTTTCTTGGGGGTGGGGGGAAGAGAAGGAAAAAATCCGAAATCTTTGCATCTGAAGAAAGGAGGGTGATTTTAAAAACCGGCTTAATGTCCTCCTTCTTATGGCTTTCTGGGTTCGCCGCCCCTTCCCTTCCCCTCCGGCCAGGGACACCCAAAGTTCGGCGAACAGGCGAGACGCCCAGCCTTGGCGAGAGCCGTTGCGCCCCCACCTCCCGTCTCCCCCACCCCAATCCCCAAACCGGCTGCCTAAACAGGTTCAAAGTGCAGCGAAGAAGGAAGGAGTAGGGAGGGGGGGTGACCCCGCCATCTCTAGAGACAACCCCCCCCCCGCACGCTTCCCCTTCTGACCTAAAGGCTGAGCGGGCGAGTCCTCATCCCGACGGGCGAAGGAAGCGAGTCTGGATGCCTCCCCCCCACACACACACACCCGCGGCCGTCTGTGCCCTCCAGTCCCGTCCCCTTTCCCTCTCCCCCCTCACCGCCCGACATTTGCATCCTGCCCACTTCATTTGCATCTCTTATATGGCCTAATGGAGAGCATCAAGAGGGAGTAGTAGTAGTAGGGAGGCCCCGCCGTTGCATTTGCACCGCAGAATCCGCCGCAGAAACAGGTGTCAGCCGCGAGAGCTCTTGGGGGCTTCCCTTTGCAAGCCGGATCGCGAGGCTTTGGGGGAGGGAGGTTGTGTTTTTTGTGGGGGTTTTCCTTCCCCCTTTCCCTATCCTCCCCCTCCCCCTTTTCTTTTTCTGCCTCTCTCTCTTTCTCTCTCTCTCTCTGTCTGTCTGTCTCTCTTTTACCTTTCCCTCCTTCCCTCCTTCCCTTCCTTCTGGGCTTAAAATGGTGTCCAAACTCAGCGCTTTGCAACACGAGCTCCTCAACGCTCTGCTCGCCTCCGGAGTCACCAAAGAGGTCTTGATCCAAGCTCTGGAGGAACTGATGCCTTCGACCAGCAGCACCAACGCTCCGGCGGCCGGAGGTGGCAGCTACGGGGTGAAACTGGAAAACTTGCAGCTGTCGCCCAACGGAGGCGGCGGCGGCGGCGGGACGGAGGCGGACAGCAAGCCCATCTTCCACACCCTGACCAACGGGCACAGCAAAGGCAGGCTGTCGGGGGACGAGGGGTCGGACGACGGGGATGACTTTGACACCCCGCAGATCCTCCGGGAGTTGCAGGCGCTCAACACCGAGGAGGCGGTGGAGCAGAGGGCCGAAGTGGAGAGGATGATCAGGTAAGGGAGGAGGGGAGAGGGGGAGCTGGGGGCTGCGGGAGAAGGTAGCACCGTAGAGCCAATGCGCCCCCACCCCCGCAAGCGCGCGGGGTTCGGGAGAAAGTGATGGGAGGTTGTCCGAAAGGGGGAATAGAACGTTCGGAACGTTTGGAATAGAACGTTGGGATAAAAGGAATGGAACGTTCCGGTCACTTTGGATAGAATGTTCCGGCGACTGAATGCACGGCCTCGTCTGCAAAAGTGCGTTTTCGCCGCCCTTCTGGCTACCCCTCGCAAAATAATACCGCGGGTGGGTTTTGTTTTGTTTTCAAAATTCTTCTTATTATTTTTAAACCGAACCGCCGTTCAGGTTTTGTTTCCAAACGTTTTCTCCACCCCCCTTGCTTTGCGCCTTTCCCTTCAAAGAATGAATGACTCGCTGTGTTTGCGTGCATGTGTAATACAAATGTACACAACTCGTTTACACAACTTTGTCCGCTTGTCCCCTTGTCGTTGTGCTGGGGGAAAGGATGACCGAGCCACGTGAGAGTTTCAATCGATTTTTATCTCTCTCTCTCTCTGTCTCACTCGCACACCCACAATCAAGGACAAGCACCAGTTTAAAAAAAAGTACATAGCGCGGAGATAAATTTCTTTTTAACTGATTAAAATAATCCCAGCAAAACGAAATCAGGGGGGGGGGTTTGTCTCTCGGGAGCAGCGCAATCCTTTTAAGTATTTACTGGTGAGGAGTTTAAGGATTGCAACTGTCCCTCAACAGAGAACGTGACCCTTTTCATGTTCCCTAACGATAATACCTGGAGGAGGCTAAATAACAAAATTAAGAATGCAGCAGCGCTAGAAAAGGATCGTACTATTATGATTATTTCTTTGCTTTGTTTTTATTTTCTTTTTATTGGACGGGAGCAAAAGAGGAAAAGGCGAAGAACTTGGGGGCATAGTTTTGTAGAATTAACACTGCAATTATTTTAGACTCTTTAAAATTTAAAGTGGTTCCTTTAAAAAAAATTCTGCGGGTTTTTTTCGGCTATATATATATATTTACCTAAGCTTAGAATTTTTCTATTGTTATCTTGAGACAAAAATTCCATTAGAAACTGTCTAAAAATTATCTAAGGTAAAGATCAAATAAGTGGAGGGGACAGGCTTGGAAACAATATTTGAAATACAGACGGGAAATACCTCTTTCCTGTGTCTATCTATGCAGAAATGCATAAAAGTGCCACAGGACAATATTTTATACCAATGAATAAAGTCGGTGGGATAAGCGTGTAAATTAAATTCTCCATGCTACGAAACCACTCAAACATGAGCCGAACTGAATTTTGCCGCTTTGGGGGTGGGGTGTACTAACCTATCCCCCCGCGAGCCCCGATCAATCTTGAGACAGGCCGAAAGCAATCGCGCCTTATTCTACGGTTCAGACCTAACACGTGCGAACACGGTTGGGTGCGCTGAGGCTTTGACACGCGTTAATTTGTAATCGCCGTACAATTCAGACGTCCCTAAAGCTCTTTCAGATGTTAACAGGCCACGTATTGTGTGTGTGTGTGTGTGTGTTTAATTTTGTAATATCCCCAACGAGTGTGTGATGGTTGCACACTGTCTAGGAACTAATAGCTGGGAGGTTGGTGGAAGCTCAAGCCAGCACTATCTTTTTCGTTCGAATAACTATTAAAAGTGTAAAACGAAGGGAGAATTAGTTTGCGGGGACCTTGGCACCCTCTGAGCCTGATGGTTTTCTTGCAAACGTTTCATTACCCGAACTAGGTAACACCATCAGTGCTATAACATAATGGGAGCAAATCCCACTCTCTTTTATCACTGATGATGTTACCTAGTTGGGTAGTGAAACGTCTGCAAGGAAACAACCAAGCCCAGTGAGCACCAAGGACCCCTCATTTCAAGGCTGATCTACAATTATTCTCCTTTATTGAAATTAGTTTCCATTCCCACAGGATCCCGTTTAACGGAACCACGGGCTTACCTGGTGTAAAAATAATAAATAAAATTGCATTGATATAAATTGCAGTGGTGGTGGGGTAAAGGGGGGTAACTTCCAAGGAACACGTTGCGGGCAGGGTCTTTCAAACGTCATATAGGTAATTCTCTTTCCCACCCCCCCTTCACAAATATCGCCTCCAGTCAAGAAGACAAGAATCATGGTGTCCAGAGTAGTAATAATAGTAGTACCGTAGTAAGTAATACCCGTTACCTATCAATTTCTAGAGATAGGCTTTGTGGAGAGAAAGGTGTGAATTTGATGAAAAGGAATCTAGCAATAATTAACTCCGGGTAAACCTTTTCACTGCCTACAAATATTTTCTCCCTCCTTCTAATACTTTTTGTCCAGTAAAAACTTTCATCAGCTGTTGATTCACCAATACGAAAACACCCTCTTTTTTTTGGTCCGTTGAGGTCCTAAACATGTGTGTCCCCGCGCCTGCGTGTGTGTGTGTGTGTGTGTAAAATGCCGGAGCACACGCACCTAACATACGTGTCTTCCAACTTAAAGAGTCGAGCGGCTTTTGACAAGTTGGTTACTAATTATCCCTCGTCGTTTTACGGCCGCTTTTCCGCCCGTCCTTCCCTCTTTTTAGCAAAATATCAACTAAATAAACTGCTATTTATTAACCTGCCGCTCAGTTTAAAGACAGGCTGGGGGTTTTAATTCTGTTTCTTTGCAAGTCAGTTTTATAGGAAGCCGCCGGTTCAAAAATGAAGTTTTGGGGGGGCTTTTTTTTGGTGTTTTTTGCGAAAACGAAAGGTAATTTTTTACGTCTTTCTTAAAAGATAAACGTTTCAAGGTGGATCCTATTTATGGAAAGCGCTGGTTAAAATAACGATTGGGGTAAGAAGATAGAGAAAAGCAGAACGAATCTCTCTTCCAAATTCTTCCCATTAAGGAAATAAAAATGGAAAGCTTAAGAGGGGTTTTTAATTTAGGAGAAATTAAATGCTTTTTGAATAAAGAAAGGTTTAGCTTTTCAAGAAGCGTACGGAATTCGGACTAAAGTGGTTTTTAAAACCTTAAGAGTCTGTGAGAAATGTCTGATTGTTTTCCGAATTCGCTCACAGAAACTAGTTTGCAATCGGGAGGGGTATTATTTTTCCAAGCGGGGGATTGTTTAGGATCGAAACTAGCTTTTATTTAGCTACATTTCATATTTCTTAAGCGCCCATCTCCTTCCTTCTTGGGCCTTTTCCTATCGAGTTTGCTTTTCGGGACTTGGCGAGCCCCAAAATTTCGATTTGGGGAATGAGGGGCGCTTCAGCGCAAACCCGGGCAGGATCGGGAGTCTGGAGAAGAGGAGAAGCGAGCGAAAAACTATTCGGGAGGTTGTCTTTTTTTCTCGGCGCGGCGCCTGGGGAACTCTGCTTGCCACCGCGATCCTGTCGCAGGCCTTGATCAGGCTGGCTTCGAGGGCTTTCGATTTAGGGATTTAGGGATCCCCCAGTCCAGAGCCAACCGAAGGAGGGCGCCGAGTAAGAGTGCCAGTTTCTCCGTCGTTCCTATTCAGCGCGGTGCGACCGGAGGCCCGCGGCCGTCGGAATTGAACTCACAGCCTGGGCGTAAGAGTGGCCTTCTGAATGGCTTAGGGTAGGCTTTGCCCAGCACCTGCCTATCTCCCAGGTCCTTGGGAAGGACTTGAGAGGTGGATTTAAAAAAAAAAAAGCCAAATCCATCTCGACTGCGCGACGAGCCGTAATAATCTCATTCTTATTCTTTCTCCTTGATGCTCTCTGAGCTTGGCTGTTTTCTTGCAGAAGTTTCGTTACCTAAACTGTGTACCATCATCAGTGCTACCCTATTTTGGTTAATGAACTGTCTGCCAGGAAACAAACAAGCAGACAGCACCAAGCGTACATTTCAACTCGGAGGTACAAATATTCCCCTTTATCGGTATTCCTTCTCCATCTGTTCTGAAGGGCTGTAGAAATATTAGAACCAGCTCTCTCTCATTCTCTGACTCTTATCTCTGATTCTCTCTTACTCAGCTTATCTCTATCTCTCTGAAATGACTCAAAACTGAAACTTTTCTGGGGTCTGTCTACAAATCGATTAATGTTCCAGTCTTCGTGAGATGAAGCGGTTGAGGGGTAGAGGAGAGAATTACAAAAAGAAAGAAAGAAAGAAAGAAAGAAAGAAAGAAAGAAAGAAAGAAAGAAAGAAAGAAAGAAGAAAATCAAGTAAGTGCCCTTCTCAATCCGGTTTCCTCCGGATTAGCCCAAGCACCTTAAACGGAGTGAGGGCATGGACTATATATAAATCGCCTGGAAGGGCCCCTTGAAATTATCTAGGACTTTCTAAGTGGAAAACTTCTGAAAAGAAGCACACACACACACACACTTCTCATTTCCTCCGTTTACACCGTCCCCTTACATTTAAAAGTTTTGAAAAAAAAGTTCACCATCCCCAATATGACTTCAAGGCAACTCACATCTTTCGGGATGGAATAATTGGAGAAACCTCTGGGTGGTTTTGGACTACAACACCCATCCGCCCCAACCGACGCAATCTGTGGCGAGATGGGAAGGGCCCGCTAAGTAATGCAAAGAATCTGGAAACCTTGCTTCATTTTCCCCTGTGGTTTTAACTCAATGAGGTTTGATTTCTGAATTAGAAGTAGCAATGCCCGGGTTCAAAACCTTTTTTTCCCTCTTTTTTTGCTTGTGCAGCCACTTTGATGAACTCTCTAACCTTTATTTACCTGGCTGGTTTTCCTTACCTTTCTTCCCAAGGGTTCTCTGGCAGCCTCTGTACCTTTCAGCACACCCTTAGGTAGGTCAACTCAAAAGTAAACCCCATTGAGATCAAAGGAACTGGAGTATTTGTTTGTACAGGACAGTCTGCAACCCAGGACAGCAGAATGGGGAACTTTCAGAGAAGTTAAATCTTCGAGTTGGTGGTGGTCACCTAAAGCTTCAGCCAGGTGCGGTTTGCCCCAGGTGTGCAGTTTGGTTACCTTTTCCTTTTTTATTTTTTTAGCTTGGCTTGTCTCGTTGTGGCTTAATGAGTTGTATGAACCCAACTGGTCAGGTTGTACTTCCTATAAGTTGAAAATCGTGTGTGGCTGGTTTAGACTAGAATAACTGTGCTTGATTAAATTAAATCTAACCAATTGTTTTACTGTAATTAATCTATTTAATGTATTGATCTGAATAATATCTTTGATTTAGCAATTGGTGCAAAGAAATTCCGTGACAAAAATCCAATTGGGGTTGCTTTTTAAAGACAAAAATATTTAAAGAGGTGGACCCTAAACTTGTTTGGAATCTTAACACAGCCTTTGATATTTGCAAAGGATTAATAACCTGTTTAATTTCATCTATCTTGAAATTCCCCTGTACCTCGAAATTCCCTGTTTTGTCTTATTTTGTTTTGATTCTTCCTGTAATGAACGTTTAAGGTTTATGCCTTGCTTCCCTTTTGCTATTTATAATCCCTAAAAAAAATACAGACACACAACAAACATACTGTTATAAAGGAAAGGATGTAAATAATATAATGGGTAGAAAGCTGAAGAATAGGGGGGAAATAAATAAAAATCAAATTAACAATCTGTTAGAGTTTTCGGTAGTTAAACCATGCCAACCTCTGCAGAAGTATTTACTTCCTCTGACAACTTCAGGTATATATTTTTATTAGAGAATTCAGTATGCTTTTTTTTTGCCAAAAAACTCAATGACCAAAAAAGGGCGAAAATAAAAGATGCATTTATGTTAATCCCATTCCTCAATACTGTGAAAGGCTTCCCAAATGGCATCGAAGTGTGCAAAGAGAAAATAAATTTGAGAGGGGAAAGGCAAGAGATTCAGACACTCACTAAAACAGAGTTGGAAGGGACCTTGTAGGTCATCTAGTCCAACCCGCTGCCCAAGCAGGAGACCCTACACCATTTCAGACAAATGACCATCCAGTCTCTTTTAAAAAGCCTCCAGTGATGGAGCACCACAACTTCTGAAGGCAAGTCGTTCCACTGATTAATTGTTCTCACTGTCAGGAAATTTCTCCTCAGTTCTACCGTGTTTCCCCGAAAATATGACCTACCCCGAAAGTAAGACCTAGCACTATTTTCTAAACCTGCCCTAATATAAGACCTACGCTGAAAATAAGATCTAGTGTAAATCTCCAGTTCCAGGAAGACTTTTCAGGGAGCAACCGTGCACCCTGCCAAACACCCCCTACACACTCACACCCACTATTTGGCACCATAAATATATATAAGACCTACCCCGAAAATAAGACCTAGTGTGTTTTGGGAGCCAAAAAAAATATAAGACAGTGTCTTATTTTTGGGGAAACACGGTACGTTGCTTCTCTCCTTGATTAGTTTCCACTCATTGTTTCTTCTTGTGCCTTTTGGTGTTTTGGAGAATAGCTTGACTGCCTCTTCTTTGTGGCAGCCCCTGAGACAGTGGTGGGATAAAAAAAAATACTACCGGTTCTGTGGGCATGGCTTGGTGGGCATGGCATGACAGGCATGGCAGGGGAAGGATACTGTAAAATCTCCATTCCCACCCCACTCCTGGGAGAAAGTTACTGCAAAATCCTATTATTCCCTCCCCAGCCCACTAACCTGCTTTCCAGCTCCATTCTCCTGTGCAGGGCAACCAAAGAAGACCCAGCCGATCAGCTGGGACTCGGGAGGCAGAGAAGAGATTTATGGGCAAGTCAGAGGCGGTATTTGCCGGTTCTCCGAACTACTCAATTTTTTTTTAAATTCATATTTATATGCCGCCCTTCTCCGGAGACTCAGGGCTGCTTACAACCTGGGAGCACAACCCAATGCCAGCAATAGCCTTCCTTCCATTGTATATGCCTGCTTATTACTAAGCGGCCTTTTTACAAGGTCAGCTAATTGCTCCCAACAATCTTGGGTCCTCAATTTACCTACCCAGAGGATGGAAGGCTGAGTCAACCTGAGCCTGGTGGGATTCGAGCCTGCACTAATTGCAGGCAGCTGGAACTTAAGTGCTAGGCATTTAACAGCCTGCGCCACCAAGGCTCCTTTATTTCAGCAATGTTTCTTCCAGAACTGGTCAGAACCTGCTGAATACCACCTCTGCCCTGAGATATTGGAACTATGATAGATATCACCCCTAGTTCTTCTTTTCACTAGACTAGAAGACATACCCAATTCCTGTTACCGTTCTTCGTACGTTTTATCCTCTGGTCCCCTAATCCTCTTTGTTGCTCTTTTCTGCACTTTTTCCAGAGTCTCAACATCTTTTTTATGCTATGGTGACCAAACTGGGATGCAGCATTCTAAAGTCTGGTCTTACTAAGGCTTTATAAAGTGGTACAGGCAACTTACAACTGTTCATTTAGTGACCGTTCAAAATTACAACGGCTCTGAAAAAAGTGACTTAACGACCATTTTTCATACTTATGACCGTTGCAGCATCCCCTGGTCACATGATTTACATTCAAATGCTTGGCAACTGACTCACATTTATGACAGTTGCAGTGTCCTGAGCTCATGGAATCCCCCCTTTTTTTTAAATTACATTTATATGCCGCCCTTCTCCGGAGACTCAGGGCGGCTTACAATTTTTGGGATACAACCCAGTGTGCTCAGCAATAGCCTTCATTCCATTGTATATGCCTGCTTATTACTAAGCGGCATTTTTACAAAGTCAGCTTATTGCCCCCAACAATCTTGGGTCCTCAATTTACCTACCCCGAGAGGATGGAAGGCTGAGTCAACCTTTTGCAACCTCCTGACATGCAAAGTAAGTGGGGAAATCAGATTCACTTAACAATCATGTTCCTGATTTAAGAACTGCAGTGATTCACTTAACAAGGCGAGAATAGTGGTAAAATGGAGCAAACTCACTTAACACATGTCTCACTTTACAACGTAAGTTTTGCACTCAATTGCAGCCGTAAGTTGAGGTCTACCTGCACAGTGCTTTCCCATATCGGGGTTTACTTAATTAATCCAGCCTGTTTCTTCCAACATCCCAAAATTGAAAGCAGTATATCCTTATGTTCGGATTTGAGTAACTTGGCTAATTGCCTGCTTACAAGTAAGTGTTTAAGAAGTAAATCTGTCTCTTGTATACTTGAACCGCACCGTATAAACTTCCAGCACGTGGAACTCTGGCTGTTATTAATTTATTTCTATAAATCATCAACAGAAAGATACACAAATACTTGTGCTTTTTTTTTTAAAGGTGAACAATTCATTTGCAAAGCTGTAAATCCAAACCATCCAGAAGTTGTATAGTATATAGATGGTGCATGTCTATGGGTGTCAGAATCTTGGTTGAAAAAAAAATCTACTCCCCCAAAAAGAGGATATTTTCCTTTTCTAGTCTTAGATGAAATAACAGAAATGCAATTGTTGTTGGTCCTTATCCTGCTGGGAATTTCCTCAAATATTGTCTCAGATTCTAGCTGTGTTTTCCCAGGGTAGAAAAATGACCGTGCAATTAATTCTTAATCCAGGTGTTTTTATCTCTGGTGGGACGGGTCTATCAGGACAACCTGGTCTACCTAATTATCGGACAGAGGATACTGCTTCCATTTTTGCCTTTCAGCCCCTGTCCAGGGGCCTTTGCAGGCAGTCGCTTTTGCAACAAACTATTTTTGTGTTAAATGTGTTTTATTTCTTTGTCGGTAAAACATAAATTTAACTCTTAATCCAGGTGGTAGAAAAATACAGGCATATATCAGCTCTGGACTGGAATTTAACGACTTGATAAAAGAAGACTCAATTTTTATTTTCTAAGGAAATAAGAGAACTCTTTAAGGGCAATAGCAACATCCAAGGATATAAAGAAAAGGTTTTGGTTAAAGTTTATATATATATATATATATATATATATATATATATATTCCAAGCCACAAAGCCAAGGTTGGCATATTGATTCAGATGAAAATCGTCCAGAATTCCTATGACTGGTTGCTATGTTCATAAAAGTCTAACCCGTAGGAAGTAATTTTTTTTATTTTTGGTATGGGTAATCCTCCACTTACAACCCCAATCAAGGCCAAAATTTCTGCTAACCAAGACAGCTAAGTTATGTGAGTTTTGCCTCAGTTTACGACCTTTCTCGTCACTGCTATTAAGTGAATCGCTGCGATTGTTCGGTTAGTAGCCGTCATTGGATATGACATGGGCAGCAAATAAATTTCATAATAAATAAATAAATAAATAAATTTCATAACAAATAAATAAATTTCATAATAAATAAATTTCATAGTAAATAATAAATAAATTTCATAATAAATAAATAAATAAATTTCATAATAAATAAATTTCATAGTAAATAATAAATAAATTTCATAATAAATAAATAAATAAATTTACTTTACTTTACTTTTATTGGACTTATATGACACCCTCTCTCCTTGGGACTCAGGGCGGCTTACAATAAAAAAATAGAAATACAATTATTAAAATACATTAAAACCAAAGTAACTAAGCCCAATAAAAACTAAAAACCCAATTAAATTTAAAATATCAATAAAACCCCACCCCTTCCCTTTAGTCCAGGCCAGACTGTTGAAACAACCAGGTCTTTAGGTGCATGAAAGGAAGGAGGTCAGGGCCAACCGAGCTCCAAGGGAGTCGATTCCACAGGGTGGGTGCTCCCACAGAGAAGGCTACCTACCCGGCCACCAGCCGACATTGTCTGGCCGATGGCACCCCAAGGAGGCCCTGCTTGTGGGAGCAGACAGGCTGGAAGTCGACGCTGGCAGGAGACGCTCCATGTACCCCAGACCCAAGTCATGTAGGACTTTGTATGTTATCACTAACACCTTGAATCTCACCTGGAGGGCAACCGGCAGCCAATGCAGGTTGGGAGAGTGTAACATGGGAGTATCGTGATACTCCCATCACAACCCGACGCATTCTGCACCAGCTGAAGCCTCGGGTGGTCGCAAGGGCAGTCCCATGTAAAGAGCATTACAGTAGTCGATTCGGAAGTTGAGTGCATGGGTAACTGTCGTGGGGCATCTCAGTCCAGATAGGGGCAATTGGCACACCAGACGAATCTGGGCAATGCCCCCTGGTCACAGCTCCCACCTGCTCCTCCAAACTGAGCTGTGAATCCAGGAGGACACCCAAATTGCGAGCCCTATCCACAGGGGGCAACACCTCTCTCCCCATGGCCAATAATGGAATGTCCTGGATTATCCGAGATGCCGGGGAGGGCCCTCCCAAGCTCCATTTTTGCTGGCAGAGGCCCCGCAGGCTGTCCTTCGCTATTTCCAGGTTGGCCCTGCCGGCCAGATCTAAGCACCCCGTGGGCTGCATTCAGCCCGCGGGCCTTGAGTTTGACACCCCTGTGTTAGTTGCTTTGAATACGTGTTTGAGGATACTCAGGACTGTTCTTGCAAACAGAGCAGGCTGAGTAAGGGTCTCAGCAAATGTTATGATAGATTTACAGGTAGTCCTCGACTTTATGACCACAGCTGAGTCTAAAATTCCCGTTGCCAAGTGAGACAGTCGTTAAGGGAGTTTGGGCCCATTTTACGACCTTTCTGCCCACAGTTTTTAAGTGAATCACTGTAGTTGTTCAGAGAGTATCACGGTTGTAAAGTGAATCTGATTTCCCATTGATTTTGCTTGTTGGACGGTCACAAAACTTGATCACATGTATTGTATTATAAGTCAAGGATACCTGGGTTCAAACTTACAAGCAATGCAACATCTCACAAAAACATGCCCAAAATTCAGGCACTTGGCAACCTCCGTGTATTTATTTATGATGGTATCCTGGGGTCATGAGATCACTGAACTTCCTAGCAGGCATCTGACAGGCAAAGTTAGTGGGGGAAGCTGGGTTTGCTTAAAGATTGCCTGATTCACTTAACAACTGCAGTGATTCACTTAATAACAGTGGCAGGAAAGGCTGTGAAATTAGATAAGACTCACTTAACAAACACCTTGCTTAACAACAGAAATTCTAGCCCCCAATCTATATATATAAAAGTGAAATACCACTCATGCATCATCACAAAGTCTCCAGAACCGTAAAGCCTACAAACTTGAAATTTGGCACGTATGTTCCTCTTGGCTTCTAGGTGCTCACTAAGAAAGGGTTTTTTGAAATGACCATCAGAGCTATTAGTATTTCGTATATTATTATTAACAGGCTCTGATGCTAAGGAGTTCTACTCCCTCCCCACATGAAAAGAAATCTGCTCCAAATGCAAAACACAAGCAGAGCAGAGGAGTTTCAGTTTCAATTTTACTTTCACAACAGCAACCAGCTTTAGTACAGAACAGTTGAGCTAAGCCACGCCTAGGCTCCTTGATGTCTCCTTCTCACTCACACAGCAAATACTGCTTCAGTTTCCAAACAGCCCTCAACTCTCTCACACACTGACAGGACGCTAGCTAGATGAATACCAATGGATGCTGGTAGGCAGAGGCAGAATTCCCCCCTCCTTATTTTCCTCCCCAAAAACTAAGCCTGACCACATAGTTTTGTAGCGAAGCACGGGTATCAAGCTAGTTGTGTTATAAAACCAAGGATTTAGTTGCCTACTTTTCTAACTACAATTTTCAAATAACTAATTAATGATAATCCAGTTTACATATCTGGGATAACTGAAATCTGACTTGCTTGTTTGCAACTGAGTGTCCTGTGTAAACTCAGTTTGGTCTATAAACCTCACTGATTTATTTTAGCTTAGTATGTTACCTGTCAGCTGTGGTTTTTCCCATAAATGATGGATAAATTGAGCAGCACGTGTGAACCAGGTTTTAATTTCAGGCATTAGAAAACACTAGAAACCGTGCACATGTTTGAAGCTGAGTAGACATAGTTTTTTACGATAGACAATGCAATTACATAGGATAGCCCCATAGGAAGCTATGGAAGGGGGAGGCTCATTTGTGGTTCTCCATTTGTGGACCGTGATTGCTTATCTAAAACCTGGATAAACACTGCACTTTTTAAAACTTCCTTCCAGCATCTCTGTCAGTTCATCAGTGGCTTAAGAAACCAGGCTAGAAACCAGGAGACTTGTGTGTTATAGTCCCACCCTTAGGCATGAAAGCTGATGAGTGACTTTGGCCCAATGACCAGGAGAGTGTGAGTTCTAGTCCCATCCTTAGGCATGAAAACCAGTGGAGTGACTTTGGGTCTATCACCAGGAGACTGTGAGTTCTAGTTCTACCCTTAGGTATGAAAACCAGCTGAGTGACTTTGGCCCAATCACTAGGAGAATGTGAGTTCTAGTCCTGTCCTTAGGCACCAACGCTAGCTGAGTGACTTTGGGTGATTCTCTCACACCCAACCCACCTCACAATGTTCTTGTTTTGGGGAAAATAGGAGAAGGAAGGTATGTTGGATATGTTTTGTCATTTTATTTGTGAAAATAATAAAGGCGGGATACCAATAAATAAGCACTCTCCTCCTTTTATTTCCAACAAAATTAAATGCGGTTCAGTTCCTGCAGAATTCAGAGAACTGCCAAAGTCTGTCCCTACTGACTGGAAAGCAACTCCTTCATTGCATGTTACCATCAAAGCTCCAAATGGAAATTTACAATCAGATTATAGCCCGAAGCCTATTGATTTAACTCCCTGGCTATTAAAATAATGTTTTCAGAGGAACTATCCCTCAGTGTAAGAGCATTCAGGTGAAACTTAAGCTGTCTGGCAACTACACTGTACATTCTACATTGTAGAATGGTCCATTTCAGATTTGAGGGGGACCCCAGAGTTCATCTAGCTCAACACCTATACAGTAATATTCAATGCAGGATGAACAGCCCAGGATGCAACCTGGGTTTTGGCACCACTGCTGCTCCAAATGAGGGTGTCTCCTACAGGTAGTCCTCAACTTGGGACCACATTTGAGCCCGAAGTGTCTGTGGATAAGCAAGACAGTGGTTAAGACAGTTTGCCTCCATTTTATGACCTTTCTTGTCACCGTTGTTAAGTGAGTCACTGCACTTGTTACATTAGCAGCAGGGTTGTTAAATGAATTTAGCTTCTCTATTGCTTGTCAGAAGGTTGCAAAAGAGGATCACTTGACCCCAGGGTACTGCAACCATCATATATATGAACCAGTTGTCAAGCATCTGAATTTTGATTATGTGACCACAGGGATGCTACAACAGTCATTAAGTGTGAAAAACAGTCATAAAACACTTTTTTCCCATGCCATTGCAACTTCAAATGGTCACAAAACAAATGACTGTAAGTTGTAAGTTGAGGACTACCTGTACTATCAAGTAGCTTGTAACATTTGTGCATTTCATCCAATCTTTCGCTGAATGTTGCGTTCTTCTTATTTCTGCAAGAAATTGTGATTTGGCAGGTTCTGCTCTCTGGACCAACAGAATTCTTTATTTTGTCAAAATTACCTGTTATTCCCCTTGCTCATGCCATTGTACCTCAAGCTTCCTGGCAAATTAAGAACTTTTTAAATCAAAATATTTTAAATCAAATAATTCCTGCCTCACGTTCTATTCTTTGTAATCATGCTCCAATGCCACCCTCCTCAAGTAGATTTTGTCAAAAAACAGATCATGCCAAACAAAACCTATTTCATTCTTTGACAAAGTGACTAAATTAGTGGACCAGCGAAATGCAGTGGACATAATAAACTTGGATTTCAGTTAAGGCACTTGACAAAGTAAACCACAATCTATTTCCTCCAAAGCTAAAATATGTGGGATAGATAGCATCACCATCAGATGGATTTGTAACTGGCTGACAAACCATACTCAATGAGTAGTTCTTAATGGTACTACATCTACATGGAGGGAAATAAGCAGTGGAGTACCACAAGGTACCATTTTAGGCCCAGTACTTTTCAATATCTTCATAAATGACTAAGACGAGGGAATAGAAGGGGAATTCATCAAATTTGGTGATGATACTAAACTGGCAGGAATAGCCAACATAGTAATTTATAAACATTTTGAATACAGTGTACTGTCAGGGTATATCATTTACAGAAAAGCAAAGAAAGAACAAAAATGAATATTAACATATATACTAATAATAATAGTGTAACAGAATGATTTTGACAAGATTTCTCTTTGTATTAGCTTATCTGTAATTCTATTGGTTACATTGGTATATGTATAATGATAAACCATCTTTATATTTAATTCATACATAGCAATAATCTTTCATCTAATTTCTACCTCTTATCTCTAACCATTCATAAAATCTATTCCATGTTAAGTAATAGTCTGGGTCTTCTTGTCCTTTATTTATAAAAATAAAGGATCTAAAAAGATTTTGAAAGTCTTGAACACTGGGCCCTATCTAACAATTGATTGCAATATACATCATCCCTCATTATTGGTTTTCTACTTAGATGGGTTAACTTGATAAGTCTTCCATCTCTGCTCTCAAAATGGGTTGGAAGGAGGATTTGGAGAACTCGCAGTTGGGATCTGGGGAATTGTGTCAAGTCATCTGCCAGTCAAGGAATAATGGATGAAAACTGACTGGAAGAGCCTTGGTGGTGCAGGCTGTTAAACACCTAGCACTTAGCTCCAGCTGCCTGCAATTAGTGCAGGCTCGAATCCCATCAGGCTCAAGGTTGACTCAGCCTTCCATCCTCTCGGGGTAGGTAAATTGAGGACCCAAGATTGTTGGGGGCAATAAGCTGACTTTGTAAAAATGCCGCTTGGTAATAAGCAGGCATATACAATGGAATGAAGGCTATTGCTGGTCACATTGGGGTGTGCTCCAAAGATTGTAAGCTGACCTGAATCTCCGGAGAAGGGCGGCATATAAATGTGAATTTAAAAAAAAAAGTGGGGGGAGATTCAACCTAGAAATAAAGAAAAAAATTGACAGTGAGAGCAATCAACCAATGGAACAGCTTGTCTTCAGAAGTTGTGGGAGCTTCATCACTGGAGGCTTTTAAGAAGAGATTGGACTGCCATTTGTCAGAAATGGTGTAGGATCTCCTGCTTGGGCAGGGGGTTGGACTAGATGATCTAGAAGGTCCCTTCCAACTCTGTTAATCTGAACGGATCTGAATTTTGAGAAAGATTAAGGGGTCCTAGTGGACTACCCCTTAAGTACTGGTCAGCAATGTGCTGCAGGTGCCAAAAAAGCCAATGTCATTCTGGGTTATATCAACAGAGTGATACCATAGCATCAAGATCATGAGAAGTGATAATACCCCCTTATACTTTTTTTTAATATTGCATATTAGTGAGTCCACACCTGGAATACTGAGTCCAGTTTTGGTCACCATTATATCAAAAAAGAGTGCAGAGTAGAGAAACAAAGTTGATGAAGGGTCTGGAGGCTAAATTGTAGGATGAACAGTTGAAGGAGCTGGATACATCTAGTCTGTTGATGAGAAGGATTAAGAGGGACATGATAACTATCTTCCAGTACTTGAGGGACTGTCACAGAGAAGAAGAAGAAGAAGAAGAAAAAAAGGGGGGGTAAACTTACTCTCCAAAGCACCAGAGGGCAAGAAGAAAAAAAAGGAAAGGATAGAAGCTTGTTAAAGGGAGATCCAATCTAGAAGAAGAAAAATTTCCTGACAGAAGAATTTAATCAATGAATAATAGAATAGCAGAATAACAGAATTGGAAGGGACCTTATTGGTCATCTAGTGCAACCCCTCGCCCAAGCAGGAGACCCTACACCATTTTTGACAGATGGCAGTCCAGTCTTCTTGAAAGCTTCCAGTGATGAAGCTCCCACAACTTCTGAAGGCAGCTTCTGTTCCATGGGTTGGTTGTTCTCACTGTCAGAAAATTTCTTCTTATTTCTAGGTTAAATCTCTCCTTGTTCAGTTTCCATCCATTATTCCTTGTCTGGCCTTCGGGTGCTTTAGAAAATAGCTTGACCCCTTCCTCTCTGTGACAGCCCCTCCAAATATTGGAAGTCTGCTATCCTGTCTCCCCTGGTCCTTCTCTTCGCTAGTCTCCCGGAAATTGTGGGTGCTCTTATCATTGAAGGTTTTCAAAAATGGTCCAGACAACCATTCAACCGGTATGGTATAAGTACTCCTGCCTTGAGTAGAGCTGGTCTAGAAGACCTCGGAAGGCCCTTCTAACCCAATGATTCTATGTTCTAAAACGAATGCGACTTTTAAAGCGAAACTAAGCTCCTGTCTTAAAAGGCCTAAGCAAAACAACACCAAACTTTCCCTTGGTAATCTATGAAGAAGGAGATTCCCTATGCTGGTTATTCATTAGTTGTACTGATAAAAGGACTTCCCTTGAAGTTTAATATCTGCCTTTATTTATATACCTGGGTGTTGATCAAATGAAATCTCTGAAGGATATTTGTGCCAACTTTCAAGCATGTATTTGCATACAAATTGTTCAGATTGTTGCCAGCTGATTCGCTTCCATTTATTCCATCCATTTGTTTGTTTGTTTGTTTTTTAATTACATTTATATGCCGCCCTTCTCCGAAGACTCAGGGTGGCTTACAATTTTTGGAGCACAACCCAATGCGCTCAGCAATAGCCTTCATTCCATTGTATATGCCTGCTTATTACTAAGCGGCATTTTTACAAGGTCAGCTAATTGCCCCCAACAATCTTGGGTCCTCAATTTACCTACCCGGAGAGGATGGAAGGCTGAGTCAACCTTGAGCCTGGTGGGATTCGAGCCTACAGTAATTGTAGACAGCTGGATCTTAAGAGCAGGCATTTAACAGCCTGAGCCACCAAAGCTCCTAACATTTATTTGAGCATTTATTTGTCTGTGGGAGCAAAACAGGCAACTTTTTGTGGTCTAAAGTGGTCGTCCACTGGATTGGACTGGAGATAACTGCAGAGCAGCCACCCGGAGCTGATGAGTTTCAGACTAAAGGAAATGCAAGGGACCTTGGAGGGACCAGTGGAACCATTGGAACAAATTGCCCCCAAAAGTTGTGGGTTGCTCCATCACTGGAGGTTTTAAAGAAGAAATTGGACAGCCGTTTGTCTGAAGTGGTATAGGGCCGTGATGGCGTACCTATGGCACGCATGTCAGAGGTGACACACAGAGCCCTCTCAGTGGCCACAGGCACCATTGCCAGCTGCTCTTCTGGTTTCTGGCCAGCTGGTCTTTGTGGGTGCCAGAACGCTGGAAAATGGCCCCAAAAAACCCAGCCAAGAAACAGGTCATTTTTGGGTTGTTTTTGAGCCATTTTCCAGTCCATTTTCCAACCATTTTCAGCCATTTTTGGATCATTTTTGGCATGAAAAATGGCCTGTAAACAGCATGTAAAATGGTCCAGAAAACCACCTGAAAACAGCCCAGAAAATGGCCTGAAAAACAGCCCAAAATGGCCTAAATATGGCTCAAAAACAGCCAAAAACAGCCTGAAAAATGGCCTGAAAACAACCCAGAAAATGGCCTGAAAACAGCCAAAAAACAGGCCATTTTTGAACCATTTTCTGGGCTATGTTTTGGGTCATTTTTGGCATGAAAAATAGTCTGTAAATGGTAGAAAAGGGGCAGGAAAACGGCCTGAAAACAGCTCAGAAAATGGCCTGAAAATGGCCCCCAAAATACCAAAAACAGACATGTGTGCACCCACCAGCTGGTCTTCAGTTTTCCAGTGCTTGGGGATGTTGCAAATGCACGCGCATGCACGTGCGTTCCAGTTTGGGCACTTGGTGCCGAAAAGTTTCGCCATCTCTGGTATAGGGTTTCCTGCTTGAGCAGGGGTTGGCTAGAAGACCTCCAAGGTCCCTTCCAACACTGTTATTTTATTTGCATGTCCTACATGACAAGATCCAGCCACATTCTGCAAGAATACCCACAACACACGACCAACTTTTCCAATAGGCCCCACCAGATCAAAATTGGCTGGAGACTCTTTTTAGCTGCTTGTGCAAAATGTGATTTTGTAGACTGTTTTGTGATTCTAATCATAATTGGAGGCCTTACACATTGCCCTCACTCAATGTTACATTGATCAAAAGCACGGCATGTGAATCCAGGGCAAACAGACAGATATCAGGGACAACAAGAGAGAACGCTTGCCCACAGAACTTTATTTATCTAGTCGGTTTGCAGCAGTTTAGCCAAGATTTCTGCTCCATTTTTTAAAACTATAAAAAAGATGTTCACAGTCACACTCTATACAAAGTGCAGAGAAGAGCAACCAAGAGGATTAGGGGACTGGAGGCTAAAACATACGATGAACGGTTGCAGGAACTGGGCATGGCTGGTCTAGGGAAGAGAAGGACCAGGGGAGACAGGATAGCAGTCTTCCAATATTTGAGGGGCTGCCACAGAGAGGAAGGGGTCAAGCTATTTTCTAAAGCGCCTGAGGCCAGATAAGGAATAATGGATAAAAACTAAACAAGGAGAGATTCAACCTAGAAATAAGGAGACATTTTCTGACAGTGAGAACAATCAACCCATGGAACAGAAGTTGCCTTCAGAAGTTGTGGGAGCTTCATCACTGGAGGCTTTCAAGAAGAGACTGGACTTCCATCTGTCAAAAATGGTGTAGGGTCTGCTTGGGCAGAGGGTTGGACTAGATTACCTACAGGGTCCCTTCCAACTCTGTAATCTGTAAAAACATTATAACAGGAAAAAAAGGACTGTTGTTATTAAATTAAGCCGGGGAAACAAAGAAAGGAAGAATCCTTGAAGTTCTTTGAACTTGGTTGTTTCCTTGCAGATGTTCCATTACGCAAACTAGGTAATAGCATCAGTGCTAGTATTGGAAACAAAGCTTGGAATAAGTAGGAAAGTTGTTTTTGTATAGCAAGAGAAGATTGATTCGGTTTAGCCATTCTTTACAAGTTCCTGAGTTTAGGATTCTTTTATTCTAAGTGATCTTGATTTCTGGGGTATTTCTGCCAGTCTTCAGCAAAGTTGGATAAGTTATAGCAAAACTTACTCCAGCGCAAAAGTATTGTAAAAATTTCCTCATGTATTCCATAATACATGTCTGCATTATGGCGCTGATGCATCCTCAGATCTCATAATAATCATTTAATAATAATAATTTATTAGACTTGTATGCTGCCCTCTCTCCCTAAGGACTCAGGGCGGCTAACAATATAAAAACTCATTACAAATTTTACAATAAAAAGAAATTAAACCAATACAAGCCTAAGAATTAAAATTCAATTAAAATTTAAAACCTCTAAAACAGACCCACCCTTCCCCTTGGTTAGTCCAGATCGGCCTGTTGAAAGAGCCAGGTCTTAAGGTCATGGTGGAAGGAGGGGAGATCGGGGGCCAAACGAAGGCTCAAGGGGAGTTGGTTCCACAGGGTGGGTGCTCCCACAGAAAAGGCCCTGCCCCTGCGCACTACCAACCGACAATGTCTGGCCGACGGTATCCCAAGGAGGCCCTGTCTGTGGGAGCGTACCCAGCGATCAGAGCGTGATGCCGGCAGGAGACACTCCCGCAAGTACCCCGGACCCAAGCCATGTAGGTCTTTATAAGTTGTTACCAACACCTTGAATCTCACCCGGAAGGCAACCGGTAACCAATGCAGGTCGCGCAGGAAGGGTGTAACATGGGAGTATCGGGACACCCCCATCACAGCCCACGCGGCCGCATTCTGCACCAGCTGCAACCTCTGGGTGGTCTGCAAGGGAAGTCCCATGTAGAGGGCATTGCAGTAGTTGAGTCGGGAGGCGACGGGTGCATGAGTGACTGTCCATAGGGCATCTCGGCTCAGGTAAGGGCTCAGCTGGTGAACCAGTCGCACCTGGGCAAATGCCCCCCTGGACACAGCTCCCACCTGCTCCTCCAAACTGAGCTGTGCATCCAGGAGGGCACCCAGATTGCGTGCCCTGTCCACGGGGAGCAACACCTCTCCCCCCATGACCAAAGATGGTATATCCTGAGTAATCTGAGATGCCGGTACGTACAGCCATTCAGTCTTTGCCGGGTTGAGTCAAAGCCTGTTCCTCCCCATCCAGATCCGCACCGCATCCAGGCAACGGGACATCACAGGGAGGGCATCACTGATATGGTTCAGGGTGGAGATGAAGAGCTGGGTATCATCCGCATATTGGTGATACCTCACCCTGAAACCACGGATGATCTCACCCAGCGGCTTCATATAGATGTTGAACAGGAGAGGCGAGAGGACCGACCCCTGGGGCACCCCACAAGTGAGGGGCCTCGGGCTCGACCTCTGCCCCCCGTCAACACCGATTGCGAGCAAATGGATGGAATAAATGGAAGCGAATCAGCTGGCAACAATCTGAACAATTTGTATGCAAATGCATGCTTAAAAGTTGGCACAAATATCCTTCAGAGATTTCATTTGATCAACACCCAGGTATATAAATAAAGGCAGATATTAAACTTCAAGGGAAGTCCTTTTATCAGTACGACTAATGAATAACCAGCATAGGGAATCTCCTTCTTCATAGATTACCAAGGGAAAGTTTGGTGTTGTTTTGCTTAGGCCTTTTAAGACAGGAGCTTAGTTTCGCTTTAAAAGTCGCATTCGTTTTAGAACATAGAATCATTGTGTTAGAAGGGCCTTCCGAGGTCTTCTAGACCAGCCTCTACTCAAGGCAGGAGTACTTATACCATACCGGTTGAATGGTTGTCTGGACTACTTTTGAAAACCTTCAATGATAAGAGCACCCACAATTTCCGGAAGACAAGCTAGTGAAGAGAAGGACCAAGGGAGGCAGGATAGCAGTCTTCCAATATTTGGAGGGGCTGTCACAGAGAGGATGGGGTCAAGCTATTTTCTAAAGCACCCAAAGGCCAGACAAGGAATAATGGATGGAAACTGAATAAGGAGAGATTCAACCTGGAAATAAGGAGAAATTTCCTGACAGTGAGAACATTCAACCAATGGAATAGCTTGCCTTCAGAAGTTGTAGGTGCTCCATTACTGGAGCACCTACATCTTGTTTTGTGCTTGCCAGCAAAAAAACAAACAAATAGGCGAGCCAGCCCATCAGCTGTGTTTTCCTCAGGTAATTGTTATTAATATTTCTTTTAACTGATTATCTTATTGTATGCCACCCAGATTTACATCTGTGAGATGGACAGCAGTAAAATGAAATTTAATTTAATTTATTAAATAAAATTTTGGGGAGACCTATCCCCAAAAGGAAAAAAAACCCAGCTTTTGAATGTGTGAGAACAGTATCCTAACTGCTGCATATTACTTTGGAGTAATGGGGTGTGTGTGTGAAATGGTGCTGGAGAAGACCCCTGTGAGTCCCTTGGACTGCAAGGCGATCCAACTGGTCAGATCAACCCTGACTGCTCCTTAGAAGGCCAGATCCTGAAGATGAAACTCAAACACTTTGGCCACCTCAAGAGAAGGAAGGACTCACTGGAGAAGAGCGTAATGCTGGGAACGACTGAAGGCAAAAGAAGAAGGGGACAGCAGAGAAGGAGGTGGCTGGATGGAGTCCCTGAAGCAGTCGGCGTGAGCATAAATGGACTCCAGAGGATGGCAGAGGACAGAAAGGCCTGGAGGATCGTTGTCCATGGGGTTGTGATGGGTCGGACACGCTCTTCGCAACTAACAACAACAAAATGGGAAAAATAAGTCTCATTGTCATCTACAAGGACATACCTTGGATACTAATATTTCCAATATTTGAGGGGCTACCACAGAGAGGAAGGGATCAATCTATTTTCTAAAGTGCCTGTAGGCCAGACAAGGAATAATGGATGGAAACTGAACAAGGAGAGATTCAACCTGGAAATAAGGAGAAACTTTCTGGCAGTGAGAACAATCAACCAATGGAACAGAAGTTGCCCTCCGAAGTTGTGGGAGCGCCATCACTGGAGACCTTCAAGAAGAGATTGGTCTGCCATTTGTCAGAAATGGTGTAGGGTCTCCCGTTTGGGCAGGGGGTTGGACTAGTTTAAATGATTTTTCCATGCTGCTGGGCGATTGTGTCTTTTTGTGCTGCAAGAGTCTGGCATCTCATTCCAGGAAACTTTTAATTTGTTTAGAACGACTTTCCTCTTTCCTTTGTTGAATCCATTGAAGGACATGTTAGATTTCCCCTCTGTAAATAAATAGATGCAAATTTTAACTGGATGGTGAGGAGTGGAGAAGAGAAGACAGAAAGGGGCGAAAGTCACTTTTTGTCGTAACTTTGAATGGTCACTAAATGAACTGTTGTAAGTTGAAGACTACTGTATGCAAGAAAGGCAACCATTAATTTTTTTTAAAAGTCACCACTCTAAACTGTGTGCACACTGGCCACAAGGGATGTTCACCCTGGTTTTTACTTATCCAGGAAGGATCTGGTGGCACTTTTTTAGGGTACAGGTAGTCTTCAATTTACAACCACAATTGAGCCCAAAATTTCTGTTGCTAAATGAGATACCTGTTAAGCGAGTTTTCCTCCATTCTACAACCTTCCATGCCACAGTTGTTAAGTGAATCACTGTGGTTATTAAGTTACTAACCTGGTTGTTAAGCGAATCTGGCCTCCCCATTGACTTTGCTGGTCCGAAGGTCGCAAAAGGGGATCACATAACCCTGGGACACTGCAACAGTCATAAATCTGAGTCATCTGCCAAGCGTCTGAATTTGGATCACGTGACCATGCGGATGCTGCAATGGTCATAAGTCTGAAAAATGGTCATATGTCCCTTTTTCCAGTGCTGTTATAATTCGAATGGTCACTAAACGAATGGTTGCAAGTCGAGGATTACCTGTAACACCTTTTGTTAGAAGGCAGAATCTTTAGTCAGGAGTCCTCCTCACTTGACAACTTCAGCCTGCACTCGTTTTTCAGAGAGGCAGGTTGCAGTCCAAAGTTTCTCTCCTGTGCAAATATAAATTATGGCCCTGTAAAAGACTTTGCTCTCAGCTTGCATTAAGAGGGACTATTACACTAACTGAAGATGTTTATGTGAGCTAATAAATCTATACATATAAAAGCGAAATACGCTCAAGCATCATCACAAAGTCTCCAGAACCGTAAAGCCTATAAACTTGAAATTTGGCCCGTATGTTCCTCTTGGCTTCTAGGTGCTCACTAAGAAAGGCTTTTCCGAAATGATCATCAGAGCATTAGTATTTCCTATATTATTATTATTAACACGCTCTGATGCTAAGGAGTTCTACTCCACCTTTCCCCACCTGAAAAGAAATCTCTTCCAAAGGCAAAACACAAGCAGAGGAGAGGAGTTTCAGTTTCAGTTTCACAGCAGCAACCAGCTTTAGTACAGAACAGTTGAGCTAAGCCACGCCCAGGCTCCTTGCTGTCTCCTTCTTGCTCACACAGCAAATACTGTTTCAGTTTCCAAACAGCCCTCAACTCTCTCACACACTGACAGGACGCTAGCCAGGTGAATACCGATGGATGCTGGTAGGCGGAGACAGAATTTCCCACCCCTTATTTTCCTCCCCAAAAACTAAGCCCGATCACATAGCTTCGTAGTGAAGCACGGGTATCCAGCTAGTAATAAATAAATTTCCATATCCAAAAAGAAATCCAGAGGACAATAAGAACAATAAGAATAATAGCAACGTAGCAAGAGCAAACAAATTCAGAACAGCAGATATTCTGGCAAATAGGCAAGGGAGTCCTCGACTTACAACTTTGCTTAGTAACCATTCGAAGTTACAAGCACTGAGTTATGCTAAGAGTTATAAGTTGATAAATGAATCTTAAAGTTAAATTTAGTAACACGGTTGTTAAGGGAATCTTTGCTTGTCAGAAGATCACGAAATATGATCCCACAATCTCAGGACGCTGCAACTGTTGTAAATGTGAGTCAGTTGCCAAGCATCTAAATTTTGATCACATGACCACGGGGATGCTGCAATGGTCATAAGTGTGAAAAACGGTCATAAGTTACTTTTTTGAGTGCCATTGTAACTTTGAACAGTCCCTGTTACAACTCCATGTCCACACTATATAGGCCAGTGGTGGCTAAGTGCATGCGTGCTCGCGTACCAGGACCCGGAAGGCAATGTGTGCGGCTCCCTCATGCCCCCCGCACATGCGCGCATGACCCCCCATGTGTGCTGTGCATCTCTGCAAATGCGCACGTGATCCCCGTGTGCCGTGCATCTCTGCGCATGCGCACATGTCTCCCACACACACACTCACCCCCCACGCATGCATGCCAGATACCTGACAATCAGCTGGCGGGTGGGCAGCATGCGCGCATGTGCAGTGGGGCTCTTCCGGGTGACCTCTTGCATGCCAGCAGAAGTGGCTCTGCATGCCACTTCCGGCACACGTGCCATAGGTTCGCCATCACGGATACAGGCAATCCTTGACTTACAACTGTTCATTTAGTGACTTTTCGAAGTCACATAAAAAGCACTGAAGATGTGACTTAAGACTATTTCTCTTATGTATGACCGTTGCAGCATCTCCATGGTCACGTGATCAAAATTCGGTTGCTTGGCAAATGACCCATATTTATGACGGTTGCTATGTCCCCGGGGGTGGGCGTCATGTGATCTCCTGAAGCCAGATTCACTTAGCAACCACGTTAATTAGTTAAACTACGATCATTCACTGGACAACGGTGGCAAAAAAGGTCATAAAATGGGACACAGCTGACTTAATAACTGTCTCGCATAACAACAGAAATTTTGGGCTCAGTTGTGGTCGTTAAGTCGAGGACTACCTGTACTAAAAATTGGTTGGTGAGTGTTCACTGCATATGTGGGATGGGTGAAGGAGTTGGTGGTTTAGCATGTTGTATCACCATAGCCTGTCGGGTTGGTTTGAATTTAACATTTTATCTGAATCTTGAGAATGGGTGAATTGTAAGAGTTCAGGCCACCCCCTTAATTTGTCCACCTCTTGTCTATTATTTATTTGTCTACTATTATTAATAACATAGCTAGACTTCTCAGGTGTGTCTCAAAAGAATAGCCAAGCCAAAAAAAAACATCTTTCTTAAAATAGACTGGCAGGAAGATAAAAGGGTTGGTTGGTTTCCAGGTTACTCCAGGTATGTACAACAAGGCTGCCTAGAAAAATCTGTTTTCTACTTCTAAACATTCCTCTCTCTGCCATTCTAAATCCGGAAACAGTTTCTATTTCTTATACTCTTCTGCGATTTTGCAAAAGCTGAAATAAACAACAGCTTGGGTGGAACAGTTTCAACCAGCAGTACAAGGCCATGCCTGTATTTATTTTTTTTGGGGGGGGGAAAAACCACGATTGAATGTGATATCCCAACATTGTGGTTCCTGTTTCCTAGTACGGTCCCTCAGTGAACATGTTTTCACAGAATTATATTCAGGGAACCATTGATGTAAAATGTACACACTGCGTGCCTCAGGTTATTATAAATGACGGTCATTCGAGAATACAGGGAGTCCTTGATTTACGACTACAATCCAGCCCCAAAATTTCTGTTGTTAAGTGAGACGTGTGTTAAGTGCATATTGTCCAATTTTACAACCTTTCTTGCCACAGTTGTTAAGTGAATCATTGCATTTGTTAAGTTAGCAGCATGGTTGTTAAGTGAATCTGGCTTCCGGTTGATTTTGCTCATAAAGAAGGTCGCAAAATGTGACTTATGACTCCAGGACACTGCAACCGTCATAAATATGAACCAGTTGCCAAGTGTCCGAATTATGATCACGTGACCAAGGGAATGTTGCAACAGTCATAAGAGTGAAAAATGGTCATCACTCCCTTTTTTCAGTGCCCATTGTAACTTCGAACAGTCACTAAGTGAACTGTTGTAGATAGAGGATTACCTGTATAGGATCAAACTGTCTGGGACAGTTTGTCTTTTATCTTCAAAGCAATGAGTCAGATATCTTTAAGAGGCTTTAGTTATCAATTAATTTCATTTTCATTTGCATACTGCCCAACCTCCCAATGGCTCTGGGAGATTCACCAATAGTTCCTTAACTGTTACTCAGAGGACAACTGTCCAAACCAGAAGATGTCTATCTTCATGAATTAAATGGATTATACAGCATATGGCTGGCACTAGGATTAACCTTATTTTAGGTATATTTGCTTGGAAGTAAATGCTACTCACTTCACTAAGGGACTAGAGGAATTGCATGTTCTGCCTGCAAAGATCATTTGAAGTTCCACTGAAAAGACTATTGCACAGGGGGGGGGGGATTCTTTCTTTCCTTCCTTCCTTCCTTCCTTCCTCCCTTCCTTTTCTTCCTTCCTTTTCTTCCTTCCTTCCCTCCCTTCCTCCTTTTTACCTTCCTTCCTTCCTCCCCTCTCTCTCCTTCCCTTGCTCCCTCCCTCCTTTTTACCTTCCTTCCTTCCTTCTTTCTTTCCTTCCCTCCTCCTTTTTTCTTCATTCCTCCCCCCTCCTTCCTTTGCTCCCTCCCTCTGTTTTACCTTCCTTTCTTCCTCTCTCTCTCTCTCCCTCCCTTGCTCCCTCCCTCCCTTCTCCTTCCTTCCTTCCTTCCTTCCTTCCTTCCTTCCTTCCTTCCTTCCTTCCTTCCTTCCTCCCTTCCTCCCTCCCTTCCCCTTCCTTCCTCTCTCTCTCTCTCTCTCTCCCTCCCTCCCTTCTCCTTCCTTCCTTCCTTCCTTCCTTCCTTCCTTCCTTCCTTCCTTCCTCCCTCCCTCCCTCCCTCCCTCCCTCCCTCCCTCCCACCCAGGAATTCTGGGAGTTCAAGTCCACAAGTCTTAAAGTTGCCAAGGTTGGACACCCCTTCTATAGCACCAGTCAGAACCTGATGGCAGAACACAGAAGCTATTTTTTTTACTTTTCCTACATACATCCAAGGTATGGGAAAACGGAATGCTCATTTGCAGGCAGGTGAAGGGGGCAGCCGTGTGGGGCCTCGGTGTGTGTACAGAGAGATACAGATTAGATTGTTTTCACTGGAGAACGGGGTTTTATAATCCAAGGGAATAAATTCTTGGCATACTTCTTGCAGGATGTTACTGTGTGTTTTATTTACCCACTCTGGTGCTGAGGATGGTTAAATGGACAGTGGAAGAGGGGAATCAGGTAAACGTCCAAACCAAAGGGACATTTTTGAACAAACGCTGGTCTGTTTTTTTGCACAAGCAAACAAGCACGTGTTTCAATGACTCAGCAAAAGGCAGCCAAAAAAGCTAATGCAATCCTAAATTGCATTAACAGAGGGATACAATCGAGATCAAGTGAGGTACTAATACCACTCTAAAAAGCCTTAGTAAGACCACACTTAGAATACTACATCCAGTTTTGATCAGCACAATATAAAAAAGATGTTGAAACTCTAGAAAAAGTGCAGAGAAGAGCAACCAGGATGATTAGGGGACTGGAGGCTAAAGCATATGAAGAACGGTTGCAGGAACTGGGCTTGGCTAGTCTAGTGAAGAGAAGGACCAGGGGAGACATGATAGCGGTCTTCCAATATTTGAGGGGCTGCCACAGAGAGGAAGGGGTCAAGCTATTCTCCAAAGCACTCAAAGGCCAGACAAGGAATAATGGATGGAAACTGAACAAGGAGAGATTTAACCTCGAAATAAGGAGAAATTTTCTGACAGTGAGAACAATCAACCCATGGAACAGAAGCTGCCCTCGGAAGTTGTGGGAGCGCCATCACTTGAGACTTTCAAGAAGAGATTGGACTGCCATTTGTCAGAAATGGTGTAGGGTCTCCCGCTTGGGCAGGGGGTTGGACTAGATGACCTACAAGGTCCCTTCCAACTCTGATCGTCTGTTAAGTTAAATGAACAGAAATAGCTTCATCTAACTTTGATCCAGGATCCTGAGTACAAGTAGTCCTCAACTTAGGATCACGACTGAGCCCAGGTTTTCTGTTGCTAAGTGAGACAATTGTTAAGTGAGTTTCGCCCTGTTTTATGACCTGTAAACATTTTTTATTGAGTTATAGAGTATTGTAAGATACAAAATAGTATTATAGTAAACAGAAGAGCAGTGGTGGGAGAGGGGAAAGGGGGAAGTGAAATGAGGAAAGATAGGGGGGAGGAGAAAAAGACCTGTTACAGTAAAATAAGGCATTAACATCAAACCACAACTTTTCGCTTTTCCATAATAGAATGAAATAGCCATTCCTATAAAGATCTATCAGTCTAATAATCTGTGAAACCCAAAGTCAGATTTTCATTCTTTTCCACATCGAGCACGAAGTTCAGAAGCGGTCTCCAAGGTGGAAACAAAAGTACTTGTGTTCTATTCCTTTATCTGTTTTACGACCTTTCTGGACACAAGTATTAAGTGAATTGTTGCAGTTATTAATTTAGTAACACGGTCGTTAAGTGAATCTGGCTCCCCCCCCCCTTGACTTTGCTTGTCAGAAGATGGCAAAAGGGGATCACGTGCAGGGGTGAGATTCTACCGGTTCGGACCAGTTTGGGCGAACTGGATGTTAAAGTTACAGCTGGTTTGCCGAACCGGTATTTCAGACAACCTGCTGGCCCCACCCCTCCCGCCCCTCTCCGGAGTCTTCACAAGGCCCATTTTGGATGGAGGTAAGTGCAGAGTCCGCGTGGAGGCTCTGGGAGGGAGAAAAACGGGCCTTCTGGAAGTCCGGAAATGGGCCTGTTTCCAGCTTCTGGAGGGCCTCCAGAGGCTGGGGGAGGCTGTTTTCGCCCTCCCAGAGCCCTGGGGGAGGCCTCTGGACCCTTGGGAGGGCAAAAATGGCCTCCCCCAGGCTCTGGAGGCCTACCGGAAGCTGGAAACAGGAAGTTCTGGTAGGCCCCACCCACCATGGCCCCGCCCAGCCAGCAACCGGGCAGCGAACTGGTTGCTGGGATTTTTGAATCCCACCCCTGATCACGTGACTCTGGGATGTTGCAACCGTCATAGCTATGAGCCGGCTGCCAAGCGTCTGAATTTTGATCATGTGACCATGAGAATGTGCGAAGGTCATCGTAATTGTGAAAACCAGCCCTGTCACTTTTTTGTTGTAAATATGCATGGTCACTAAATGAACCATTGTAAGGTGAGGACTACTGTATGCAAGAAAGGCAACCACTAATTTGTGCACACTCTAAACGGTGTGCACACTGGCCACAAGGGGTGTTGACCCTGGTTTTAGGCCCAGAGGTGACCTGGCCTGTCATTTCTTCCCATCTCCCCTCCCAGCCCACACATTGCTTAGCGGGGAGCAGACATACAAATAGGTGGCAACAGGAGCAACACAAGAATGTCGTGCCTCTATCGGTGACTAATACATTCATTGTGACAGGAGATTTTGTTTGCTTGTTTTTAGGAGAGGGAGTGGGAGGTGACAAATGATGCCAGGGGGTTAATTGAGTTAATTCTTATATGGCAAGACAGATATTGGGAGCAAATACCTAAGAGTTGCTGCCTCTTATTTAACTAAAACAATGCTTAGAAAATTTGGGAGATAGATGAAAGAGAGAGAGAAAGACAGAGAAATACACATAGATACATAGATACACACACACACACATCTAGATAGGTAGGTAGGTAGGTAGGTAGATAGATAGATAGATAGATATAGATAGATAGATACAGACAGACAGAGATAGAGATAGAGATAGATAAGATGATAGATCAATAGATAAGAGAGGATAGCTAGATAGAGATAACGAGAGAGAGAGACAGACAGACAGACAGACAGACAGAGATAGACAGAGATAGATCAATAGATAAGAGAGGATAGCTAGATAGAGATAGCTAGATAGCTAGACAGATAGACAGATAGATACAGATAGACAGACAGACAGACAGAGATAGAGAGATAAGAGATGATAGATCAATAGAGAAGAGAGGATAGCTAGATAGAGATAGCTAGCTAGCTAGATAAGATAGATAGATACAGTAGATAGATATAGATAGATGATAGATAAGAGATGATAGATCAATAGATAAAAAGGTAGCTAGATGTAGATAATTAATATATACTGTTGATAGATGATGGATGGCTGGATGAATAGATAATAGATACTTTTCATAGATTTATAGACATAGTTGTGTTCTTTTTCATTGATTTTTATTCTTCTACTATCTAAAGCTGGCTGGAGAATTCTGGGAGTTAAGCCCACAAGTCCTAAAGTTACCAAGTTTGGAGACCTCTGCTCTTAGTGTCAGTCAAGTGACGAATCACAGAAATTAATGGAGGAAGCAGGCATACATGTCGGGGTGGTTTGAGAGTAAAAATGGAGGTGTGAAATTGCAGCCTTCAATATCTCCATGGCTTATAATATCCTTTTTGGCTCTTGATCCAAGTGTCTTCCCACACTGAAAGGGGGGAAAAAGAGAAAAGATGGGGATGCTTCAGGGATGGTTGGGGTCACAGGAGGCTTCCAGATGCAGGTTGCCCACCTGTGCTTTAGTCCCCCTGCTCAGTGATGGAGGCATGTGTTTGCCTCTGTGTTTCACTTTAAGGCATTTCAGTAAAAGCTGAAAATATAAAATTCTGTTTTTCATTTTTGGTATTGATATATGTGTGGTATTTGGGTTTCCTTTCCTTTCCTCTCCTTTCCTCACGTTTATTTCCTCTCATCTCTCTTCGCTTCCCTACCTTTCTCACCCCCACAGTTCCTTTCCTATGTCCTTCCTTCCTTCCTTCCTTCCTTCCTTCCTTCCTTCCTTCCTTCCTCCCTCCCTCCCTTCCACAGCTTCTTTTCCATTGCCTTCTTCCCTCATGTTACTTAGCAATAGCAATAGCACTTAGACTTATATACCACTTTACAGTGCTTTCCAGCCCTCTCTAAGCCGTTTACAGAGTCAGCATTATTGCCCCCAACAATTTGGGTTCTCATTTTACCCAGTACTGCACTCTAACCACTGCGCCACCGTGCCTCATAATATTTTATTCAAATGAGACCTTAAAACCTGCCTGTTTCTCCAGACACTGGACACCTTGTGGGTTGGTTGGCCTGGTGATATTACTTCTGGAAGTTTGTTTTTATATGGCTTTATATCCTTTTATTTTTATTCTTTCATGCTGTGCTCAACACAGAGCCATGATGGAGTTGGGTGGCCTATCAACTTGATAAATAAAAATTAACTATTTAACTTAATAAAAAAATAACTAATATTTAATTTAATTGGAGACATAAATCTAAAAACACTTATCCATGTAGCGCTATAATTAATGATACGAAACTTTTTTTTTTAATTACATTTATATGCCGCCCTTCTCCGGAGACTCAGGGCAGCTTACAATTTTTGGGATACAACCCAGTGTGCTCAGCAATAGCCTTCATTCCATTGTATATGCCTGCTTATTACTAAGCGGCATTTTTACAAGGTCAGCTAATTGCCCCCAACAATCTTGGGTCCTCAATTTACCTACCCCGAGAGGATGGAAGGCTGAGTCAACCTTGAGCCTGGTGGGATTCGAGCCTACAGCAGTTGTAGGCAGCTGGAACTTAAGTGCAGGCAATTAACAGCCTGAGCCACCAAGGCCCTTTGACCAATACCCAAATGACTTTGAAGAAGGACGTGCATGTTGCACAAAGCTCTAATTTGACAAGCCAAGGGCAACCAGTTCTATCAAATGAATTCTTGGTTTGCTTTGTCTTTTAGTGCCTTGAATTTGCAGATTATAAATTTGACCTCAATGGATTCCATCATTGATGGATTATGCACCCTCCAGGGGGCTGGACTAGAAGACCTCCAAGGTCCCTTTCAGCTCAATTCTGATTCTACATGTTGGTATCAACTCTTAGCAATTATTAATAGAGCTAGAATTAGATCTACTGGTAGTAGTACTCATAGTAGTAGTAAGATCTAGATCTTTGTAGATTTGAGTAGATCTAATAGAGGTGGATTTAGTAGACTAGCAGAGTTAGTAGATCTAGGCATACATAGATTTTGTCCTTGAACTTCCACCATGCAGATAATCTTCTACAACCGGGACCATCATTTCTGTAGTAAGTGATTGTATGCAATCAGTCAGACTTGATTTTACAACAATTTATATCACGATGGTTAGGCAAATAATGTGGTTGTTAAGCAAATCCAGCTTCCTGCATGGATGTTTTTCCTGCTGGAAACCAGGAAAAAAAACACAGGTTGTAAATTGCAACCATGTGACCACAGAATAGTACAAGCAGTCATAAAATTGGAAAGGGGCTGGCAATTCTCCGAATTGAAATCACATGATTGTGGGGCGGGGACCGTGGTGCGAGGGTTTTAAGTGCAAGTAAAGGTTGTAGGTCATTTTTTCCAAGGCCCTCATAACTTTTAAGGGGTTGATTTATTCTCCAAAGCACCTGCAGGCAGGACAAGTTGCAATGGATGGAAACTTGTTCACAAGAGATCCAATCTGAAACCAAGGTGGAATTTCCTGACAGTAAGAACAATGAATCAATGGAACAGCTTGCCTTCTGAAGTTGTGCATTACTGGAGGCTTTCCAGAAAAACAAATTGGGCCACAATTGGTCTCCTGCCCTGAGTAAAGGCTAGATTAGAGCAGGGGTCCCCAACCTTGGCAATTTTAAGACTTGTGGACTTCAACTCCCAGAATTCTTAAAGTTGCCAAGGTTGGAGACCCCTGGATTAGAGGACCTCCAAAGTCCCTTCCAGTCATATTTATTCATTTGTATTCTGCCTTTATTTACAAACAACTCAATGGGGTGACCATATCCAATACACCTTTTTCCTTTTATTTTCCCCATAATAACAACCCTATGAGGTGAGCTGGGCTGAGAGAGAGAGCGCCCAAAGTCCCCCAGGCCCCAGCTGGCTTTTAGTGCTAAGAATAACAGAGTTGGAAGGGACCTTGGAGGTCTTCTAGTCTAACCCCATGCTCAAGAAGGAAACCCTATATCAGGGCTGTCAAACTCGTGGCCTATAGGCCGGATGCATCACATGCTGGCCACGACCACATCCTGGTTTAGCAAAGGGGGAAAAAAGTGCCACGATTTGTCACGTGACGCCCCCATGACAATGCGAGTTTGAAACCCCTGCCTTACATTATTTCAGACACATGGCTGCCCAGTCTCTTCTTAAACACCTCCAGTGATGTAGCACCCACAGCTTCAGAAGGCAAACTCCACTAATTAATTGTTCTCGCTGTCAGGAAATTCGTCCTTCGTTCTCTCCTTGATTAGTTTCCATCCATTGCTTCTTGTCCTGCTTTGGAAAATAGGTTGATCCCCACCGTTTTTCTCTGTGGCAGCCTTTCAAATATTGGGAAATGGCTATCATGTTGCCCCGGTCCTTCTTTTCACTAGATTAGATGTACCCAACTCCTCCTCCAGCAACTGATCATTATGTGTTTTGGTTTCCAGTTCCCTGATCATCCTTGTTGCTCTTCTCTGCTCTTTTTCTAAGGTGCTAAGGCAGGACTAGAACTCACCGTCTCCTGGTGATTGGCCCACAGTTATCTGGCAGCATGGCTAAGGCAGGACTAGAACTCACAGTCTCTGGTCCCAAAGTTTTTTCAGTAATTGGACTTTTGGTTTTTCTCTGAAGATGTTTTGTTTTCACAAGAAGCTTCTTCAGCTCTGACTGGATGATGGGGAACGGAAGGATTCCAGTCAGAGCTGAAGAAGCTTCTTGGAGGAGAAACGAAACATCTTCAGAGAAAAACCAGAAAGTCCAGTTACCTCTTGGGAAAAAAAGCACCTTTGGGACAACCATGACCTGAATATGACTGAGAATCTCGATAAACAGTTACAATCTCCTGGTTTCTAGACTGGTGCCTTAACCACTAGACCAAAATGGCTCTCTCTGATTTGAGGATTTTGAAATAAATTTACACACACACACACACACACACACACACACTTACTTTCATGGATGCAGGAAATGAAGAAGCAAGTTGAATTCCTCTTCCATGCCCCCAATCCCTCCTCTTGGTTTTTCCAGTCAGAAATGACTATAGAGCAGGGATATCAAACACAAGGGCCCACAGGCTGCATCCGGCCTGCAATGTGGTCGGATCCAGCCTGCAGGGCCGTCCTGGAAAATGTAAGGGGCAGGGCCCATGTCGCTTCGGCCCAGTCTACCCAATGCAAAGAGGAAACATGCCAGTAGTTTGGGGGGAGTGGTGTCAATCGGCTACACCCAATGAGTGGCATCAAGCTGGCCATGCCCACCCAGTTAGCCATGCCCCCCCGGCCCCCTCGAGGTCAATCACAGCCCACAATAAAATTTATTTATTTATTTATTTATTTATTTATTTATTTATTTATTTATTTATTTATTTATTTTTTGGACTTGTATGCCGCCCATCTCCGAAGACTCGGGGCAGCGCACAACTAAAAACAACAACAATAAATACTTAAAAAGAAATTAAACTAATTTCACAAGCCCCAAAATACAAAAACTAAAATTTACAGTGGTTAAAATAATTAAGAAACCCATCCCCCATCCCAAGGAGGGGTCACAGCCCGGATTGGTCGAACAACCAGGTCTTCAAATCATGGCGGAAGGTGCAGAGGTCAGGGGCCAGGCGGAGCCCCAGGGGCAGTTGGTTCCAGAGGTCAAGGGCCACGACAGAAATTGAATTTGACACCCCTGGTTTATAGTCTCTTGCTTGGGTGGGTGAGTGGGGGTTGGACTAGATGACCTACAAGGTCCCTTCCAACTCTGTTATTCTGCTCTGTTCCAGTCGTTTGACCTGCTTCGGTGTCGTGCTCCTCCCGCCTCTCCCATTGACTCAACTCTAACCAGAACTCTTCCCTTCCTTTCAGTGAAGACCCTTGGCGAGCCGCAAAGATGATCAAGGGTTATATGCAACAACACAACATCCCGCAAAGGGAGGTGGTGGACGTCACTGGACTGAATCAGTCGCACCTTTCTCAACACCTTAACAAGGGGACCCCGATGAAAACGCAGAAACGGGCAGCGCTCTATACGTGGTATGTCCGGAAACAGAGAGAGATCCTCCGGCGTAAGTAACACTATGGTTTGAGAGGTTGGGGTGGATGTTTTGACACAGGGGTGTCAAACTCGATTTCAGTTGAGGGCCTCATCAGAGTTGTTTGATCTCGGGGGAGGGGGCTGGGGGGCGTGGCCAAGGTGGGCATGGCCAGTTCAACATCGACTCGTGTCGGGGGCACCTGTGGTGGCCCAAGTGCTCTGCCAGAGAAAATGGGCTCCCAAGCTCCATTTTCGGGTGCAATGTCCTCCTGCAACCCTCTGCCAGTGAAAATGGAGCACGGGAGAACCATGCATGGCCTTTGTGAGCTGTGTTTACAGCTATGACGGCCGCCTGCAACCCTCCTGCAGTCCTCCCGAGCTCCGTTTTCGCTGCCCGAGGCACCGCGGGCCAGTCCTTTGCTGTTTCCAAGGCAGCCCCACAAGCCAGATCTAAGCATCCCATGAACCAGATCTGACCCCCAGGCCTTGAGTTTGATACCCCTGTTGTAACAGGTAGTCTTTGAGTTACGATCATAATTGAGCCCAACATTACTGTTGTTAAATGAGATATTAGTTAAGTGAGCTTTGCCCCATTTTACGACTTTTCTTGCCACTGTCATTAAGTGACTCCCTGCCGTTGATAAGTTAGTAACTGGTTTCAGTTTTGCAGGGATAATTCAGCGCCAGAAAAATAAACACAGATGGCTGATGCTTCATTTAACATCTTTATAAACATAATAAGTAGATTTTACAAACCAGTTGTAGATTTATCCAACATGGAGCAAACTCAGACAGAAATAAACATGTTGCAAGTGCAGAGCTTCAGCAGTAGCTTCAGCAGTTCAGAAACAGACATCAGTTTCACTTTAGTTCAGCAGGCAAGCAGAGGAGAGAAGCAATTTCATCTTCAATAGAGAGACTCAGAGGTCAACATAGCTGCAGAGTTGAAGAGCTTAATACAGAGCCACACCTAGGCTACTTTTAGTTTCAGTTTCCAGCCTAGGCCACATCTAGTTCCAGTTTCCAAACTGTCCTCATTGGCTGATTTAGTTGCTATGCCTATTCATTGGCTGACCTTGTTACTATGCTCTATTCCAGTTCATGAATATACTCTGACAGGGTTGTTAAGCAAATCTGGCTTCCCCATGGGCTTTGCTTGTCAGAAGGTCGCAAAAGGGAATCACAGGATCCAGGTAGATCCTGGGACATAGCAAGGTCACAGCAATAGCACTTAGACCCATGACGGCGAACCTATGGCATGTGTGCCACAGGTGGCACACTGAGCCATTTGTGCTGGCGGGCGAGCCGCAGGCAAACTTACCTCACTGCGATTGTACGTGCCTCACAGCTGCTTTTCAGCCTGTTTGAGGTCATTTTCGGCCTCCCAGAGGCTTGAGGAAGGCCTCTGCAGGCTTTGCAGGCTGAAAAATAGGCCCGTTTCGTCACTTCCTGTATTTCCGGAAATACCGGAAGTGACTAAATGGGCACATTTTTTGGTCTGCAAAGCCTGCAGAGGCCTTGCTCAAGCCTCTGGGAGTCCGAAAAAGGCCTCAAACGGGTCAAAAATCAGCTGTGAGGCCCAGTGCAGGTAAGGGGGGGGAATTGCACACACATGAGCAGGGGGCATGGTGGGGCCATGCGCATTGCCTTCTGGGTGCTGGCATGCGAGCGCACGAGCGTGAGCACAAACACAATTTTTGGCACAGGAGCCCAAAAAGGTTAGCCACCACTGACTTAGACTTATATACCACTTTACAGTGCTTTACAGCCCTCTCTAAATGGTTTACAGAATCAGCATATGACCCCCAACAATTTGGGTCCTCATTTTACCCACCTCGGAACGATAGAAGGCTGAGTCATAAATATGAACCAGTTGCTAAGCCTCTGAATTTTGATCACGCGAGCATGCTGCTGAAAAACGGTCATCAGTCCCATTTTTCAGGGCCACTGTAATTTGGAACAGTCACTCAATGAACTGTTGTAAGTTGAGGACTATCTGTACGTACATGTGGACACAGATCCCTTGTCAGTTTCTTCCAATGGATGCCCTTCAAACATGAAGATGGAATGCTTCTCAGTGAAAGAAAACTCCAAAATTGCTTTTACATCAAGTCTTCCACTTATGAAACGCCGCCCCCCCCCAATTTCTGTGGCTAAGCAAGACAGTTGCTAAGGGAGCTTTGCCTCATTACGTGACTTATTCACCACAGTTGTTAAGTGGATCACTGCAGTTGTTAAGTGAATAACATGGTTTTTAGATGAATCTGGCTTCCCCATGGACTTTGCTTGCCAGAAGGTCGCAAATCGGGACATCGTCATAAATATGAACCAGTTGTCAAGCAGCTGGATGTAAATCACATGACCCAGGGGCTGCTGCCACGGTCATAAGTGTGAAAAAATGGTCATAAGTGAGGTTTTTCAGTGCCGTTGTAACCTGCAACGGTCACTAAATGAACCATTGTAAGTTGAGGCCTACCTGTACATCAAACGGACTCAGTTCTTGCAACTTAGAAATGGTTTATCTTTGGAAGGTGTCGTTTTTCTCTCCATCCTTTCTCCCTATTTCTTTTCTTAGCTTGAAGAAGAGTAGAAAGAAGGACATTTCCTTCTTAGAAATTTGCCTCCCAATGACGGATAAACTTGAATGGGCCATTGTGTCAAATGCAGCTAGGTCTCCTTGGGGGAACAATGCGGTTAGGACAAAGTGATCCAGTGAGCTGGCCACAGTCTTGCACATCCAAAGATAAACTTGTTGACTCTTTTTTTTCTTACGGTGTGGGATTTAAGCGGAGTGTGAGATACCACAAGGTGTTGCCTGCTC
>CM019148.1:10409265-10488900 GCA_009733165.1 Naja naja | reverse complement strand
CCAGCTTGAAGCTTCTTTGTAGACTTATCCATCCATATATATCCTTTCCTAGTTATTCCTACTCTGCCATTCATTTTTGTGCGATGTCTGGGAGCCAATCATAATAAATTCATTAATTAAATGTATTTACTGCCCAGCTCCCTGGGACCTTGGGCGGTTGTGGAATGGCAGCGGAGCTTCCGTTTGCCGCCAAAGGATTCCCCTTGGTCCCTCCAGGAAATATTCACTGCAGCCCTGAGACAGATAATTAACTCTCCCCAAACTATAATTCTGGAGGATTACTGATTAACAGCAATCCTTTCAAAATAACAGTGTTATTTTAAAACACAGGTAATCCTTGACTGCAGTCCGGTTGATGCGTGCCCCAAACGTGATCATATGATTGTGTGTGTCCGTGTCCGTGTGTCCGTGTGTGTCCATCAGACTGTCAAATCTGGATCATAAATAGCTCTGAGCAGATACTACTGTAACTTCAAATAACCACTAAGCCAGAGTGGAACCATGGCTCTTTTATGAGGTGTGGACTTCAACTCCCAGAATTCTCAAGCAGGCATGGAATTCTGGGAGTTGAAGTTCACACATGGAATTCTGGGAATTGAAGTCCACACCACATAAAAGGGCCAAGGTTCCCCACTCCTGCACTAAGCAAATGATTGTATGGCAAGGACTACCTGCAGTCATTTTCTTAGATCCAGCTGATATTTTTCTCCCCATTTGAAGTTATAGATGGGTGTGTGTGTGTGTGCCTTCCTAGGGCTGAGAGAGAGTGACTGGCCCAAGGGTACCCAGCTGGCTTCCTGCCTAAGGCAGAATTAGAACTCACAGTCTCCTAGTTTCTTGCCTGGTGCTTTAACCACTAGCCCAAAATGGTTCGAAGTTATGATTAGACGCAGTCGTATGTGGGTTTCTCATTCCCTATAAAGGACCTTGCTGTTTCACCAAATCTGACGTTCTCCAATGCCTGAAATTATTCTTTATTATTCATTCAGCTGAAGTTTATGAATCTGTGTTGTTTGGTTTGCTTTATTATGGATTTTCCTTTCTGTCTAACGTTGAAGAATATTGCAGATTCTTTGATCATTGTTTTGTTTTCTAATGTGCTGTTCTATGAGTTTTTAACTCTAAAGCACCGTCCTCTACTTACAACCATTCATTTAGTGACTGTTCAAAGTTATAACACCACTGAAAAAAAGCACCTTACAACTGGTTCTTCTCACACACTTGCAACTGTCGCATCCCCATGGCCATGTGATCAGAATTGGGATGTTTGGAAACTGGCATGTACTTATGACAGTTGCACTGTTCTGGGGTCATGTGATCGCCATTTGCAACATTCCCGGCCAAATTCTGACAATCAGAATCAAATGGGAAGATTCACTTAACAACCACATGAATTCAGGTTCCCCCATTGAACTTTGCTTGCCGGGAGCCAGCTGGGAAGGTCACAAATGGTGATCACATGACCCCAGCATGCTACAACTGACATAAATACATGCCAGTTGCCAAGCACAGAAATTTTTATTATGTGACTCTAGGGATGCTACGATGGTCGTAAGTATGAGGGTTGGTCATAAGTCACTTTTTCCACTGCCACTGTAACTAGAGCCTGTTTGGTCTAGTGAGAGCTAATTTGGTCTAGTGCAGGGGTGTCAAACTTGATTTCATTGAGGACCGCACCAGGGTTGTGTTTTTACCTGGGGGGTCATGGTGAGGGTACGCATGGCCAGCTTGGCATCACTCGTGCCTGTGGCAGCCAAAGTGCTCTGCCAGTGAAAACGGGCCCCCGAGCACTGTTTACAACCATGATGGCCTCCTGCAACCCTCTGTCAGCAAAAATGAAGCTAAGAGGGCGCACATGCCCTCCCCAGGCTCTGTTTTTGGCCACAACAGCCTCCTTCAGACCTCTGCCAGCGAAAACAGAGCTTGGGTGGGCACACATGGCCTTCCTGGCCTCTGTTTTCAGCTGCGATAGCAGCCTCCCTGACCTCCATTTTCACTGGCAGAGGGCTGTAGGAGGCCGTCGTGGGCAAAAATGGAGCCTGGGAGGGCCACGCACAGCCCTCCCGAGCTTCGTTTTCACTGGCAGAAGGACTACAGGCCGATCAATGTTTCCAGGGCGGTCCTGCAGGCCAGATCTAAGCACCCCGCAGACTGGATCCGGCACATAGGCCTTGAGTTTGACATCCCTGGTCTAATGGTTAAGGCACCAGGTAGAAAGCAGAAAACTGTGAGTTCAAGTCCCGCCATAGCCATGAAAGCCAGCTGGATGACTTTGGACCAATCGCCAGGAAATTGAGAGTTCTATTCCCGCCTTAGACATGAAACAAGCTGGTGATTTTGGGCCAATCACAGGAGACAGTGAGTTCTAGCTCCACCTTAAGCTTGTAAGCGGGCTGGTTGACTTTGGGCCAGTCACTCTTTCTCAGCCCAACCCACTTTACAGGGTTGTTGTTGTTGTGAGGAAAATAGGAGGAGGAAAGCATGTTGGATATATTTGCTGCCTTGAGTAATTTGTAAAAAAAACAATACAGGCAGGAAATTGATAAACATTTCTGTTATGTATGCAGGTTTAAAGTCATTGGTTTAGTTTGAACTGTTCTTGTAAAATGTAAGAAATGATTGGTTTAAAAAGTGCGGGAAAACCCTGCACTCTGATTGGCTGGCAACCGGCTGCTGGCTAGTAGCAGCCGCAGCCCAGCCAAAGTGGGTTCGTTCTGAGCTGTAGTCACTAATAAACAAAGAGCTTGAAGCACTCCGGTCTGTCTCTTCATGCAAACTTAACACTGGCGACGAAGGTGGGATCTCCTGAAGAAGAAGGCAACGGAACAGAAGAAGAGAGATGGCTGCGCTGAACACCCCCAGCCCCATTCGATCCTGACGGCAGAAGACTGGGAGTCATATGCAGATCGCTTCCAAATGTATCTGGAAGGAAACGATCTTGCTGACATTTCCAAGAAGCGGAAGAGGGCGGTCTTTCTCATGCACTGCGGTCCGCAGTTTTCAAGATGGCGAAGGCATTGGCGGAGCTGCAGACATGAAGGTAATGGAATGGCCTGACTTAGAAAAGTTGTTAAGAGCCCATTACGCCCACAAGTATCATGCCTCATTAAGAGACACGAGTTTACCGTGGGATCAAGGGGAAAGCAAAACGTAAACGACTTCGTGGCAAGTTTAAGAGACATTGGGGTGCATGTGAATTTAACAATTTAGAAGAGGCCATGCGATCGATTTGTTCTGGGCCTTAAAGACAAGGTGCTTCAGAGCAAGTTATTACTAAGACCTAAGATCACGCTGAAGGAAGCAATAGAAGAGGCCTCTTCAGCAGAAGCTACCAAGTCCTCAGCAGCAGCCATGAAGAAAATCAACAAGGCCACAAGCCATCCTGATGTGGAAAAGTCCACAACAACTCATTGTGAGCAAATAGATTCTGAGTCAGACTGTAGTGAGGTGGAGGAAGGAATTTACAGACTCAGAATGGAGAGGAAAAAGAAAGACCTAGGAAGAAAGAGGCAAGATTTCTACTGCAGAGGTGTGGGGGAAGCCACCCCGCACTGAATGCAAGTTTTTGCCTCTGTTGTGATAAAAGAGGACACCTAGCAAGAGTCTGCAAATCATCCAGAACTCCACCCATCAGAAGAAAGTTTGCTACAAGCAAAGACAAAGAATTCAAGCCTAACAATTTCTGTGAGAAAATGGGGTGCAGCACAGAAGCAAATGGGAAGAATGAAACTCATCAAACAGTCCATTGGTCATTCATCACCCTTAAGAAGTAGAAAAGTGCATGTCAAGGTATTTATTGCCAAATGGAAGTGGACTCAGGCTCATACCTATCTATGGTGTCATGGGACACTATTCACAGTCTTCTTCCCAACATCCAGAAGAAGCACTTCAAGAAGCAAGCATTGACTCTTAAAGACTACCAAGAGAACAAGATTCCAGTAGTTGGAACAAGAGAATTCAACGTGAAGTTCAAGGGCCACACCAAACGCCTACCACTGACCATCATGGACAAGGACCGGCCAAGTCTGCTGGGCCTTGAGTGGTTCAACCCGCTGGGCATCGAGGTGACTGGCATCAATCACGTGAGCAACACTGAATGGGAGGAGGCCTTGAAGTCTGAGTTTCCAGAGGTCTTCAGCGAAGGATTGGGCAACTATATGGGGACCCCTATCACTTTCAATCTAGATCCCAAGGTGCCACCAATTCGCTTAAAGCCCAGAAGGGTCCCATTTGCCTTAAAGGAAAAAATTGATGCACAATTAGATAAACTAATAGCTCAAGGAGTTTTAGAGCCCACTGACCACTCCAGGTGGGAGACACCCATAGTCACACCAGTCAAGACTGATGGGTCAGTGAGAATCTGTGGAGACTGTAAGGGGACATTGAACCATGCGCTTCAACAGAGCGCATATCCAGTTCCAGTGGTGCATCATTTACTACATTCACTTGGCAGGGGTACAGTCTTTGCCAAATTGGATCTGGCCCAGGCATATCAACAATTAACAGTTGATGATGCCACTGCAGAAGCCCAAACCATTGTGACTCATAGAGGTGCTTTCAAATGTAAAAGGTTACAGTTTGGAGTAAGCGTGGCACCAGGCATCTTCCAAAGCCTTATGGAAAGGATGCTCCAAGGACTGCCAGGGTAGTACCTTACTTTGATGATGTGTTAATCTCTGCTGAAAATGACACTCAGTTACAAGAGAGACTCAGAGAAGTCCTTACCAGATTCAAAAAGCAGGGTTAAAGTCAAGGAAGAAGAAAAATGCACTCTTAGAACTGACAAGGTTGAGTTCTTGGGCTATATGATTGACAAGCATGGTATCCACCCCACAGATGCCAAGGTTCAGGCAATCAAAGAAGCCCCTAGACCAAAATGTAAAACAGATTTGCAAGCCTTCCTTGGACTCATTAACTTTTATCACATGTTCCTACCTCAGAAGGCAACCATTGCAGAACCACTGCACAGATTATTAGACAAAAGTCTGCGTGGGTCTGGGGCAGAAAAGAACAATCTGCATTTAACAATATTAAAAGACTAATCACGTCTGATGCTGTACTGATACAGTTCTCTGAGAATTTGCCTGTTGTACTGACTTGTGATGCATCCCCTTTTGGAGTGGGGGGGTTTTGAGCCACAGGCTTCCCAGTGGGAGAGAAGCTCCTATTGCATTTTTCTCGCACCTTGACCAAAGCAGAGAGGAACTACAGCCAACTGGACAAGGAAGCCTTGGCAATTGTTGCAGCTGTCAAGAAATTCCATGAGTATTTATATGGGAGAACATTTACCATTGTCACAGATCACAAACCTCTGTTAGGCATTGTGGCAGGAGACAAACCTATGCCCACTATCCTGTCACCAAGAATGCTGAGGTGGACTGAATTTCTTGCTGCTTATTCATACAAACTCATCCACAGGCCTGGCAAAGACATTGGGCATGCAGATGCTTTGAGTCGCTGCCCACTTCCTTCTCACACTGAGGACTTTGCTCCTGAGACTTACACCTTTTCCTAGAAACTGTTGCCAAGCTTCCAGTACACGCTGCTGAAATTGCCAGAGAGAGTGCCAAAGACACTGTATTGGCTCCTGTTATAGGCTGGATTAAGAAAGGTTGGCCTCTTCAAGATCTACCTCAACTTGCCCAACCTTTTAAATTCAGGCAAACTGAATTATCTGTATTAAGAGGATGTATTTTGTGGGGTAACAGGGTGGTTATTCCTACAAAACTGCAAAAAGAGATTTTGGAAATGTTACATGAGGGTCATCCAGGTATTGTCAGAATGAAGGGATTGGCCAGGAGTTATGTATGGTGGCCAGGTATTGACAAAATGGTTGAAAACTGGGTTGCATCTTGTCCCAACTGTCAGGTAGTCAGGCCTGCCCCACCTCTCGCCCCCCACAGGAATGGGAATGTCCTAGGGGCCCATGGTCCAGGATTCACATTGATTTTGCTGGCCCTACCAGAGGGCACACTTTCCTTATTATAGTAGATGCATATTCCAAATGGCTAGAGGTCATCCCTATGGCATCCACCACAACTGAAGCTGTCATCAAACAGCTTAAAAGCTTTTGTAACTCACGGGTTACCTGATGCACTCGTTTCTGACAATGGTCCTCAATTTACATCCAACCTTTTTGAATCATATTTAGCACAGCAGGGTATCAGACATGCCCTGACAGCCCCTGGGCATCCTTCGGCTAATGGCCAGGCTGAACGTATGGTACGATTTACCAAGGAAAAACTTCAGCAATTGGGTCCAGGATATCACTGAGAGAGTTGAAAAACTTCTCAGTGTCCAGCATATCACTCCTAACCCATCAACTAACTTATCCCCAGCAGAGTTGTTGATGGGTAGGAAACTCAGGTCTCCCCTTGACCGCCTTCATCCCACTTACGCACCCAATGCACCACTAGATTCCACTAGCAAAATTCGCACGTTCACTGTGGGTGATTCTGTTTATGCTAAGAACCTTATGGGTGAACCTTTATGGATTCCTGCTGAGATAACCCAAATCATAGGCCCTCGATCTTACAGGGTACAACAGAGGATGCAGGCACATTGATCAGCTTAGATCCAGATTACCTCAGGAACATCGCAATTGTTCCTCTCTAGTTCCCATACCTAATACCTCTTCTAGGGGAAGGGAGGATCATGAGTGTAATGAACAAGCAAGAATCAACCCCATGTGTAACGAGCTAACACGACAGGAACCATCCCAAAACCTGTCACAATACCAACAACCATTTTCACAAATGGAAGATTGCACATCATTACCTGATTTAGGTGCTGACATTGGGTTGGAGATGGATTGGGAGGAGAGACCAGGTTGTAGTAACCAAACAGGTTCTACCATTACTACAAGTCCTAGTAAGGAAATGTCAGCAGACACATTTCCTCCCTCACAAGGTGAGAACCTTAAAACATCTGAACCACATAGGTCTCAACATGCGTAAGAGCCCCACCTATTTAAAAGAATACATTAGATAGGCTGGGGTTTGAGTATGGACTGAACCTAGGGGGGGTGTTATGTATGCAGGTTTAAAGTCATTGGTTTAGTTTGAACTGTTCTTGTAAAATGTAAGAAATGATTGGTTTAAAAAGTGCGGGAAAACCCTGCACTCTGATTGGCTGGCAACTGCGGCTGCTGGCTATAAGTAGCAGCCGCAGCCCAGCCAAAGTGGGTTCGTTCTGAGCTGTAGTAACTAATAAACAAAGAGCTTGAAGCACTCCGCGTCTGTCTCTTCATGCAAACTTAACAATTTCAATAGTCACTAAACAAATGGTTGCAAATCGAGGACTCTGTGTATTGGCTTTTTTTTTTGAGCCTCCGGTGAATACTTCTGCTTGCTTCCTGGTTGACATTTGTTTGGCACTGAGAGAAGATCATCCCCCTATTGAGGCAACTGCCAATGTCTCTCATCACTGCCAAAAAAATCTCAACAACTGCCAGATAAAAAACCAAAGAGAGTTAGAAACTTCTCTTGGCTCCCATTTCATGCCGGTCCAGGTTTTTTTGCACCCCAATTAAAAATGGGGTGTGCAAAAGGCAGCCTAGAGCCTTGATCCCCAACCTTTGTGCCTTAGCGGCCTGGTTGGGTGGGGGAATGTCTCGAGCTGCACATGTGTGAGCACGTGTGCCGGCCCACTGCTGGTGCAAGTTGAGCCGAATGCATGCACACCGGCCTGTTACTTGTGTAGCCCAGTTCCAAATAGGCCATGGGCCATGGCCCAGCAGTGAGCCACGGCTCAGGCATTGGGGACCCCTGGCCTAGCGGATGGTTGAACCGGCCATGCAGGCAAAGAAACCTGGTTCTCGCTCCCTGAGCCATTCCTTAAAGTCAACTGAATCTCTTCCTACAGGTGTGTGTTACACAACCCGACCGGCAGGCCCAGTCAAAAAAATCTACTCCTTTCTCTTTCAGAATTCAACCAGACAGTCCAGGGTTCTGGAAATATGACAGAAAAAGGCAGTCAAGATCAGCTGCTGTTTCTCTTTCCAGAATTTAACCAGCAAAACCAGGGTGTGGGCCAGATAGACGACTCTTGTGCCGAAACACCCAGCAAGAAGATGAGGCGCAACCGCTTTAAGTGGGGACCTGCTTCCCAGCAGATCTTGTACCAGGCCTACGACCGGCAAAAGAACCCCAGCAAGGAAGAGAGGGAAGCCTTGGTAGAGGAATGCAACAGGTAAAGGCTCTGGACAAAAGAGCATTTTCCCCTTCTGCTGCTGCTGCTGCATCAAAGAAACCCACAGCTTGTTGGCAGAGAGCAGAGCTTTTGTTGTTCCAAATCAAAATCCCTATTGTGTGTGGGGGCTAGCATGTTCTGGGTCAAAGGGAAAAAGAACCTGCTATCCTCAACATCTAACTAAGCAAACAAATATTTCTCCCTCCTCTTTCTCTCTTCTCTCTTCTCTCTCTCTCTCTCTCTTCTCTTTCTCTCTCTCTCTCTGTGTAAGAAGCCTGCACAATTTGGGACTGAACCTGCCACCAAGGAAAGTATAACACTACCCCAATGTCAGGCACAAACAACCAGAGCTACTCACAAATAGCTGAAGTGAACAACTCTATTGATTTCTACCTATGTGATAAGAATCCCCCTAGACCAGCCGTGGGCAAACTACGGCCCGGGGCCCGTATCCGGCCCGTTCGGCTGTTCTATCTGGCCTGTGGAGGTGAAAGAGCGGAGGGTTCTCTTGCTCTCCCAGAAGGCTACGTGAAGTAATCTAACTTTGAATTTATATTAGTTCACACAAACACTCCATCCATGCTTCTGTTCCGGCCCTCCGGTCCAGTTTAAGAACCCATTGTGGCCCTCGAGTCAAAAAGTTTGCCCACCCCTGCCCTAGACTGTTTGCCTTCCCCCAGGAATGACCAGATAGGTTCTTGGTGGTTCTTGAAGGAGGTCAAGTTTATGGCACTTGCAGCTGTGCAAGGATTTTAAGCTAAGTCCTTACTTGACTCCTCCTTCTAGCCTACATGGCAGTTTCCTGACATCTCTGTATTGTTGTCTGCATTGGAAGCTTAACAAAATCAAGAAAATAATTCCTTCTCTGGTTGAGTTTGTTCAATGTGGTGGTCACAATCTTTGCAGGCTTTGAGTGCAGGTAGTCCTTTGACGACCATTTGAAGTCATGATGGACCTACCTTGAAGCTACTTAGGACAGAGTTCCAAAGTTCAGGCAGCCCTTGCGCAGCCGCAAGTGGCATAAACTTGACCTCCCTCAAGAATCACAAAACCTATCTGGTCATTGCTAGGGGAAGGCAAGCAGTCTGGGGGAATTCTTGTAACGTAGGGAGAAATCAATAGAGTTGTTTAATTAGCTTAATGCCTGTGGTCCTCAATGTCAGATGAGGCTAGGTTTGCACAATACTTAACTTACAATGGGATGGGGTGATTTGCAGCTGAGTTTTATTGTGTGAATCTGGCCATTGTTTGAGCCTGTTGTTAAACCCTAATGTGGGCATCATTTTCTTAAGTGAACACACAATTGGGTTTTGCTAAATTGGATTTAAGGTTTAGCTTGGTAGGTGAATTCAGCCACTGTAGATTTCACAGCCTTAACATTTGCCTTATTTTTTTTAAAAAAATTATCCCCTTAATTTCTTGATTTTTTTTGGCCAGGCACCTCACTAAAAAATGAGAAGGTGTGTGGCAGTACTTTTTCTGACTAGCAAATTTTATTAATAGGCACAAAGTCTTGGGAACCACAATTTATTCTTTTTTTAATTAAAGTTGTTAATTTGCTTTTTTACCTCCTTGGTCTACCTCATATTTCCTTCTACAAAGTCTCGCCTCACTAAGAATATCTAGAGAATTTGAAAGTCCGTGTGTTCCTATAAAATCTTAAATGGAAGCTACTTTGGTGTAGTGATTAAGGTGCTGACCTATAAACTAGGAGACTGTGAATTCTAGTACCTCTTTAGGCATGAAAGGCGGCTAGATGACTTTGAGCCAATTACCTGGAAATTGAGAGTTCTAGCCCCGCCTTAGTCTTGAAATCCAGTTATGTGACTTTGAGCCAATCACCAGGAGGTGGTGCATTCTAGTCCCGCCTTAGGCATGAAAGCCTGTTGGGTGATTTTGGGCCAATCACCAGGAGATGGCGAGTTCTAGCCTCCCCTTAAACTTGGAATCCAGTTGGGTGACTTTGAGCCAGTCCCTCTCTCATCCCAACCTACCTCACAGGATTGTTGTTGTGCAGAAAATAGGTGAAGCAAGGAGTTTTACACATGTTAGCCACCCTTGAGTTACTTATAAAATAATAAAGCTGGGATAAAGATAAATAGAATAGATCTTGAGAGTGATGCTTTAATGAGGTACCATGATGTATGGATTTAAATAAAATAAATGTAACATACAAAGAAAATGCATATAAAATGTTTTACAGGTGGCACTTACCCCCTTCGAGATTAGTGAAAATGTATTCTAAAATGAGTCCCATGTGTTGGAAGTGCAAAAAAAAGAGGGAACATATTATCACATGTGGTGGTCTTGCCCAGAAGCTCGAAAATATTGGCTCAAAATTCACAATTGGCTTCAGGAAATTACTAATGAACAATTAGACCTAGAACCAGAAATCTTCCTATTGGGAATTCTTAAAAAAATATGTAAAAAGCACAAAATATTTACTAATACATATATTAACTGCTGCCAGGATCGCTTTTGCTCAATGCTGGAAACAGCCACACATACCTGTAGATGAAATGGTCATACAAAAAAATTATGAGCTGTGCCGAAATGGACAAACTATCATTGAGTTTAAAAGACAAAGAAGACTCAATATTTTACAAAATATGAGAACAATGGTATAGTTGGATAGATCAGAGACAGGGTAAAGTTAGGTAATTATTATATATAGAATATAGATAGAATAAAAACATATTTATGCACAAGCTAATATCTGTTATTATTGCACATATGATTGCTATATAATTATCACCACAAGTAGTTGTCTTTGAGTGATATACTTTTAATGGTTTTTTCAATGTTTTTATGTCTTATGTTTTTTTTGTCTATACATTTTTTTTGTTATTATGTTTTATGTTTTTAATGTAATAAAATTTAATAAAGTTCATTAAAAATAAATAAGTAAATGTGAGCCCATCCGCTTCAGCTATGAATTGAGGATGAGATGAAGCCAGTATCATGAGGACACAATATGTAAAAATAGTTTCTGAATTCTATTACTGCAGTCCTGGTGATGTGAGGACAGGACCTTAGGAGTAAGGTGTATCCTTGCATACAAATAATTCCTAATCCAATGTCTACGTTCTTTTTTTGACTTTTCTTTTTTTGGCCAAAAATCATAGAGAGTTGCTGCAAATCAGAATAACAATATTGAACTAGTCAGACCAACTTTTTTTAGCCTGGTAATATTCTTAGCAAGTTCTCCTCCTGCGTTAGTCCAACATTGGGATCCAACCAACCCTTTTTCTAGGAATTTTCTTAATTCTCTCCTCTAGGGCAGAATGCCTCCAGCGGGGTGTGTCGCCCTCTAAAGCACACGGCTTGGGTTCAAACCTGGTCACGGAAGTCCGCGTCTACAACTGGTTTGCAAACCGGAGGAAAGAAGAAGCTTTTCGGCAAAAACTCGCCATGGATGCCTATAGCACCGGTCAGCCTCACACCATGAACCTCTTGCTGTCCCATGGGTCACCTCACCATGCTCAGCCCAGCTCTTCTCCGCCCAGCAAAATGCCAGGTAAGGTCAGAGCTAACACTTCCTGTTTGCAAAGGAGGTCAGACGTGGCCACCCTTTTACAAGTGGCAGGTGCTGGAACACATTGCCGGTAGTTCTCAACTTACAACCGTTCATTTAGCAACTGTTCAAAGTTGCAACAGCACTGAAAAAAGAAATTTAGGGCTGTTTTTCACACTTACGACTGTTGTAGAATATAATAGAATAGAGTAGAGTAAGAGTAGAGTAGAGTAGAGTAGAGTAGAACAGAACAGAACAGAACAGAACAGAACAGAACAGAATAGAATAGAATAGAATAGAATTATTTATTGGCCAAGTGTGACTGGACACAAGAGGAATTTCTCTTGGTGCAAATACTCTCAGTGTACATAAAAGAAAAGATACATTCATCAAGAGTCAAGAATCATAAGGTACAACACTTAATAATAGTCATAGTACAATAAGCAATCAAATCATACTAGGAAACAGTCAATAAAAATCGTTAGGATACAAGCAACAAGATTACAGTCATACAGTCATAAGTGGGAGGAGATGGATGAAAGGAAGGATGGGAGGATTAATAGTAATAGTAATAGTAGTGTAGACTTTGTAAATAGTTGGACAGTGTTGAGGGAATTATTTGTTTAGCAGAGTGATGCATTCAGGAAAAACTGTTCTTGTGTCTAGTTGTTCTGGTGTGCAATGTCCTATTGCATCATTCTGAGGGAAGGAGTTGAAACAGTTTATGTCCGGGATGTGAGGAGTCTGTAAATATTTTCACAGCCCTCTTTTTGACTCATGCAGTATACAAGTCTTCAATGGAAGGCAGGTTGGTAGCAATTGTTTTTTTCTGCAGTTCTAATTATCAATTGAAGTCTGTGTCTGTCTTGTTGGGTTGCAGAACCAAACCAGACAGTTATAGAGGTGCAGATGACAGACTCAATAATTCCTCTGTAGAACTGAATCAGTAGCTCTTTGGGAAGTTTGAGCTTTCTGAGTTGGCACAGAAAGAACATACTTTATTGTGCTTTTTTGATGAAGTTTGGTGACGTAGAATCCCCATGATCATGTGACCAAAATTCAGACGCTCGGCAACTGACTCATATTTATGACAGTTGTAGCATCCCGGGGTCATGTAATCATCTTTTGTGACTGTCTCAAAAGCAAAATCAATGAGGGTGTGTGTGTGTGAAGCCAGATTCATTTTACAACCGTGTGACTAACTGAACAACTGCAGTGATTCACTTAACAACAGTGGCACGAAACATTGTCAAATGGGGGAAAACTCACTTAACAACAACTCCCTATACAGGTAGGCCTCAACTTACAACCACGGTGAAGCCCATAATTTCTGTGGCTAAGCAAGACAGTTGTTTAGTGAATTTTGTCTCATTTTACGACCTTTCTTGCCATAGTTGTTAAGCAAATCACGGCAGTTGTCAAGTTAGGAGCATGGTTGTTGAATGAGTCTGGCTTCCCCATTGACTTTGCTTGTCAGAAGGTCGCAAAAAGTGATCACAGGACCCTGGGACAGCCCAACCGTCATAAATACGAGTCATGTGTCAAGCTTCCAAATTTTGATCATGTGACCAGGGAGCTGCTGCAACCCTTGTAAGTGTGAAAAACGGTCATAAGTCACTTTTTTCAGCGGCATTGCAACTTTGAACAGCCACTAAATGAACTGTTGTAAGTCGAGAACTATTTGTATATGTGGATAACCTCTGTTCTAGCTGCTAGTTATTCCTCTTGCTGATGTTTTTTTTCTGGCCTCCTAACACTTAGTCTGCCTTCTGTTTCTACTGAGATGTTCACCGGTTTGGAAACCTCCTTCTCCTCTTTAGTTTTTTTACCCCTTAAAGATATTGTTGTTTTCCTTGAAAATTGTGTCCCCAGACAGCTTCTGAGGTTTCCCTTGTTGTTTTGCTGGGTTTTGAAGAAAGAGATTTTGGAGTCCTGGTAAACAGTTCAGGGAAGATGTCAGCACAGGCTGGTTCCACTATAAAAATAGCCCACAGCATGTTAGGGAGAATAAGAAATGGCATTGAAAATAGAGACCAACTTACGGCCAACTTTGCCTGCTCAGTTAGAACAATTAATCAGGGGAACAACTTGCCTCCAGAAGCTGTGAATGCCCCCCCACTGAAAGATTTTAAGAGATTGGACAACCATTTGTCTGAAATGGTACAAGGTTTTCTGCCTGAGCAGGGGGTTGGACTAGAAAACCTCAAAGGTCTCTTCCAACTTCTCTTGTCTTGTCTTGTCTTGTCTTGTCTTGTCTTCCATTGCATTGCATTGCATTGCATTGCATTGCATTCTATTCTATTCTATTCTATTATTCTATTCTATTTTTACTCTGCATTCTATTCTATCTACTCTATTCTACTTTACATTCTCTTCTCTTCTCTTCTCTTCTCTTCTCTTCTCTTCTACTCTACTCTACATTCTATTCTATTCTATTCTATTCTATTCTTACTCTACATTCTATTCTATCTACTCTATTCTACTTTACATTCTATTCTATTCTACTCTACATTTTATTCTATTCTATTCTATTCTACTCTACATTCTATTCTATCTACTCTATTCTACTCTACTCTACTCTACTCTACTCTACTCTACTCTACTCTACTCTACGTTCTGTTCTGCTCTGCTCTATTCTGTTATGATGAGCCTGAGATTCTGACAGTTGCTCTACTCACCCGCTCCCCGATCCCTGCCGTCTTGTGACTGGACTCAGTAGCATGACCACACTTACAGCTGTTTGCGGTGTCCCATGTCCACATGAATGTGTTTTATGACAGTTTTGTAAAACCAGCATTTACTTCGAGTTTTCAGCAAAACCATGCCCCTGCCAAACCACTGCTTTGCTTAAGGACCATGACATTCAGTTAATGGAGCCCTGGTGGCGCAGAGGTTAGAATGCAGCATTGCAGGCAAACTCTGCCCAATGCCAGGAGTTTGATCCTGACCAGCTCAAGGTTGGTTCAGCTTTCCATCCTTCCAAGGTCGGTAAAATGAGGACCCAAATTGCTAGGGGCAAAAGATTGTTGGGGGCAATATGATGACCTCAGCAAACCGCTTAGAGAGTAAACCATTTAGAGAGAGCTGTAAAACACTATGAATTGGTATATTATTATTATTATTATTGTGTTATTGCTGTTGCTATTAATAATTTTTGTATCGTGACTTACAAATGGGACAGGTAGACTCTATTATGGTCATAAGTCAAGTCTGTATTATGTATGCTTTTGGTTACTGCATTCCAAAAGGAGATTGTGGATCCAGAGAAGGTTCAGAGAAGGTCAACTAAGATGAAAGTGGCTTTTCTATGAGGAAAGTTTATGACATTTGGGATTTTCAGTCTAGAAAGGAAGAGAATGAGAGGGGCTATTTTCCCCGCTACACTAATTTTACCACCCAAACAATGAAGAAATAAGAAGACACAGAAAATACAACTTGGTTTGCATTGTCATTTCATTGTAACTGTTATCTCCCACTTTCAAGGAGCTTAGTGACATATATTGTCTTTGAGTCACACTATTTTATCCTATGACAGCTCAGTGAGGTGTGAGACACTGGCCTTCTTCTGACAATACATCATCCCCTGACCACACCCTTTCCCATTAATTATAGAGGGATAGAATCAAGATAATAATTAATAATTATAATTTATTAGACTTGCATGCCACCTTCTCTCCCTAAGGACTCAGGGCGGCTCACAGTATAAAACCCAGTACAATAATTTACTTAAAAATCAATTAAACATTACAAGCCTAATTTTTTTAATTTTTTTTAAATTTTTAATTACATTTATATGCCGCCCTTCTCTGAAGACTCAGGGCGGCTTACAATTTTTTGGGATACAACCCAGTGTGCTCAGCAATAGCCTTCATTCCATTGTATATGCCTGCTTATTACTAAGCGGCATTTTTACAAGGTCAGCTAATTGCCCCCAACAATCTTGGGTCTTCAATTTACCTACCCCGAGAGGATGGAAGGCTGAGTCAACCTTGAGCCTTGTGGGATTCGAGCCTACAGTAATTGTAGACAGCTGGATCTTAAGAGCAGGCATTTAACAGCCTGAGCCACCAAGGCTCATAATAACAATAAAATGATTAAAATTCATTAAAATTACTCTAAAACAACCCCCCGCCCCGCCCCTTGGTTCAGTCCAGACCAGCCTGCTGAAAGAGCCAGGTCTTCAGGTCACGGCGGAAGGAGCAGAGATCAGGGGCCAAACGAAGGCCCAAGGGGAGCTGATTCCACAGGGCAGGTGCTCCCACAGAGAAGGCCCTACCCCTGGGCACCACCAACCGATAATGTCTGGCCGACGGTACCCCAAGGAGGCCCTGCCTGTGGGATCATATGAAGTTCTAGTACCACTTTACAAAGCCTTAGTAAGGCCACACTTGGAATACTGCATCCAGTTCTGGTCACAATATTAAAAAGATATCAAAACTCTGGAAAGAGTGCAAAGGAGGCTAAAACATATGAAGAATGGTTACCGGAATTGGGTATGTCTTGCCTAATGAAAAGAAAGACTAGGGGAGACCTGATAGCAATGTTCCAATATTTGTGGGGTTCCTACAAAAACAAGGGGGTCAAACTATTTTCCAAAACACCAGAAGGCAAGAGAAGAAACAGTGGATGGAAATTAACCAAGGAGAGAAACAACCTAGGAGAAAGTTCCTAATGGTGAGAGCAATTAACCATCTCCGTGGTCCCTTCCAATTCTATTATTCTGTGTTCCTTCTCGCTGGTTGTGAAGGCCCACGATCCCACAAAATGAGTAAAGAACTACAATTCTGGAAATAAAAGTCCTCCGCTTCTAGGAAGTGTTTACTGTTGTGGCCCGCCAGCGGCCAGCAGTGCTGGCGGCAGACTTAGACAGTGAGGAGGTTGGGGAGGAACATGGGCCAGTCCTGGAATATGGGGAAGGCTCTGGCGAGTGCTCTGCGTTGGAGGCCGAGATGGGGCCAGGGGCGTCCAACAGTTATCAGCTGCCTTCGGAGTCGAAGATCAGTGGGGCAGAAGAACAGCTGGAGCCTGTTCCCAATGTGCACATGCACAGAGCTGCCAGGAGAAGGGAACAGTTAAGGAACAAGGGTCAATTTAGGAATAAAGGCACAGGTGGATGGTGAATGGCCCCTCCCATAGAGGAGTGAAAGGGAAGTGGTGTTTGCAGGAGACAATTAGTTCATTTAATTAGGGTGGAGATTTGTTCCTGACTCCTTGCCAAGTATTTTCTGCTACAGTGTTGTGCTTGGGAGCTATCGGCCTGGCAACTCTTCAAGCCTGATAAAGTCTGTAGTTGTAAAATCTCTGGAAAGACCATTTGACAGGACTTTCCTGGATATGAATAAGGGGAATTCACATTAGCTTAAATAAAAGGGGTTTTGTTGGGACGAGGAGTCTGCTTTGTGATTTTGGGAAGCCTAGGTGAGAACACCTACCCTTAATGCTGTAGGCTTCCAAACTCTACATAACCAAAACCTACTCCTTAGGGAGTAGGGCGGCATACAAGTCGAATAAATTATTATTATTATAATAGCAGGAATTATGAGTTTTCCAGACCTCTTTGCTGCCATCTAGTGATTGTCTGGATTTGTACAGCTCTATCTGGTCTCTAATGAGCCCTTGTACCATGAGATTCCTGGTAAGACTTCATGCTGTCAAGCAGCCAATAGGGAGTGGCGTTTGGCCACTGCAACCAATCAGTGTTGGGAATAGTCCTGCTGCAGACGTCATCTAGACCTGCTCTTCATCTCTTACTCTGTCAACAGTGTGGACACAATGGATTTACTTGTCTTAGGTTTAGATGTTGTCTGGACAGACTTAATTACCACTGTACACGAAAGAGTCTACTTTAGATGAACTAGTTGTCTAGTTTTGGCATTCCTACAATCATTGGCATCCATGCAGAAGTAAAATATAACACTCTGTATAAAAAGGGGTGGGCTTTGATTGTAGGTAGGCCCCAAGTTACAACCATTTGTTTAGTGACCAAAGTTACAGTGGCACTGAAAAAATGACTTACAACTGGTCCTCACACTTACGACTTCTGCAACATCACCGCAGTCACACAATCAGAATTTGGGCACTGTCCCTGGTCATAACTGCCATTTTAGCTTTTTTTAAGGTCTACTGTGGGTACCATTGTCTACAGCACATTGTCTCCGTTCAATGTGCTGTGGGAACAAAGTGGCTGCATTCACACCCAACAGGTTCAATCAGATAAATTAAATATTGGTGGTTGCATTCACAGAGCATGCTAAGTGTACATTATATTCCTTGTGATTAGCTTGCTTTGTAACTTGGCGTGTATTCTCTGCTATGATTTACTGTTGTAGGCAAAGCCAGAAGTTTAAATCAATACAATAATCAAGGATGAGCGTCTATGGAGATTCTCAGTCCTCCAGGTCATGGTTGTCCCAGAGATGGACTTCCTTTTTTTCCTTGAAGACGTTTCGCTGCTCATCCAAGAGGCTTCTTCTACTCTTCTCATCTGAAAAAGCTGATTTTTATTGCCTTATTCTTGTTCCCATTTTTGTTTGACAAATTCCAATAAATAAATAAAAAATAAATAAGTGACAAGTGAAACGTCTTCGAACAAAAGCAAAGGAAGTCCAGCTGTCTCCTGAAAAAGCACCTTTGAGACAATCATATTGATTGTATTGTGTCAGTGCTGCCAAAGCATAAGTAGCCCAAGGCATCTAATCAGCTTTAACATTTAGCAGAGATGTACATTACATTTCCCCCCTCATATTAAACTTGCTCAGGTTCATAAACACTGAGCTACAGGGGGAAATATAACTAAACAATAATCTAGAGCTAAACTGGACCAGAATTGCCTTAACTCCTTGGACTTGTCAGAATACAGAATAACAGAGTTGGAAGGGGCCATGGAGGTCTTCTAGTCCAACCCCCTGCTTTGGCAGGAAACCCTATAGCATTTCATACAAATGGTTATCCAATCTCTTTTTTAAAAACCTCCAGTGTTGGAGCATTCACAACTTCTTGAGGCAAGTTGTTCCACTGATTAATTGTTCTCTCATTTTACCAACATAAAAATTCCTTGCTAGATACAAGGGCCATATCTCACAAAGAACAAGGATGGATCTGATGTTTGCTTGATCTAGAGCAGCATTTGACAAATTTGACAAACTTTATGATGCATGGACTTCAACCCCCGAATTCCTCAGCCAGTATATTGGCTGGGGAATTCTGGGATTTGAAGTCCGAACATCTTAAACTTGCCAATATGGAGAAACACTGCTCTAGCTAATGTGAGAACAAGACTCAAGGTAAGTTCTTCTCCCTTTTCCAATTTTCCCTCGGTGATTCAAATTGCAGTAAATTAAATGCTGTTCCATCCACAGTGAGTGGTGGGCTCTTTGGTGTTTCTTGCTTGGTCATTTGCATGGTGATTTTGTTTCTGTAATCCTGTTTGTTGATCTTCACTGTTTCAGAGAATGATAGTGCCTTACTTAAATAAAACCTTTCATGATAGCTTTATTTAACTAGGATTAATAAAGCCCCCCTCCCCTGCCTCCATATTCACATTGTGCCAGAGAACAAGGGCAATTATCTTACACTTGAGATGGGTGTTATTCCTCACTGATATGCTATCTTTTGCTGATATGTTCACTTCTCCTGTAAACTTTGGTTGAAAAATTTAAATCTAATCTAGAAATTCTTCAGTGCAACAATGCATTTCAGTCTAAAACCAGCTGAACAGAAGCCAAAATAGGAGGCTATTTCAATACAACCCAGTAGAATAGAGTTGGAAGGGACCTTGGAGGTCTTCTAGTCCAACCCCTTGCTCAGGCAGGAAACCTTACAATCATTTCAGACAAATGGCTGCCCAATTTCTTTCTTACAAATCTCCCATGTTGGATCACCCACAATTTCTGGAGGAAAGGCATGCCACTAGTTAAGTGTTTTCACAGTCAGAAAATGTCTCGTATAGGTCTCTCCTAGATTAGTTTCCATCCATTTCTTCCTGTCCTGGCTTCAGGTTCTCTGGAGAATAAGTTGGCTCCCCTCTTTTTTGTGGTAGCCCCTTAAACATTGGAAGACTGCTATCATGTCACCCCTAGCCCTTCTTTTCACTAGATTAGACGTACCCAGTTCCTGTAATTGTTCATTGTTTGTTTTATATTCCAGTCCCCTAATCATCTTTGTTGCTTTTCTCTGAACTCTTTTTAGAGCAAGGGTCTTCAAACTTGGCAAATTTAAGACTTGTGGACTTCAACTCCCTGAATTCCTGAGCTAACATGACTGGAGGAGGAATTCTGGGAGTTGAAGTCCACAAGTCTTAAAGCTGTCAAGTTTGAAGACCCCTGTTTTAGAGTCTCAACTTTTCTTTTTTGATATTGTGTCAACCAAAACAGGATGCAATATTCCAAGTGTGGTCTTACCAGGGCATTATAAAGTGGTATTAACACTTCACGAGATGGTTGCAGTGTCCCTGGGTGGGATTCCCTTTTGCAACCTTCTGGCAAGCAGTCCATGGGAAAGCCGGATTCACTTAACAACCAGGGTCCTAACTTTTCATTCTGCAATGATTCACTTTACAATGGTGGCAAGAAAAGTCACAAAATGGGCCCAAACTCACTTAACACATGTCTCAATAACAAAAAGTTTGGCTTCAATTGTTGTTGTAAGTCGAGGACTCTCTGTATATATAAAAAACAAGAATCCAAAGGAAGCGATAGGAGCATTATATGGGTGACCACGTTCTTCCCTTAACATTGTGCCAGAGTAAAGGCCCTTTGGTGTTTAGATACAGGTAGTCCCTTCACTTAAGACCACAATTGAGCCAACAATTTCCATTGCTATGAGAAACAGTTATTAAGTTAGTTTTCCCCATTTGACAGCTTGTCTTGGCAGAGTTATTAAGTGAATCACTGCCGTTGTTAAGTTAGCAACATGCTTGTAAAGTGAATCTGGCTTCCCCACTGAGTTCGCTTGTCAGGAAGTCGCAAAAGGGGATCGCAGGATCCCAGGACATGGCAACCGTCGTAAATATGAGTCGGTTGCCAAGCGCCCAAATTGGATACGTGTGAAAAACGGTCGTAAGTCACTTTTTTCAGTGCTGCTGTAACTACAAATGAATGGTTGTTAAATCTAGGACTACCTGTACTTCAAATTTAGTCAGGTCTTCTCTAGAGGAGGCAGAGTACCTGTTAGAATCAGAAGAGAGCTGGAAGGGACCTTGGAGGTCTTCTAGGCCAGCCCCATGCACAAGCAAGCGATCCTATACCATTTCAGACAAGTGGCTGTCCAGTCCCTTCTTAAAAACTTCCAGTGATAAAGAACCCACAAGTTCTGGTGGCAAGCTATTCCACTGGCTAATTAGGAAGTTTCTCCTTAATTCCAAGTTGCTTTTCTCTTTGATTAGTTTCCATCCATTGGTTTTTTTTAAAAAAAATCATATTTATATCCCGCCCTTCTCCGGAGACTCAGGCCAGCTTACAGTTTTTGGAGCACAACCCAATGCGCTCAGCAATAGCCTTCATTCCATTGTATATGCCTGCTTATTACTAAGCGGCATTTTTACAAGGTCAGACAGACATAAACAAACAAATACATTTAAAAAAAAATAAAACCATCTTCCATTTTGTACAGTGTGTCAGTTGGTTACGCATCATTTGTGCTATCCTTTCATAGTCATCACTCACAATTCATATAAATTCTCATATTATCCATCGCCATCCATCCTTTTTTGTCCTGCCTTCAGGTGCTTTGGAAAATAGTCTGACATTCTTCTTTGTTGCAACCTCTCAAATACTGAAATACTCCTATCATATCCCCGCTAGTCCTTTTCTCTAGACTAACCAAACCCAAATCCTGCAACTGTTCCTCATATGTTTTAGTCTCCGGGCCTTTCATCATCTTAGTTGCTCTTCTTTGCATGTTTTTCAAAGCCTCGACAATTTTTTTTCCACATTTTTGGTAATGTGACGACCAAAACTGGATGTAGTATTCCAGGTGTGGTCTTACTAAGGCTTTGCAAAGCGGTACTAATACTTCATGTGGTTTTGATTCTATGCCTCTGTTTATGTCCCTGTTAGAATAAAATCTTTTTTTCTTTTCTTGGTGTAAGTATTTTTTTTTCCTTCCAGAGGAAAACGAAATTAACTGGAGGGTCCTGTATGATAGGGAACTTTTGTCTCCTTTAGACCCAAAGAGGCTTGTCTGAAAGGCATGTTGGCACAGCTGAATTAGATACAGTAAAAAGGACAAAGGCAGAATTTAGCTTAATCTGGAGAGAAGCTATCTGCAGGGAGTGGCATGGAGCACCCAGCATTGTTGCCAAGAACAATCCACATTGTTCTTCTACCTGTAATCTACACACCAAAGTCCCTGAGCGAAAGGAAAACCAGCCCTCGGACAAGCACTGGGGCACAAGGGGGTCAGTGTGGGGTCACCAGCCTTTTCATGCCGGCTTCCACCACTGACTCCTTAAAACAATGAAGCATCCCCGGTGGCCCCACCCTCTTTAAAAGGGGGTGGAGGGAAAGGCCAGGCATGCAAGCCAACCGCCACCTTGGAAGGGGAGGCCACCAGACAGGCTACAAGGGATGCAGAGTTCCTGGAAGGGAGGCTGCCTGCAAATTTAGTCCTTAATTTATGACCACAGTTGAGCCCAACGTTTATATTGCCAAGCGAGACATTTGTTAAGTGAATTTTGCCCACTTTTCTTGCCACAGTTGTTAAGTGAATCACTGCCGCTGTTAAATTAGTAACTTGGTTGTTAAGTGAATCTGGCTTCCCCATTGACTTTGCTTCTCACAAGGTGGAAAAAGGACTCCATATGCTACCTGTACAGCAGTGTTTCTCAAATTTGGCACAACTTTAAAAAAACATGCAAACTTCAACTCCCTGAATTCCCACAGACAATAGTGGGAAATATTCCTACCAGTAGTCTTCGATTCGTGACTACAATTGAGCCTAACATTTCATTTGTTGACTGAGTTTTGCCCTGTTTTACGAACTTTCTTGCCACAGTTGTAAAGTGAATCATTACAGTTGTTAAGTTAGTATCACGGTTGTTAAGTGAATCTGGCTTCCCTATTGACTTTGCGGGCCAGAATGTCATAAAAGGGTACCTGGGGACACGGCAACCATCATAAATAGGATGTCAGCATTCCAGGGAAAATCCATTTCTGTCAGTAACTCCAAGACACACGTCATCTCAAAGTACTTTTATTAGAACAGCATCTGGCACATACTGTGGAAATACAGAACTAAATCTTCCTGGCTTCTCCACAAAGTCCCAACCTATAAACCATCCCCTTTTCCCTCATCACCACATCACATGCACCAATCCCAAAGTAAGTTTTAATTCTGGAATGAGATGAAGGCCACATCAGGGGGACATGCAGGACAAAGATGTAGCCACAGAAAAGGCCCTTGATATTAATATTAATAATGAGTACAGATGGTCCTTTAGCAACTGTTGGAAGTTGCAACTGCACTACAACGCAAGTGAGTTACAACCCTGTCCTTCTGCAACCTTTGCACCAGTGGTGGGATTCAAGCTTTTTTACTACTGGTTCTGTGGGCGTGGCTTGGTGGGCGTGGCAGGGGAAGGATACTGCAAAATCCCCATTCCCTCCCCACCCCACTAACCTGCTTTCCAGCTCCGTTCTCTTGTGCAGGGCAACAAAAGAAGACCCAGCCAATCAGCTGGGACTCAATGGGAGGCAGAGAATAGAAGGGGGCGGGGCCAGTCAGAGGTGAGTTTTGCCGGTTCTCTGAACTACTCAAAATTTCCGCTACCGATTCTCCAGAACTGGTCAGAACCTGCTGAATACCATCTCTGTTTATGATGGTTGCAGGGTCCCAGGGTCACGTGTTCACCATTTGAGACTTTTCCATCTGGTTTCTGACAAGCGAAGGTAGAAGCTGGGTTCGCTGAACAACCATGTGATTCACTTAACAACTGCAGTGATTCGTTTAACAACCGTAGCAAAAAAAAAATCATACAATCGGACGTGACCCGGTGAACAACTGCTTTGCTTCGCAATAGAAATTCTGATTCCACTTGTGGTCGTAAGTCAAGGACTGACTTTAGCAGCTGTTTTCCGAGATGTTGGGGGTCATTATTCTTTTTCCAATATTTGTATTTTGCTCTTCAGTTAAAAAAAAGGTGTTCAGAATGGTTTATTTTTAATAAAACAAGTGAATTTTATAATTTTGGAGAGGACAACGCGCAAGGAAAAAGAACAAGGCGGGGGGAGGGGAAATAGGTGTCCACTCTTAGTCACAAAATAGAATTCAGACTTTTTTGCATGCAAAGTATATGCAATTGGCTTGCTACTACTCTCTTTAATCCAGACATTTCATTATTGTTTTTTAAAATTGTTTCTTATATCAAAAGTCTCTTTCTATTGTCTCTCAGTATTTGAATGCATACTGCATCTATGGTTATTTTTCTTGGTGTTCCAATGATTAGAAATTCAAGACAGTAGTTGTTTTTTAAGGCAGAGATGTGTTAGGAAAATTGCTCTTGTGTTCAGATATATACCTCTGTATACCAAACACTAGAATAGAATAGAATTGTTTATTGGCCAAGTGTGATTGGACATACAAGGAATTTGTCTTGGTGCAAATGCTCTCAGTGTACATAAAAAGAAAAGATACATTCGTCAAGAGTCAAGAATCATAAGGTACAACACTTAATAATAGTCATAGGGTACAATAAGCAATAAAATCATACCAGGAAACAGTCTATATAAATCGTAAGGATATAAGCGACAAAGTTTCAGTCCTACAGTCACAAGTGGGAGGGGATGGGTGATAAGAAGTGATGAGAAGATTAACAGTAATAGTAGTGCAGACTTTGTAAATAGTTGAACAGTGTTGAGAGAATTATTTGTTTAGCAGAGTGATGGCTTTCGGTAAAAAACTGTCCTTATGTCTAGTTGTTCTGGTGTGCAGTGCCCTATAGCGTCGTTTTGAGGGAAGGAGTTGAAACAGTTTATCTCCAGGATGTGAGGGGTCTGTAAATATTTTCACAGCCCTCTTTTTGACAGTATATAGTATACAGGTCCTCTCAACTGAAGGCAGGTTGTAGTAATTGTTTTTTCTGCAGTCCTAATTATCCTCTGAAGTCCGTGTCTGTCCTGTTGGGTTGCAGAACCAAACCAGACAGCTAGAAGCCATGACTCTAAGCCTATCTTATTTTTCTTCTCCAAGAGACACCTTTTTCTGGAAAAACAGAAGAAGAACCTAGGAAATGTCTTAGAAGACTTAAAATAACTTTTATTGTCACTTTAAATGTAATTGGCATACATTAAAATGAAATTTCGTTGCATACAGCTCTCAAAGGGTCAGCACCTCCAACGTATGCTACATAAACATGACAAAAATATAAATAAATAAATATACATATACCCACATATATTATATGACAAAGAGCAACAACACAGTCTAGTTTGAATGCATAAATGCATATGGCAAGAAAAAAAAGGAGTCTATGAAGATTCTCAATCATCCAGGTCATGGTTGTCCCAATTGTGCTTTTCCAAAAGGCAACTAGACTTTTCTTGGGTTTTCTTTCCTTAAAAACATTTCACTCCTCATCCAAAAATCTTCTTCAGTTCTGGAGAAGCTTCTTGGATGAGAAGTGAAACATTTTCAAGAAAAAAACACGTCCAGTTTCCTTTCGGAAAAGCACCTTTCGGACAAGCTAGGAAATCCAAACCTTTCGGACAAGCTAGGAAATCCAAACCTTTCTAACTCTTAGCAAGACCTTTTCCAAGTGAACAAATAGGCCTTGTGGTTTATAGGGGGGGTCTGGCAAATGGAGACAAAAGTCAGCCGGGCTCATTTAGAGGAGCCACATAAACATCTGAATGTATTTTCCAAGCCCTTGTCTTCATCGGCGTTCCTCTTCCCACTGACCACGAGCTGACCCTTGGGGTGGAATGTCCTGACAATGCTAGGGCCTGAGTGGGGAGCCTGCTCCCTTCTGTCGAGGTCTGATTGCTTACAAGATGCCCTACGAACTCATTGTCAGCAAAAAAAAAATCAGCTGTTTTCAGTGTTTCTCCCGCTTGGCATTATAATAATACACCAGCATGGTGTCTGGGGGTTGTCATGGATTTGTTTTGCTCCTCTCCCCAGTTGTGCATCCTTAATGGACAATTAAAATGGGCCTTTTGAACCATCATGGGTACCTTTGATGTGCCCTCTGTCTTCCTTCAGCATCTATGGAGTTATCCCAGGATGTCCTTTTGTCTTCTCTATTAGAGGCTGCGGGGATTGTGCTAACCAACATCCATTTGATTCAGAGGGGGTAGAAAAGGGCATTAAGATTAGGCCTTTGGGCGCACGACCCCCTTTCTCGCCTTTACAGTTTAGCGGAATAACAGAACAGAACAGAATAGCAAAGTTGGAAGGGACCTTGGAGGTCTTCTAGTCCAATCCCCAGCTCAGGCAGGAAACTCTACACCATTTCAGACAAATGCTTGTTCAATTTCTTTCTTTAAAATCTCCAGTGCTGAAGCTCCCAAAATATCTGCAGGTAAGTCATTCCACTGGTTAATTGTTCTGTCAAGAAATCCCTCCTTCTAGTTTGCTTCTCTCGTTGATTAGTTTCTATCCATTGTGTCTTGTTCTGCCTTCAGGTGCTTTGAAGAATAGGTTGACCCCACCTTCCCTCTTCTTCATGGAAGCCCCTTAAATATTGGAACACTGCTATCATGTCACCCCTAGTCCTTCTTTTCATTATTTATTTATTTATTTATTTATTTATTTATTTATTTATTTATAATTGGACTTGTATGCCGCCCCCTCTCCACAAGGACTCAGGGCAGCTCACAACTAAAACACAATAATACAGACAATAAATATTTTAAAAAGAATTAAATTGACAAGCCCAGTCTTTAAAACCCAATTAAAATTAAAATAATTTAAAAAACCCCCGGAGGTCAGTCCAGCCCGGCCTGTTCAAACAACCAGGTCTTCAGATTGCAGCGGAAGGAGCGAAGGTCAGGAGCCAAACGGAGCTCCAGAGGGAGCTGGTTCCACAAGGCGGGGGCCGCAACAGAATAGGCCCTTCCCCGGGGCACTGCCAGCCGACATTGTCTAGCCGACGGCACCCCGAGGAGTCCCCGTCTGTGCGCCCGCACAGGGCGATCGGTATTTGATAAACTCCATTAAACTAGACATACCCAGATTTTGCAACCGTTCTTCGTGTTTTAGTCTCCAGTCCCCTAATTATCTTTTTTGCTCTTCTCTGCACTCTTTCCAGTGTCTCAACATCTTTTTTAGATCATGATGACCACAACTGGATTCAGTATTCCAAGTGTGGCCTTATCAAGGCATTATAGAGTGGGATTAACACTTCACATGTTCTAACCTAGACATTGAGTCAGCACACATATATCCTTTGCCACTGACTATACAAAGAAAATTGGTTTGCAAAAGAGTTGTTGACCTTTTGAGAGTCAACTGAAGGTTAGAAATACTATAAACATTACAAGGAAAATATTAGCCATTGCTATGGTCTATTTCTGGGAAATGAGGACCTTATTTATTGCCTTATATTATGTCATATTATATTATGTTTAATGTTGCTTCTAATGGCTTTTAGACCTCTCATACCTACGCATAGACCCACAAATAACACAAATGTGCATTGCATGTGAAAATGTGTACCTTGTCACGAGGGGCACCCAAACGTGCATTTTAGAATCAAATGTGTAGAACGATGGCTAATTTTTCCTTAATTCTTAATTTTGGTACATTTTTTCCTTGATATGAACATACGAGAAAAGGACAGCAAATAAATAGATCCATTAAATCCCTGTGAGACAAGTTGTGGGGATTCAATAACCAGTCATTTCAGTGTCCAAAGATGTCTGACCACATACGTGGTGTTTATTACTTTTATACCATTTTTACAAGCAGAAAAGAACAGCATAGATACAGCATTGGGATTGGAGAATAGATCCACATGGGTGAAACCCCTCAATCACATTGGCATAACCCCTCAACCAATCCTTGAAGTTAGTGGTGATGTTAGTAAATGATATCACCTGTACACCTGGAAAATCAGAGACATCCCATCCCCATCCCAAGAGATAAGAGAATGAATAGAAGATGAGCTCATGGGATAGCAAAAGAGGCCCCCTCCACCAGGCTGCAGTGTGCTGCCAGCTACTAGTGTCATCCAGGGAAACTCAGTGGCTACCACAACAAGTAAATGTACAGGACAGACCCTTGACTTAATGCTCTAAATTGCAAGGCTGATTCTCTGTAATATGCCTGCACAATTTCCTTCGCAGAAAATATGGGGTTCAAGATATCTCAATGTAGATGCTCTGAAAACCACTTTTTCAGTGTCATCATTGGGAATTCCCCCAGCTTTAAAAAGAGTAACAAAGATGATTAGGGAATGGAAGGCTAAAACATATAAAGAACAGTTGCAGAAATTGGATATGTCTAGTCTAGGAAAAGAAAAACTAGGGGTGACCTGATAGCAGTGTTCGAATATTTGAGGGGCTGCCACAGAGAAGAGGGAGTCAAGCTATTTTCCAAAGCACCAGAAGGACAAGAAGCAACAGATGGAAACTAATCAAGGAGAGAAGCAACTTAGAACTAAGGAGAAATTTCCTGACAGCGAGAACAATTAATCAGTGGAACAACTTGCCTCCAGAAGTTGTGAATGCTCCAGCACTGGAAGTTTTTAAAGAAGAGATTGGACAATCATTTGCCTGTTTGAGCAGGGGGTTGGACTAGAAGATCCAAGGTCCCTTCCAACTCTGTTATTCTGTTAAGATTATCCTCACATGCACCATGTGAGGCAGGGTTGATTGAGGGGGGGAGGCTATGCTGAAGTTTCATCTCCCCTCACCAGCTGTTTTCTGACCCCACTGATGATTCCCCATGCTGGGATTTGAACTGTCCTTGCACTGGTTTTGTAGAGGTTTTTTTTTGTCTAGAGCACTAAATTCCTGAACTGTTTAATAGCGTGCCTCAAACAGTCGATTGGCAGAAGACTCTCCACCCACTTACGTTCCAAACAATTGCAACGGATTAAAAGTTATCTGTATTGGCAGGACACAGAAAGATTTTAATCAAAGGAGAAACCTTGGAGGACTTTTTTTATTGTTACAGTATATATACTTAATACATTTTTGTAAAATCCTCCAGAACAGGGGGGGAAGGGCATCATTTATTTATTGCAAAGGCAATCAATCTGGCCATCTTTACTGTATTTATTATCCCAACCACCACAGTACATTATAGACTTGGTTTTACAGACAGGGAGCTGAAAATCCAGAGGTTCAAAGCTAGTAGTGCAGATCTAACCTAAGATAACTTGCAGCATCTGGTGCCTTTATGTACACTATTTATCACAATATGCAATCCTGCTACATATTTTATATGTTTTAAATGCATTGGTTTAAAAAAAAAATTAGGAGGAAGAGCTTTCTGACAAATCAGCTTGTGGGTCACATCGGCTAACTTGTCTTGACATTGTTAAAAGTGCAGGTAGTCCTTGATTTATAGAATAACAGAATAAGTTGGAAAGGGGCTTGGAGATCTTCTAGTCCAGGGGTGGCCAAACTTTTTGACTCGAGGGCCACAATGGGTTCTTAAACTGGATCGGAGGGCCGGAACAAAAGCATGGATGGAGTGTTTGTGTGAACTAATATAAATTCAAAAGTTCGATTACTTCACGTAGCCTTCTGGGAGAGCAAGAGAACCCTCCGCTCTTTCGGCTCCACGGGCCGGATAGAACAGCCGAACAGGCCGGATCCGGGCCCCGGGCCGTAGTTTGCCCACGGCTGTTCTAGTCCAACCCCCTGCTCAGGAAGGAAACACTACACCATTTCAGACAAAGGATTGTCCAATCTCTTCTTAAAAGCCTCAGTGTTGGAGCATTCACAACTTCTGGAGGCAAGTCGTTCCACTGGTTAATTGTTCTCACTGTCAGGAAATTTCTCCTTAGTTCTAGGTTGCTTCTCTCCTTGATTAGTTTCCATTCATTGCTTCTTGTCCTGTCCTCAGGGGCTTTGGAGAATAGCTTGACTCCCTCTTCTTTGGGGCAGCCCCTGAGATATTGGAAGACTACTATAATGTCTCCTTAGTCCTTCTTTTCATTAAGAAGTCCAGTTGCCATAACTGAAATTCCACACTGGTAGAATATGGCTGCTCCCCATTGCTTTATATTGCATTTTCCTTCTCCCATTTGATTTTTCATTCTGTTGCTATTGAGTCCCCACGCGGCTACTTTCAGGATCTCCGGTGTGATTGTTTTTTACAATCCTTGAGGTTCCTGCAAATGCCTTAATACTTCTTCCTCAAGTGGGTCGGTAATGGTGTTTGAGCCGTACCATCCACAGCCTAAAGCATTGTTTCTCAATTTCAGCAACTTGAATGTGTGGACTACAACTCCCAGAATTCCTGGGAGTTGGCTGAGGTTGAGAAATTCAAGTATTGAGTAATGTAAAGGAAAAGGTTTTCCCTGTCCAGGCATTGTCCGAAGGCAATTTCTGTGGTCATGTGGTCAGCATGGCTCCGTCGGCTGGCGGTGCCTCGGGGAAGGGCCTACTTTGTTGCAGCTCCCACCTTGTGGAACCAACTACCCCTGGGGCTCCGTTTGGCTCCTGATCTCCGCTCTTTCTGCCGCGATTTGAAAACCTGGCTGTTTGAACAGGCCGGGCTGGACTCTTGGGGGAGGGTTAAATTAGTTTTAAATTAATTCTAGTTATTGGGCTTGTTTAAGTTTAATTCTTTTTTAAATATTTATTGTTGTATTTTAGTTGTGAGCCGCCCCGAGTCCTTTCGGAGAGGGGGCGGCATACAAGTCCAATTATAAATAAATAAATAAATAAATAAATAAATAAATAAATAAATATGCCAAAGGCTCATGGAACACTGTTACCTTCCCACCGAAGTGTTACCTATTTATCTACACCCATTTGCATGCTTTTGAACTGCTTGGTGGGCAGGAGCTGGGGCAAGAAACAGGAACTTATCCATTGCGTGGAGCTTGGGTCTCAAACCTGAACTGTCGGCTTTCCAACTGAGCCATTGCTGGCATGCCCTCTCAGGTGTTGAGAGGTTTCTCCAAAGGTTGGACATAAGGGGATTAATTGCAAGGATGATGATGTGAAAGCAATTGAAAAAATAATGCCTTGTGGAAAGCCGAATGAGCTCGCTGAAGAGCGTATGAATCGTTTGTTAGAAAGAACAAAGAGATTTGTGGCACCTTTAAAAAATGAACCCACTTACTCGCCTACCAGCTTTTGCCAGTCACAGCCAACGTCACCTGCAGAATCTGCTTTTGTGGATCCTATTCAATGCTCTTTGTTGTTTATGAATTCAGACAAGCTTTAAGATTGGCATCGGGCCTTCTGTAAATTGTCGTTCTCTCAATCTCTCTCGATGATCTGAGATGTCCTTGATTTGAACTGAATTGTCCAGCTCTGATTTTTAATGCATCGTGCACCTTTGTCCTTGCAAATCCTCTCTTCAGTGATCTGCTTTCTATGTGCAGTGCAGTGGTGGGATTCAAAATTTTTTACTATTGGTTCTATGGGTGTAGCTTGGTGGACATGGCTTGATGGGCATGGCAGGGGAAGGATACTGTAAAATCTCCATTCCCTCCCACCCCACTAACCTGCTTTCCAGCTCCATTCTCCTGTGCAGGGTAACCAAAGAAGACCCAGCCAATCAGCTGGGACTCAATGGGAGGCAGAGAAGAGATGGGGCGGGGCCAGTCAGAGGTGGGATTTGCCAGTTCTCTAAACTACTCAAAATGTCCGCTACCGGTTCTCCAGAACTGGTCAGAACTTGCTGAATGGTGCAGTGGTATAGCTAGGCCTCAATTTACAACAGTTCATTTAGTGACCATTCAAAGTTACAACAGCACTGAAAAAAGCGACTTATTGTTATGACTGTTTTTCATATTTATGACTGTGGCAGCATCCCCATGGTCACATGATCAGAATTCAGATGCTTGGCAACTGACTCGTATTTATGATGTTTGTAGTGTTCTGGGGTCATATGATCACATTTTGCGACAAACTCTGACAGTGGGGAAGCAAGATTCACTTAACAGTGTTAGTAACTTAACAACTGCAGTGATTCACTTAGCAACTGTGGCAAGAAAGTCATAAAATTCACTTAACAACTGTCTTGTTTAGCAACAGAAGATTTGGGCTCAATTGTGGTCGTAAGTCGAGGATTACCTGTATAAAGTAAAAAGAGAAACTGGGGATTTTCTAAAGAAATCTAAAATGTGCTCTTTTTTCTTCTTCAACACAGACCAGTTAGAAAATTAGAAACACCCAGAAACACGCAAGTGTGATGGGCAGTGTAGGAATTTCATAAAATATAAATAAATATAAATAAGTAAATAACAGCTCAAGGGACACCAGTGTTAGGCAATTTTTTTTCAGATAAAGAGGACTAGGTGCTTCCCAATGGTGATCGACCCAGCCATCTTTCTCTTTTTTTGTTTACTCAATATTTTTAATAAACTGATCAGAATATAAAAATATAAACGAAAATAGTGGGAAAAGTAGGAAGGAAAAAAGAGGGAGAGAGAAGTATAGGAGAAAAGGGAGAAAAAAGAAAGAAGGAAAAGCATTGATTTCCAACATTTTTCAGTGCAATTGAATAAAATAATAACATTACAGCCTCAACTTTTTCTTTTACTACGTAATATGCACTAGCCATTTTTTTAACAACAAACTTGTCCGAGCAACAAATCCCAAAGTCGAAGCTTTATTTTTTTCCTGTCTGAAGAACAAAATCTTGAATCAATTTCCAAATAGAAACAAAATTGGATGTTTTCTTTTATTTCATCAGAGCAGTTAATTTGGCCATCTCTGTGACTTTTGTTTTTAGTAAAAAAAATATCAGCTACCGGTTCAGCTGAACCGGTATTTCTTTTTTCTTTTCTTTTCCTCCCGACGATCAGCTGATCCGACGATCAGCTGTGCCAGGATCCCTGTCGCTGTCTTACTGCTTCACCCAGGAGGCTTCCCTGAGGCCCAAGAGGCAAAAGGGGGCCTGAGGGGTGGGGGGTGCTGTGTGGTCCCCCGCTCCTTTTTTTGCCTCCTGGGCCTCAGGGAAGCCTCCTGGGAGCAAAAATGGGCTCCCAGGAGGCTTCCCTGAGGCCCAAGAGGCAAAACAAAATGGAGCATGGGTGTGTGTGCAAAAAAAAAAAAGCCATGCGCAGTCACCTGGCCATGCCCACCTAGCCATGCCCACAGAACCAGTAATAAAAATATTTGCATCCCACCCCTGGTTTATCTGTGTCCTCAGGGCCACCTGAGTAGTGCTCCTCGTCTGCAATTTTTCCCTCTGGAAATTCATTCTTACTCCCACACTATTCAAAGGGTGCTCATCCCAAATTGTATAGCTATATCCAGTCAGAGTTGAAGAAACTTCTTGGAAGAGAAGTGAAACATCTTCAAAAGAGAAAACAAGAAAGTCCAGTTGCCTCTTGAAAAAAGCACCTTTGGGACAACCATGACCTGGATGACTGAGAACCTCTACAGATTTTTTCCATCACTGGATGTTTTCAAGAAGAGACTTTGTCTGGAATATTATAGGGTCTCTTGCCTGTGCATGTGGTTAGAGGAGAAGACCTCCAAAGTCCCTTCCTACCCTATTATTCTATGATTAAGTAGCGGACACACAATATTGATGTGTGTCTGCTACTTAATGACCTTGGAGGTCTTCTTGTCCAACCCAATACTCAACAAAGACCCTATAACCGTGATGGTGAACCTATGGCACGCGTGCCACAGGTGGCATGCAGAGCCATTTGTACTGGCACGTGAGCTGCAGGCAAACTTACCTCACTGTGCATGCGTGCGCCTCACAGCTGATTTTCAGCCGGTTTGAGGCTTTTCGGCCTCTCAGGGACTTGTGGAAGGCCTCTGCAGGCTTTGCAGGAGGAATAATAGGCCCGTTTCATCACTTCCTGTATTTCTGGAAATACCGGAAGTGATGAAACGGGACTATTTTTGGCCTGCAAAGCCTGCAGAGGCTTTCCTCAAGCCCCTGGGAGGCTGAAAAAGGCCTCAAACCAGCCGAAAATCAGCTGGGAGGTGCAGTGCAGGTAAGGGGGCAGCGGAGGGGGATTGCAAACGTATGCGCAGGGGGCGTGTGGGGCACATGCATTGCCTTCTGGGTGCTGGCACGCAAGCACATGCGCGCACAATTTTTGGCACAGGAGCCCAAAAAGTTTAGCCATCACTACCCTATAATATTGATCTGTTTCTGAATCCTCCAATCTCAGATTTTCATATCCTGGGAGATAGGCAGTGAGATTGGACTTGAGGACACCCATTGTGGCTTCCTCCTTCTAATGCCAGAGGAGTAAAAGATTGCCAGATTCAAATGCCCAGTGGTTCTAAACCCATTACAGTTTCTATTTTATGCTTTCTTACCCGTCATTGTGTTCTACCAGGCCAACAGGTTGTTTAGGGACTTTTATTGGGGATAATTAGAGCTTTATGGCATCATCTGAATGGCTGCAGGGGGGCAAGGGGCAGTCACAATAAACTGGTTTATAATAGACATAAACGATTCACCAATTCACCGTACAGCCAAAGGACATTAACACTTTCGAGCACTTTTGATAGGCAGCTGTTGTGTCTCTGTATGATCCATTTGTTTGAGGCAGGGAAGGGTTTTGAAGTGCCTTATTAGGAAATTAGAACATTTATTTCATCGACTGATTTTGGAGGCAAAAACCTAGTCTTACACCAGACAGACTGTCTTGGATGCAGCCTACCACATATTTCCAAACTAATTAAATAAAAACAGCTTGCATCTTTTTTTAGAAATTAAAAATAACCTGAGATATTTTAATGCCTTTAATTAATCTGGGGTGAAGAGTTTTTAGTGAGATGCTTGCATTCATTTCTGGTTTTGCTATTCCCAAATGGACATGTGATGGTTAATGAGAAGATAGACCTGAATTTAAATTCCCTTCGGCTATGAAATACCAAGGTTAGCTATGACAAATGTTCAGTCAGAGTTTATAAACCATATGGTAAACCATGGTTTGATGTGTGTGTGTGTTGGATTAGATGACCTACAAGATCCCTTCCAACTCTGTCTGTTTAATTTATTTATTATATTTTTTATCCCATCTTTATTATTTTTATAACTGAAAGTGGTAAACATACCTAGTATTCATTCTTCCTTCTTTTTTCCCCACAACAACAAACTTATGAGGTGAGCTGGGCTGAGAAACAGTGATTGGCCCAAAGTCACCTAGCTGGCTTTCATGTCTAAGGCAGAACTAGAACTCACAGCCTCCTGGTGATCGGACTAAAGTCACCCAACTGACTTTCATAGCTAAGGCGGGACTAGAACTCACAGCCTCCTGGTGATTGGCACAAAGTCACCCAGCTGACTTTCATAGCTAAGGCGGGACCAGAACTCTCAGTCTCCTGGTGATTGGCCCAAAGTCACCCAGCTGACTTTCATAACGGGGAACAGAATTTTTATCGCAAGTCAGTAAAGTCGTAAAGTGAGTCATCAGGTGAATGGACCTGATTTTATGACCATTTTTAACCAAGGTTGTTAATGGACTTGTGTGTGTGTGTGATGCAATGGTCATAACTTTGAGGACAGGTTGTAAGCTATTTTTTTCCAAAATTGTAAGTTATATTGTAAATATGAATCACTGTTAAACAAACGGCTGTAAGTTGAGGACTCCCTGTAAGTGCAGAAAAGGACAAAGTGGACTATGAAAAAGGAAGGAGGGAATTTTTGAGGAGGGAATGAAGGAACAGGACAGACAGGCTGACTCCGAAGCATAATAATTTTTCAAGTACCTGAATATAAAATAGTTATCTCTTCTTCACTGTATTCAAGGGAGGCTGGACAGAAATTGAGACTGGGAGGGAGGGAAGTGGGGTGGGAGGGAGGGAGGAAGAAAGGAAAGGAAAAAGGAAAGGAAAGGAGGGAGGAAGGAAGGAGGGAGGAAAAAAGGAAAAGGAAAAAAAAAGGAGGACAGAGGGAGGAGGGAAGGAAGGAAGGAAGGAAGGAAGGAAGGAAAGAAAAAAAAAAAAGAAAGACATAAAATCATCCAGTGTCAAAAGCAGTTGGGCAGGTCCCATAAATGAACTTTTATATTCTGTCAGTAATTCTAGTAAAACTCTCTTTGTGAACCCTGGCACAGACACACTATAAGTTGCTGAGTTGCTGTTGGCTGCAGCCATCCCAGCTTAATGGGGGGTGAACCCCAGACTATTTCTTTACACCCATCCTGCCTCAAGCAGTAGTGAGGGAAAGCCAGCTGCACAGAAAGGCTGGCTGTTTCCATTCGCTGAGGTTCTCCATAAAGCACAGACAGTATCCTCTGCACCACCCATTATCCCAAAGCATTCAGCACTAAGGAAAACATTTGGCTTCTCGCCTGGCTGAGTCAAATGTAGCACCCAATGTTTAAGTCATTCTGAAATGGTATAGGGTCACTGGACTGGAGGTTTTTAAAAAGAGATTGGACAGCAACTTGTCTGAAACCATACAGGGTCTCCTGCTTGAACAGGGGGTTGGACTAGAAGATGTATTAACCTCTAAGCCATGGGCTCCAAAGACTTCCAAAGTCTCTTCCAACTCTTGTTATTCTGTAATTCTGCATTTAACCCACCGCTTTTTATGTGGTGCTTGTTGCTCACTTTGCTTTTCCACTGTGGTGTTTGCTTAACAATTGCCACAAAAATATCGTAAAATCAGATTCGTTGATGCAGGTGCCTCAGTTTATGACCATCCTGACATACAATGGAAATTCTGGGCTCTGTCACGGTCATAAGTTGAGGACTACCTGTGGGCCATTAAAACATACTGCTTTTAAGGATTTTTCTTCATCTAGCAACTAAGGTCCCTTAAACGTTCAGTTTCGAAGGCAAATCTCTATGCCTGGACCGGAGAGGAGAGGCAAAATGAAATACTAATTTTATTTATGTTTCTGTTTTTTTTAAAAAAAGGAAGAAAAATGAAAGGCCGGCTTTCTTTCGTTCTTATGATCTTCCCTCCCATTGTTCCAACAATGCTTCTTCTGCCCTTGCCTGGCATGAGTTTAGAAATACAGTTCAAGAATGTGGTGACAAGATTTCCACTTGAGCAATGTTTACCCTGTTCCTGTCTGCGATGTCCACTTCTCCTGGCCAGAGTCCATTTTTCAAAGGGTGTCCTTCCATTAGAAGGGATGGGAAAACAGGGAGTGAAAAGACCTCTTCAGAAGAAAGCCTCTTGAGACCTTTGACCATGTAAGGTTGGGTCTATGCAAACAGCCATAGATCCTAGCTCAGGGCTGGGCAAGTATGCGCCCCCCCCCTTTACCACCTGTGGACTTCAACTCCCAGAATTCCTGAGCCAGCCATGGCTGAGGAATTCTGGGAGTTGAAGTCAACAGGTGCTAAAGGGCCCATTGTTGCCCACCCCTGTCTTAAATGGAATGCCATGCAGTGAAGTCTAGGGCCGAGGCCTCCAAACTTGGCAAATTTAAGTATTGTGGACTTCAACTCCCAGAATTCCCCAGGAGTATGGCCAGCTGAGGAATTCTGAGAGTTGAAGTCCACAAGTTGCCAAGTTTGGAGATCCTCATTAACAAATGGAGGATTAGATCTCCTCAGGAAGGCAATGAACCATTATTCCTGATGGCCACTTGATACCATTGCTGGGCATTCGGCACAGGTAGTCCTCGAATTACAACCACAATTGGGACCAACGTTTCCGTCGCTAAACAAGGGGCTTGTTAAGTGTGTCGTGCCCAATTTTGTGGGTTTTTTTACCACAGCTCTTAAGCAATTCATGACAGTTGCTAAACAAATCACACAGTTTCTAATTGCCAATTAGAAAGGTCGCAAATGGAGATCACATGACCCCGGGACCCTGCAACCATCGTAAATACCATAAATGCCAGTTGCCAAGCGCCCAAATTTTGATCACATGACCATGGGGAATGCTGCATGTTGTAAGTGCAAGACCAGTTGTTAAGTCTCTTTTTTCATGCCATTGTAACTTCGAACAGTTGCTATATGAATGTTTGCAAAGTTGAGGACTACCTGCTTGGTGTGGTTTTATTTATTATTTATTTAATTTATATCCCGCCTTTATTATTTTTACAAATATCCAGCACACCTTCCTCCTCCTATTTTCTCTACAACAACAACCCTGTGAGGTGGATTTGGCTAATTGAGAGAGAGAGTGGGCCCAAGGTCATGTAGCTGGCTTTCATGCCTAAGGTGGGACTAGAACTCTCAATCTCCTGGTGATTGGTCCAGAATCTCCCAACTGGCTTTCATCGCAAACGCGGGACTTGAACTCACAGCCTCCCGCTTTCTAGCCTGGTGCCTTAAACACTGGACCAAACTGACTTAAATGATGGTTTCACCACAGGGAGAACTAGCAGGTCTGTATGCACAGCCCTCCTGTCATGGAAATCGGACCAGATGGTTGTGAGTTGCTTTTGGGATGTTGGAGGATGAGGAGGGAATAAAGACATTTGTATTGTGCAAAAGAGAGGGGTGGGGATGAGGTACCCTTTACGATGAGCCCTGATTAGCTGAGACGTCTCTGTGCTCAATTCTTGGAAAAAAGTGACTTAGGACCATTTTTCACACTTACGACCGTTGCGACATCCCTATGGTCACATGATCAAAATTCAGATGCCCGGTAACAGTTTCATATATATGACGACTGCAGTATCCTGGGGTCCTGTGATCAGCTTTTGCAACCTTCTGACAAGCACAGCCAATGGGGAATCCAGATTCACTTAACAACCATGTTACTAACTTAACAAATGCAATGACTCACTTAATGATGGTGGCGGGAAAAGTCGTAAAATGGGACAAACCCGCTTAACACATTTTTCACTCAACAACATAAATTTGAGGCTCAGTGGTGGTCATAACTCGAGGACTACCTGTACTTCTGTGCAGCCCTTAGCTTAATTTCCAAATCCCTTTTCAAGTAAGCCATTCCAACGTCTGGCAATTGCAGCGTGTGTCTCCTTTGCACAGAGTGAAATAATATTTTGGGAGGGGGAGAGGCGTTGGAGACAAAGGGAGGCAAAAAGAGAAAGTTGAAAGAGGCTAGTCCTGACCTTTATGCTACCCTGGCTCTCTGCCAGCATACAGACTCCAGAAAATTAAATTCAGGAGAAAGTGGCATACAATAAAAATGAAATATTACCCCTCTGTTTTAATGGATGGCTACTACAAGCAATATACATAACTGAACCAGAGATAGGGAACGCTGAAAAGTTTGAGAGTTTGTGATGGGCACGTTCGTGGTAAACCTTTGATGATTCCTAAAAGTGTTGGGTTAGAATAATAGGATGGAAGTTTTGGAAGGAATTTTGGAGATCAAAGATCATGAGAAAGTATTGTTTTAAAAAATGAGTGCGGTCCCATTTACCAGGTAGCAACTGATGAGGTTGTTGTTCCTCACCGTTTTCTCAATCTAGGATTGGCATACAATAACCATTTATGCAGCAACTGTTTGAAGGTACAATGGCACCGAATAACATGATTTACAACTACAGGTAATCCTTGACTTAACATTAGTTCATTTAGTCACCATTCAAAGTTACAACATGACCATTTATCACAGTTATTACCATGGCAGCATCACCACAGTCACGTGATCAAAATTGAGAGGCATGGCAACGGGTTCATATTTATGATGGTTGCAGTGTCCCGGGGTCATGCAAACTTCTGACAAGCCAATTCAATGGGGAAGCCAGATTCACTTAATAGCCATGCTACTAATTCAACAATTGCAATGATTCACTTAGCCGCTTTGGCAAGAAAGGTGGTAAAATGGGGCAAAACTCACGTAACGAATGGCTCACTTAGCGGCATACATTTTGGGCTCAACTGTGATCATAAGTCAAGGTCTACCTGTAGTCGTTGCATTTTTAACCATTGGACCCGGGATCAAAATTCTGGAACTTGGCATGTATTTGTGAAGGGTTGCAGCGTCCTGGGGTCATCTCATGCACGTGTGAAGGGGTGAAGTTTGTGGCTCGAATTTCATCATCTGGACAAAACCAGCAAACTTCTGCAGAGACCCACAGGCTGCCCTGATCTCTTTGGCTGCTTAAATACATCCAATGATCCTTTCCCCAAAGTTACGTTATTTTGCTTTCTTTGAGGCTTTCCCAAACGTTAGCAGAGATGGTGGACTTCTAAAACAGACAGACAGACCTGCATTTTTGGTGGGTGGGATATGGCAGTTTATAACAAATCACCCTGGAATCCCAGAACTGATAATAGAGGTTTTGTTTCTCAGCTGGGCTCCTTGGTTAATTATTTCTGATCTGCTTAATGAGTTGGCCAGTATGGCAGCCAGGGGTGATCTCTGAAGGGACATTTATTTTTAACGAGGTTAAACACCTCTGCAATGAATCATTCCATACCTATTTCGATGCACCTGTTGAACGAGGGGCAATATCTGTTTTTCTTCACTATTGCTAGTGGCTGCCATGAGCAATCCGTTGAAGAATGCTGGACAGCAGAACCTTAATATATGTTTCATCAGAAGCATGAAATAGATAAAATAAACGTCCACAAAGGTGAGATGGGAAGAGAAGAACATGGAACATAGAACATCATCAGAGTTCTAACTCCCTGTTCTAACTCCCTGTTCAAGCAGCAAACCCATCACCAGTGGTAGCTAACCTTTTTGGGCTCATGCGCGCACGCTCACATGCCAGCACCCAGGAGGCAATGCGCACCCCCCCACACACCCCCTGCACATGCACATGCAATCCACCCCATGCCTCCCCACGCCATCCCCCCCCTACCTGTCCTGTGCCTCACAGCTGATTTTTGGCTGGTTTGAAGCCTTTTTCGGCCTCCCAGAGGCGTGAAAAAAGCCTCTGCAGGCCGAAAAAGGCCTCAAACCAGCCAAAAATCAGCTGTGAGGCACGCGCATGTGCAGTGAGGTAAGTTTGCCTGTGGCTCGCTGCCGGCACAAATGGCTGTGGGTGCCACCTGTGGCATGCGTGCCATAGGTTCACCATCACGCCCCTATACGATTTCAGACAAATAGCTTGTCCAGTCTCTTCTTAAAAGCCTCCAGTGATGGAGCGCCCACAACTTCTGAAGAGATACCACTGTCTTATATAAATTAAGCAAATAAACACAAAAGAAAAAAAATATGACATTTTGCAGAATGTATTCTGCTTCCATTTAGCATCTGGTGCGAGAGATCTGGAAGAACCAGTTTAGTGGTTAAGGCACCAGGCTGGAAACCAGGAGATTGTGAGTTCTAGTTCAAACTTAGATATGAAAGCTGCCTGGGTGACTTTGGGCCAATCACCAGAAGACTTTTAATCCCACCATAGGCCTGAAAACCAGTGGGTGACTTTGGGCCAATCACTATTTCTCTCAGCCCAAATTACCTCACAGGGTTGTCATGCGGAAAAGAGGAGGAGGAGGAGGAAGTATTAGGTATGTTTGTCATCTTAGTTTATTTATTAAAATAATAAAGGTGAGATGTAAAATATAAAAGAAAAAAACCAACAACTCCAGATAAGGCGATGACATTTTTTTGACTTCGCCTTAAGATTCAGCAAGGAATGCCTGATCAAAGAGTTTGGTTATTTTTATTAGTATGTGATCACTGGTGTAGGACCTGTGTACTATAAAATCTTTTTCAGTTTTGATGGAATGAAAACAGCTCCTTTGGTAGCACAGACATGTCATGTATGTGCATACAGGTTGTCTTCAGTTTAAAACCATTTGTTTAGTAACTCATTGAACTTACAACAGCAGTGGAAAAAGTGACTTCTTGCATGTATGACCATCACTGCATTCCCATATTCATGTGTTTAAAATTCAGGTGCTTGTTAACTGGCATGGATTTGCAATGATTGCAGTGTCCCAAGGTCATATCTTCGCCATTTGTGACCATCCAAGCTGGTTTCCACTAAGCAAAGTGAATGCAGGAAGCTGGATTCATTTTTTTTAATTACATTTATATGCCGCCCTTCTCCGAAGACTCAGGGCGGCTTACAATTTTTGGGATACAACCCAGTGTGCACAGCAATAGCCTTCATTCCATTGTATATGCCTGCTTATTACTAAGCAGCATTTTTACAAGGTCAGCTAATTGCCCCCAACAATCTTGGGTCCTCAATTTACCTACCCCGAGAGGATGGAAGGCTGAGTCAACCTTGAGCCTGTGGGATTCGAGCCTACAGTAATTGTAGACAGCTGGATCTTAAGAGCAGGCATTTACAGCCTGAGCCACCAAGGCTCTTTTTAATTTAACGATTGCATGATTCATTTAGCAAGTGCAGTGATTCGTTTAACAACCATGGCAAAAAAAGGTTGTAAATTCAGGTATGATTCACTTAACAATGCTGAGACGGAAATTTTGGTCCCAATGGAAGTCACAAGTGAAGGACTACCTATATGTGGATATTCACTTTTTCCACCTTATTTAGAGCTAATGTTTCTTTCCCCTTCTTGCTAGTGCTTTAATACTGTATTTTCCCTACATGTTTGATTTAGTTATATGGGTGATCTTCTCCAACAAAATATATTCATAAAACATTAATAGCAGTTGTTGTTTTATCTTTCATACATCTAAAACTCAGCAGCATTCAAAATATCACTACTGATAGTAATATCTTCAGGTAGTCCTCAACTTATGACCACAATTGAGCCCAAAATTTCCATTGCTAAGTGAGACATTTGTTAAGTGAGCTTTGCCCCATTTTATGACCTTTCTTGCCACAGTTGTTAATTGAATAGCTGCAGTTGTTAAGTCGGTAACACGGTTGTTAAGTTAATCTGGCTCCCCATTGACTTTGCTTTTCAAATAGTGATCATATAACCCTGGGATATAGCAACTGTCATAAATAGATGCCAGTTGCCAAGCATCCAAATTTTGATCCCACGACCAAGGAGAGGCTGCAACAATCGTAAGTGTGAAAAATGGTCATAAGTCACTTTTTTCAGTGCAGTTCTAACTTTGAACTAAACAAATGGTTGTAAGTCACTAAAGACTTAACTGTAGCAGTTCCTGTTTTTTTTTCCAAAGGAAAAGATTGGGGAAGAAGTGATTGCAAAAGGAAAGAGAAAGACAGAAACTCTATTTAGACAATGCAAAAGGTTAAATTCACCAGATAAACAGGGCCTCCCAAGCATCAGCTAAACTCGCAGGACTGTTGGAAGGTGCCACAAAGTTAAATTAGCCATTCAGACTGCACTGTAGGATGCCATGAGCCCAGGACAAATGACAGCCATTGATGCTAAAATCCCTGGTTTGAAGATTAGTTACAGAAGGAGAAAGGATTGATTTAGGCAGATATATCGATATACCTGATTGTAAGAAAGCAAATCCTACAATGATTATAAATAATCATTTGCAAGGTAGTCAATGTGAAGGATGTGTGTTTGTGTTTATTTTCAGTCATAATGTACACTGAAGATGGTATTTAATTTTGTTGTACAAGGTGCAATGACAATAAAGTAAACTAAGTAACTAACAACTAACTAACCAGTCACCTTGAAAAGACAGGAATATCTCAAAAGCATGTTGAAAAATATAGGGAATCAACTGGGAGCCACAGGGATATATTCATGTAGCAAATAAGGAATAGTAAATATTGGTTTTAAACTGTGGGGTTTTAATTCGGATTTGACTTGTTTGGTTTAATATGGTTTTAGTTAAATAATTTATTGTGTGATTTTAGTTGTTAGCTGCCCCGAGTCCTTTTTGGAGAGGGGGCGGCATACAAGTCAAATAATAAATAAATAGATAGATAGATAGATAGATAGATAGATAGATAGATAGATAATCTTGGTGAGTATTTTTCTTGAGAAGGAGTAAACATTTGGTGTTTATTTCACTCTGCCCAGAACATGAAAATTGAGATCTCTGTGGTAAATTTAAAAGTTGGAATTTTAAAACAAAGAAGTTGGCTGGTTGGCTAGCTGGGGAAATTCTGAAAGTTGAAGTCCATAGATGTTAACATTGCCAAGATCGGGCACCTCTGATCTAACAAATACCTGAAAGCTTGGTTTTCAGTCAAATTATCCATCAATAGACACACAGATAAATCAGTGTGAGGTAGTATGCGGTGTGCAGTATTTATATGCAGTATTTGTGCAGTACTTATATTCAGAAGAATAGGATAGAATAGGATAGTTATAGGTAAGAAGAGAGATCTTCAGGTCCAACCCCCTGCCCAAGCAGAAGATCCTATACCATTTCAGACAAGTAGCTTGTCCAGTCTCTTCCTAAAAGTCTCCAGTGATTAAGCATCCACAACTTCGGAAGGCAACCCTTCCACTGATCAATTGTTCTCACTGTTAGGAAGTTTCTCCTTAATTCCAGATGGCTTCTCTCCTTGATTAATTTCCATCCATGGTTTTTTGCCTTGCCTTCTGATGCTTTGGAGAACAATTTGACCCCCTCTTCTTTGTGGCAGCCTCTCAAATACTGGAATACTGCTATCATGTCCCCCCTAGTCCTTCTTTTCTCTAGACTGGCCAAACTCAAATCCTGCAATCGTCCTTCATATGTTTTAACCCCCAGGCCTTTAATCATCTTAGTTACTCTTCTTTGCACTTTTTCCTAAGCCTCAACATCGTTTTTTGTAATGTGGTGACCAAAACTGGATGCAGCATTCAAGGTGTGGTTTTACTAAGGTTTATAAAAGTGGTACTAATACTTTTGATTCTATGCCTCTGTTTATACAACCAAGGATTGCATTAACTTTTTTGGCTGCTGCCACACACTGTTGGCTCATATTTAAGTGATCGTCCACCAGGACTCCAAGGTCCCTCTCACAGTTACTGTTTTTGAGCCAGGTTTCACCTAAGCAGTAAGCCCACCACCAAACCAAACCAAACCAAACCAAACCAAGCAAACTAGCATTATTGGGCAGTAGCTTGCCTTGTCAGTTTGGTGGGGCTGAGGTTTCCCCTTTCATGGTTCCTTAATTAGTATTGTTTTCTGCCTGTTTGTTGGTCTGGTGTTAGTCTGATTTAAAGAGAGTCAGTAGAGCTCTCATTCTAAAAGAAAAATGATGTTGCAACTCCAGTAGTGTTCTTACCATTCTACACTGTTGCCTTCTCTCTTTGTGCCTGGGTGCGTTGACTGCTACCTATTGAACTCGGACCTTAGAGATGTTGATTTGAGCAGAATATGAATACCATTTGGGGGATTGAATCCCAAATATTGGATCCTCCCACCTAAGAATCGGTTCTGCAGTGGGAAAGCCAGATTCATTAAACAACCATTTTACTAACTTAACTATTGCAGTGATTCACTTGACAGCGGAGCAAGGTAGGCCATAAAATGGGGCAAAACTCATTTTAAACAACTTTCTTGCTTAGCAACAGAAATGTTGGGCTCAATTGTAAGTCGAGACCTATATCCAGTAACCTGTGAGTTCTCGTCCTGCTTTAGACATAAAACGCAGCTGGGTGACTTTGGTCTAATCATCAGGAGACTGTGAGTTCTAGTCCCATTTTAGGCATGAAAGTTAGCTGGTTGATTTTCAGCCAATCACCAGGAAATGGTGAATTTTAGTCCCGTCTTAGGCATGAAAGTCAGCTGGTTGATTTTGAGCCAATCACCAGGAGATGTGAGTTCGAGTCTCGTCTTAGGCATGAAAGTCAGCTGGTTGATTTTCAGCCAATCACCAGGAGATGTGAGTTCGAGTCTCATCTTAGGCATGAAAGTCAGCTGGTTGATTTTCAGCCAATCACCAGGAGACGGTGAGTTCTAGTTTCCTCCTTAGACATGAAAGCCGGCTAGGTGACTTGGGGCTGATCCCCCTCTCTCAGTCCTTGTTGTGGGGCACATACGAGGTGGGAGTATTATGTGTGTTCGCTGCCTTGAGTTACTTATAAAAGTAATAAACGTGGGATATAAATAAATAACAAATAAAACAAACACGCTTCTACATTTTTTCCTAATTTAGCTGTAAAGTTGCTATGATTTCTTCTATGTCATTGCATTCTCGCAGGGGTCCGCTACAGCCACCCAGGGGGCAATGAAGTCACTTCTTCAACCTCCATCAGCCATCATGGTAACAACTCAATGGTGACCACCAGCCAGTCCATTCTCCAGCCAGTATCTCCAGCCAGTTTGGACCCAGGTCACAGCCACAGCCTGCTGTCCCCGGACGGTAAAATGGTGAGCACACCTGGGCTATTGTACCTCAGGTGCTGATAAGATAAGTTAGCTTAGGAGGCAAAAAACAAACAGAACTTTCTTTTTTTCCCTACATGTTAAAACTCTCCTTTCCCGCCCCCCCACCCAAGACCTGCATTAAACAATGAAAGGCTTGTAGGCATGAGGAGGGTAAAGGCCTGAGTGCTTTCAGGGAAAATAGCCTTCTGACCTTCTCATTCCCTGCTTAGGCACTGAAACATGCCAATAAAAACTGCTCTCAGGGTATTGATCGAATGCCTCACAAATTGGCACAATGGGGTGGATCACTGTTTACTCTTCACTGCTGATGACATTCCGCATGATTAAAAAAAACAGGCCACCAAATCTTGATTAAGTCATCCCAGATGTCACTTAACTCTTCAAATGTTATAATTTTATTTAGCAAGCTTCAACAATCCCCCCCTTTACTTCTACAAACATGGACATCAAATGGAGTGAAGGATACAGTGATAAAAATGCATTTATCACGATAGTGACATTGATAACTTAGCCTTTGCTGCAATATTGGGGTGGATTCTTCAGTTCAAGCCGTATAATATTCTACCATAATAGAAAATTTGGTTTCAAAGGCTTTGTTAGCTATGAGACATCCTAGCTTGGTACCTAATTTACAGTGACAAATTTATTAGGGTTGTCCTGAAGAACTGTATAAACAGGAAATAAAACAAGAAAAAATTATCTTTGTCTTTTTAATTACTATTTAGTTACTACTGGTGTTTAGTTATTGAGCAGATAAAAATATATATATTGTTTTCTTCTGTGGGGTCCTTGGTGCTGTCTGAGCTTGGTGGTTTTCTTGCAGATGTTTCATTACTAAACTAGGTAATATCATCAGCACTGCTGATGTTACCTAGTTTGGTCATGAAACGTCTGCAAGAAAACAGCCAAGCTCAGAGAGCACAAAGGACCCAGACCTCTGTGATATATAGGAAAACCAATGAAACTATTCTCAAGTAGTAGCTGTTTGGCCTTCTTTACAACACTTTCAGCTTCAAAGGATGGTTTTGTATTTTAGCTGAGGGAAGAACTGTGGGGTTCTTGGCGTTCTCTGAGCTTGGTTGTTTTCTTGCAGACATTTCATGACCAAACTAGGTAACATCATCAGTGCTAGTAAGGGAGTACTGACATTGATGGTGTTATCTAGCTTGATAATCAAATGTCTGCACAAGAAAACCACCAAGCTCAGAGAACACCCATAACCCTACAGTTCAACCCTGAGCCACAGATATTCTCTTCTATTGATTGCTTACTTCTTTTCCCACTTTTTTGGGCAAACTTTCTCCCTTTTTTCTCACCTCTTATTTTCAGGAGAAGCGGTATATATTTTGATTTGTTTGATTTGATAAACTTAAAGGGTTAAAAAGAAACAAAAACCAAGCACAAAAGGATCTCAGAACTTACTCCTCAATTTCTCCCTCTTCATATTCCCAGTGTGAACAGGTGTTTCTCCTTTTTCCTGTTTGTATTTGAAATGCAAGGATCTTTCCTACAATATCCATCCCCTGATTTAATTGGAGGACAATTGCACATGCACTTTTTATTTATGATCCCAAACCTCCTACAAATGTGCACATTGCTTAAATTTACACCGTTGTCCTGTGCACACTCATCTCAGAAGTAAAATTAATTGGACTTTCTTTTTCTTCTAAGCAAAATAGGGTTTGGGTAGTACTATCAGGAGAGCAAAACACAAGTTATCGTTTAAAATGTATTCCTAATACAATAGCAGGTTAAAAAATGTAAATAATGAATTTGCACTGGAATTTGGCTTATGAATTATTCCGGAGTTTAATTCCTAGCATGTCTTGGGGGCCATTATTCCACAGAATGCCATAATGAACATGAAGTCTTTTATCACAGGGTTTAAATTCTTTCCCAGTCAGGTGATTTCCCCTCCCTTGCTGCTTTAATTCGTTTTTTTTTCTGTCTCCTTCCTTGAGGGAAGATTAGAAGTAAAAATGTCCTAGGCTGAGGAACATTTTTATTCTCTTTATATTTTATGGACAATTTTCAGTGTGAAATATGAATGTCTGACCCCAGGTCAGGAGCTTGGATCCTAGGAAGTGAAGACAGCTGTATCACAGTGGGTGTAATGAAACAACCAGCTCCCTTTGTAAACTGTGGAGATCACATTGTCAATCCTCTGGTTATTCAACTACTAGCTCGATATCTGTGCTTCATTACGAAACTGTGTCGGGCTTAGTTTTTTGGGAGGAAAATAAGGGGGGACAATTCTGCCTCTGCTTACCAGCATCCATTGGTATTCATCTGGCTAGAGTCCTGTTTGGAAACTGAAACAGTATTTGCTGTGTGAGCAAGAAGGAGACAGCAAGGAGCCTGGGCATGGCTTAGCTCAACTGTTCTGTACTAAAGCTGCTTGGTGCTGTGAAACTAAAACTGAAACTCCTCTGGTCTGCTTGTGTTTTGCATTTGGAACAGATTTCTTTTCAGGTAGGGAGGGGGAGTAGGACTCCTTAGCATCAGAGTGTGTTAATAATAATAATATAGGAAATACTAATGCTCTGATGGTCATTTCGAAAAATCCTTTCTTAGTGAGCACCTAGAAGCCAAGAGGAACATATGTGCCAAATTTCAAGTTTGTAGGCTTTATGGTTGTGGAGATTTTGTGATGATGTGTGAGTGGGATTTCGTTTTTATATATATAGATTCTCCTCAGTAATGCTTAGAAGCTTCTCTGAGGCTGATATGAATGTAGGGTTATCAGTATAAGACGCCCACGACTTACAACCATTTGTTCAATCTCCTTTCAAAGTTACAACCTCGCTGAAAAAAAGTGACTTGTGACCATTTTTCACACTTACGACTGTTGCGGCATCCCCACCATCACGTGATCAAAATTCGGGTGCTTGGCAACTGATTCATATTTATGACGGTTGCAGTGCCCCCGGAGTCTTTTTTCAACCTTCTGACAAGCCAAGTCAATGGGAAAAGCCAGATTCACTTAACACTCGGGTAACTAATTTAACAACTGCAGGGATTCACTTAACAAATGTGGCAAGACAAGTCGTAAAATGGGGCAAAACTCACTTAACACATTTCTCACTTTAGCAACGTACATTCTGGGCTCAACTGTGGTCGTAAGTTGAGGACTACCTGTTCAGCAGTGTTTCTCAAAGACCTATGGACTTCAACATAGCTGGCTGTGGAATTCTGGGAGTTGAAGTCCACAGGTCTTCATGTCGTGAAGGTTGAGAAACACAGAGTTAGAGGACAGGAAGTGACGTCTGTTGACATAAAGACGTTACCAAATACGAGACACCAAGCCTCATCAGCCTCTCCAGAAAACAGCTTTCCCACCACCACTGTTGATCTTCCCATCCGCAAACTGGCAAGTTGAATGGAGACCCATCCTTGACCGATGCTCTCTGCGTGAGCAAAATATGTACTTTCAAAATAGGAAGATGCCACGGTGTCAGACTGCTAGAATCAACAATGAAAACAGTCAGTGCTCTGTCTGATGCCTAAAAGCCTTCCCTGTGAACACACTTGGCAAAATACATTCGATTTCAAACCTCTATTACTTCATTTGAAATCTCTCTATATATATATATTTATTTTTCTTTAACTACTTTTGTACTAGATAGTCCTTGACTTGCCACCACAGCCCAGCCCAAAATTTCCATTGCTAAGCAAGGCGGTTGTTAATTGAGTTGTGCCCTCCTTTTATGACCTTTCTTTGCCACAACTGTTAAGCGAATCGCTGTGTTTGTTAAGTGAATCATGTGTTCGTTAAGCGAATCTGGCTTCTCCCATTGATTTTGCCTGTTGTGAAGCCGGCTGGGAAGGTTGCAAATGGACACATCACATGACCTCCGCACAGTGCAAACACCCCCTAATTTTGATCACGTGACCATGGGGATGCTGCAATGGTCGTAAGAGTGAAAACTGGTCATTAAATCACTTTTTTCAGTGCCGTTGTAACTTCAAACGATCACTAAACGAATGGTTGTATTAGTGCCATTGTAACCATGAACAGTCACTAAGCGAATGACTGCATTAGTGCCATTGTAACTGTGAACGGTCACTAAGTGAATGGTTTTAAGTCCAGGACTCCCTGTAAGGTACTTATTTTCTCCTCGTTGTTTGGGCTCTGCCAGGCCTCAGTGGCAGCAGACTGAGAATATTTTAGCAATTCATCTGGTGGGGTTATTTTTCTTGGCCTAGCTTGACTGATTCAAGTCACACTGGATGGTTTTTATGGCCTTCCTTTTTTCTCTCTCTCTCTCTCTCCCTGGTTGGGGATGCATAGTTCTTGACTGAGGCAGCCTGGTCTTCCATCCAGAAAGTCATTTGTTGACTGCTGAAGCCAGGGTCAATTGGGCCTCCAGACAGATTCCTACCACCCCCTTGAAATGAAATGTGAGGCATATTTTCAAGACAGCCTTTTTCCTCTCAAGTGAAACCTTTGTAGGAGTTGTGAAATTAAAGGAATTTGGAATCATCCTTAGCAAAGTATCTCAGGGGTTGGAGGAGGTTATGGTGGGTTTCACTTCAAGCAAAATGTGAGCTGTGTTTGGATGGCCTCCTTCATCTACACTAGGGATCTCCAAATATAAGACTTGTGGACTTCAACCCCCAGAATTCCTCAGCCAGCCATGCTGCCTGGGGAATTCTGGGAGTTGAAGTCCACAAGTCTCAAGGTTGCCAAGTCTGGAGCCCCTGATCTATAGGTAACCTTTGACTTACAACCATGCTGACTGGGGAACTCTGGAAGTTGAAGTCCACAAATCTCAAGTCTGCCAATTTTGGAGATTCTGATCTACAAGTAGCCTTTGATTTACTACCACAGTTGGGACCAGAACTTCAGCCACTAAGCAAAACAGTTCTTAATTAAGGTGTATCCAATTTTAGGACCCTTTTTTTTGCTGTGGTCATTAAGCGAATCACTATGGTCATTAAGTGAATCTCATGGGTGCTAAATGAATTTGGCTTCTCCCATTGACTCCTCATAAATATGAGTCAGTTGCCAAGAATCTGAATTTTGATCATGTGACCATGAGGATGCTGCAATGGTCGTAAGTGTGAAAAACAGCCATCAGTCAGTTTTTTCAGTGCTGTTATAACTTCGAACAGTCATTTAATGAACCATTGTAAGTTGAAGATAACATGTAAATAGGGCAAAGATGACACTGCATAATTGTCTGGATGATCTAAAGGACCATGGGCACACTCCGAATATTTGGGGTGAATAAATCAAATACGTTATGATTAAAAAAAAGTTTGGATCTTGCTACTCTGCATTAACAAGAGTGGCACAAGATGGGTAATATTGTTTTGTTTTTTTTATTTATTTATCATATGGTACATTCACATCAGTAAAAAGGAACATGGGGTAAAAGAGAAAGCACAGAATATAAAATCTGAAATCTTAACAGGAAGATTACAAAGAGATATCTAAGTTACAAACATAATTTTTTACTTCATTTGTCGCAGCTGGGAAATCAGCAAAATCTCCATTACAGGCCCTGTTTTGGCACTTGGTTACTGTGGGTTGATAATATTGCATTGTTGATGGCCCATTTCTGAATTCTGACTTGTTTGTTCTTCCTTGACAGATTACAGTTTCTGGCGGTGGGCTCCCCCCGGTCAGTACCCTCACCAATATCCACAGCTTTTCCCATCATACCCCACAACAATCCCAGAACCTCATTATGACACCTTTATCAGGAGTCATGGCTATCACACAAAGTAAGTGCTTTATGAGTTAGACAAATGTCTTCTTGTTCTTAGAATTATTCATGATTACGCTTTCCTTGTATAGCACCATCAGGAAGCAAGGAGCTTTTCAGAGTCCAAAAGGGCAGGATCCTGTCTGAGAGACTTTGCAGAATATTTACTATTTCTTCCTTTCTTCTTCCTGCAATTGTCGCTGCCTATTGTAGCAACAACACTGGTTTCCATTGGTGCTACTCTCCATTTGCTCAGTAAATATTAAGAGAGAAATATTGATTTTGATGCACTGTGAGAAAAGAGGGAAATTGAGATTAAAAAAATGAATCAGTGATGAGATCCAAAGAAGTGAAAGAGAGAGAGAGAAAGAGAAAGAGAAAGAAAAAGAAAAGAAAAGAAGGAAGGAAAGAAAGAAAGAAAGAAAGAAAGAAAGAAAGAAAGAAAGAAAGAAAGAAAGAAAGAATCATCTGTGAGCTGGTGAGATTCGAACTGCCAAACTGCTGGCAGCCAGCAGTCAGCAGAAATAGTCTGCAGTACTGCATTCTAACCACTGCGCCACCAAGGCTCTCCCACCATTTTTTAGGGTAGGTTATTCTCAATTAGTGACCACAATTGGGATTAGCAATTCCGTTGCTAAACCACACAGTCCTTAAGCAAGATGCCATATGACTAGAATGGGCTCACAACCTTACTTTCACCACAGTTGTTAAGCGAATCATCCATAGTTGTTAAGCAAAACGTTGTGTGACTTTGAGTTGCTACTTCCCACAGGCTTCCCCACTGACTTTGCTTGTCAGAAGCTGGTTGTGTGAAGATCAGAAACCATGATCCCAGGACCATGGGGTTGCTGCGATGGTTGTAAATGTGAGGGCAGTTACTTTTTCAGTGCTGTCCTAACTTCAAAGAGGGCTCTTGTTAAAAGGGTCACACCATTGTTCAAAAGCAATGCATGCGAGATTGTCTTTTCATTGTCTTTAGCCAGAAGCAACCAAACACCTTTAACAAACATCTGATATGAACAAAAAGACAAGCACAGTCCAATTAAAAAATAATGCCCTGGAAAATCAGATTGAGTTGAGTTGAGAAATTACAGAGAGGCTGTGGGTGTTACAGGGTGCTACAAAATCTGAAGACTTTGGAGCTTTATAATCTGACTGTCTCTCTCTCTCTTTCAGGCCTAAACAGTTCGCAGGCCCAGAGTGTCCCCGTTATCAACAGCGTAGCCCTACAACCGGTCCAGTTCTCCCAACAGCTGCACAGCCCACACCAGCAGTCAATCATGCAGCAGTCGACCAATCCGATGGCTCAACAGCCATTCATGGCAGCGGTGACACAGCTGCAGAATTCACACAGTAAGATTCTTTTGTGGGTATTGGCTGAAATAGAAGGCCAGAAGCTGGGAGAAGCAAGGGTAACAGAGGCCATAAGCACAGCAAGTTGTTTGCCTCTGTGTCAATCAGGAGGGTAGCCACAACTGTGCAACCCAAACCCCATCTATTTTTCTCATGTACTTGCCTCCAGAAGTTGTGGGTGCTACCACATGGAGATTTTTAAGAAGAGATTGGATAACTATTTGTCTGAAATGGTACAGTGTTGAGCAGGAGGTTGGACTAGAAGACCTCCAAGGTCCCTTCCTACTCTTTTATTCTATCAGTAGTCCTTTTTCTCATGTACAGGTAGAGTTGAGTTTAATTGCTTTTTTCAAACAGATCTATTTGTAAGAAAAAAGACTGTTTGTAATCTAACACCATCCTACCATTATTGGAACCAGCATATTACAATGCTTTTAGTTCCTCATAATTCCTTCTTTATCAAGAGAAAAGAATTTTCCAGTTGGCAAAGTATTATTGAGTATTTTAGTTACACATGATGTTATACATGATGTCTTAGGGAGTCAGGTAGGTAAAATTAAACAGCATGTTAAATCCTAGCAGTGGGGCAAGAATATGGAGAGATAAACATGTCAAGAAATAGCAGTTTCCTTCAACCTAGATTGTATCTCTGAATACAGCCAACTGTATTCTTTTGAGATGAGGATCAGAGGTGGTATTCAGCAGGTTCTGACCAGTTCTGGAGAACCAGTAGTGGAAATTTCAAGTAGTTCGGAGAACCGGCAAATACCACCTCTGACTGGAGATTTTACAGTATCCTTCCCCTGCCACGCCCACCAAGCCACGCCCACAGAACCCATAGTTTAAAAAAAATTGAATCCCACCACTGATGGGGATGGGAGTTGTATTCCAAAGTATCTGTACATGAAGGGCCTGATGAAGGCCAGATCAGAGTAGTGAATCTAGGAGACCCAGATTCCAGGCCTTATCTAGCCCCCAAGTTTACAAAAAACTGTTTCAGAACCATCACTGTTTCTAAGCATAGCCAACATCAGAAGTTAATTGCAAAGGTGTGTGGCAAAATCAAGGACACCAACCTGGATTGTTGGAGAGAACGTGATGTCCTCAGAATAACAGAATAACAGGGTGGCAAGGAATCTTGGAGGTCTTTTAGTCCAACACTCTGCTCAAGCAGGAAACTCCTATATCATTTCAGACAAATAGTTATCCAATCTCTTCTTAAAATAAAATTGGAATATTCACAACTTTTGGAGGCAAGTCATTCCACTGATGGATTGTTCTCATTGTCAGGAAATGTCTCCTTAGTTCTAGGTTGTTTCTCTCCTTGATTGGTTTCCATCCTTTGCTTCTTGTCCTGCCTTCAGGTGCTTTGAAGAGTAGCTTGACCCCCTCTTCTTTGTGATAGGCCTTTAGATATTGGGATAATTGATTGCAATATACACCATCCCTCATTATTGGTTTTCTACTTAGATGAGTTAACTTGATAAAGTCTTCCATCTCTGCTCTCAAAATGGGTTGGAAGGAAGATTTGGAGAACTCCCAGTTGGGAGTTAGATATTGGAAAACTGCCATCATGTCTCTCCCCTAATCCTTCTTTTCATTAAAGTAGAGACATCAAATTCCTGTATATGTTTTAGCCTTGATAAAAGTTGTTTTATTCTTGATCTGAACTTGATTCTAGGTTAGCTCTTTTACTACCATGAAGGACTCGGAGGTTGGACTTAAAATTACAGAGTTATAGAACTGTAAGGGACATTGGATCTTCTAGTTCACTCTCTGCGCAGGTAGAAATCCCTAAGTGAAAAGGAAGGAAAAGTTCCTTATGACATCCAGCATTTAATGGGCAAGGGTCTCCAAATTTGGCAACTTTATGACCTGTGAACTTCAACTTCCATGCTGGCTGAGGAGTTCCAGAAATTGAAGTTCATCAATCTTAAAAGTTGCCAAGTTTGGAGAATCCTGGATTAGGAAATCAATTTTCACAGTCCCATTTATGTTTTATTCTAATTACACATGCTGAGACTTTCAAAAGTTGCTGATTTATCCCTTGAAGGTTATAGCAACTTGGTTCTGTTTGGAATAAAATATTTGGTGGGAGAGCAATTTATGGCTGTAGTCTAAAATCTTTGTCATTCTTTTTATCCCTCTGATTTTTGTCTCTTATCACTCTTTTTCACACACAAAAACACACACAGACACAAGAATAACTGTTGGCCTTTTCCCACAGTGTACACACACAAGCAAGAACCTCCTCAGTATTCTCACACATCACGGTTCCCTTCAGCGATGGTGGTCACGGATACCAGCAGCCTCAGTTCACTAACCAACATGTCTTCCAATAAACAGGTAAACAGATGTAATGTTATTGGGGAAAATTAATACAGGCCATCCTCAACTTGTGACCACAATTCGGATCAGAATTTCAGTTGCTAAGCAAGATGGTTGTAGTATAATACATGAAGAAATGCCCAACACCCAAATTTTGATCACCTGACTATGGGGATGCTGCAGCATTCGTAAATGCAAGGACTGGTTGTAGGCGGGATTTGGGTTGATCAAAAGCTATGACCATGATGACATAGGACCATAATGGGCAGGCCCCGTTATGGCCATATATTAAGGAATATTTGTATGGTGGAGTTCAAGAGCTAAGGCACTCAGTGGATGTCAGTGGATGAATAAAGAGCTTTGGTGGCTCAGGCTGTAAATGCCTGCTCTTAAGATCCAGCTGTCTACAACTACTGTAGGCTCGAATCCCACCAGGCTCAAGGTTGACTCAGCCTTCCATCCTCTCGGGGTAGGTAAATTGAGGACCCAAGATTGTTGGGGGCAATTAGCTGACCTTGTAAAAATGCCGCTTAGTAATAAGCAGGCATATACAATGGAATGAAGGCTATTGCTGAGCACATTGGATTGTGCTCCAAAAATTGTGAGCCGCCCTGAGTCTTCGGAGAAGGGCGGCATATAAATGTAATTAAAAAAAAAAAAAATAGAGTTGCAAGGGACCTTTGAGGTCTTCTAGTCCAACCCTTTGCTCAAGCAGGAGACCCTACCATTTCACACAAGTAATTGTCCAGTCTTTCTTAAAAAACCTCCAGTGATGGAGCACCCACAACTTCTTGAGGTAAGTTATTCCACTGATTAATTGTTCTAACCGTCTCCTTAGTTCTAAATTGTGTCTCTCCTTGATTAGTTTCCATCCATTGCTTCTTGTCCTGTCTTCAGGTGCTTTGGAGGATAGATTATACTTTGTGGCAGACCTTTAAATGCTGCTATCACTGCTATCATGTCATGCTTAGTTCTTCTTTTCCCCAAACTAGACATACCCAGTTCCTGCAAGCCTTCTTTGTATGTTTTAGCTTCTAATCTCCTAACCATCTTTGTTGCTCTTCGCTGCACTCTTTCTAGAATCTCAACAACTGAATAAGGGATAGCGAATTACACAGCATGTCACACTAGATACAAGTTGTTTTTAGCTAAAAGTGAGAAGAACCAGAAAAACCCAGCAAGGTGCCGTGGTGAAGGTGCTGGATTAAAAACCAGAAGACAGTGAGTTCTAGTTCCAGCTTAGGCCCGAAAGCTGACTTTGGACAAGTTGCTGTCTCTCAGTCCAATTCACCTCACAGGGTTATTGTTGTAGAGAAAACAGGAGCCAACATTATTATGTAGGCTGTCTTCATAGTACAAAATAAAAGTGGGATATAAATCTAATATAATGAAAGAATCCAAAAAAAAGTGGATCTTTCAGAGGATTGATCCTAAACAGTTATATTTTTTTCCTCAGGAATTGGTTAGAAGACGAAATTAGTTAACTTTACCCAAAGTAAAAAGAAACAAAAAACCACATGAAGACATCCTGGTTTTTACACTTCTGGATACTTTAGCGTCCCTATGAAAAATAAACCCGAGAGTCCTCTTGTGTAAACCTGTCCGCTCCTTTTTTTTTTGTGATGAAAAATCGTCCCAGAGCAGACAAAAAAGCCTCTTTTCTTCCTTTCTTTCATTTTTCAAAGGCAGCTTTGCAGACTGTGGGAAATATGTGGCCTCTATCGATTGTTAGATAGTTCGAAGAGAAAACCTTGAACTTCTCAACAGATAAGCTGGCATGTGGGTTTTTTTTTTTTACCTCTTGGAGAAACTTGTGCCAAAAATCATAATAATGGGGTGTGTTCACCAATGATTGGAATGCACTTTTGAATTCTGAGGCAGGTAGTCCTCAACATACGAGCACAATGGAGACCAACGTTTCTGTTGTTAAGTGAGTTTTAGGACCTTTCTTGCCACCGTTGTTAAGTGAATCACTGCGGTTGTTAAGTTAACAACATGGTTGTAAAGTGAATCCAGCTTTCCGATTGACTTAGTGTGTCAGAAGGTCGCAAAAGGGGATTGCATGACTCCAGGACACTCCCATTGTCATATATATGAGTCAGTTGCCAAACTTCTCCATTTTGATCCTGGTGATGCTGCAAGTAAGTATGAAAACTGGTCATGTCACTTTTTTTCAGGGCTGTTGTAATTTTGAATGGTCACTAAACGAATGGTTGTAAGTTGAGGACTATCTGTACAAGCCTGATGCTTCCTGACAGGGGTTAAAAATTCTGGAGGCCTTTGTGGACCCATCAAAACTAGGTTCTGCGCAAGTGACAGGAGGCTTCAAATCAATATTTTCTTAAGCCATTATAGCCAGGCACAGTATACAGATAGTCCTCAATTTATAACCAATGACACTTAGTGACTGATTGAAGTTACAATGGCACTGAAAAAATGTGACTTACAACCATTCCTCCTACACAGGACCATTGTAGCATCCTCACCGTTGTCACATGATCAAAATTCAGGTGCTTGGCAACCAGTGTGAATTTACAACATTTGTCATGGGGTCATATGAACACCGTTTGCGACCTTCCCAGCTGGCCTCCAACCAGCAAAATCACAACTTAAGAACCTAACTGCCAGGCTCAATTACAGCCATAAATTAAGCACTACATATATATTAATCCAGGATAGAGACTATCTATGTTTCTGAAAAAAATCTCAAGAGCTTCGGCCACAGTGGTATAACTGAACTTCTGCTCGTTTTTATTTTTTTATTTTTAATTAAATTCATTTATATTATAAAGCAGTGCCCTGCCAGTCTTGATTGGGTTATAGAATAAGAGAGTTGGAAGGGACCTTGGAGGTCTTCTAGTCCAACCCCCTGCTCAGGCAGGAAACCCTATATACCTGTGATGGCGAACGTATGGCATGCGTGCTGGAAGTGCACTGGCCAGCTGGTCTTCGTGCGCGGGAGCATCGGAGACTGGAACAGCAGCTCCCTGGTGTGCATGCGCATGCCGGGAAGCTGAGCTTCTAGTTTCTGGTGTGCACATGCGCGGTGGCCAGCTGGTCTTCGCATGCACATGCATGCCAGAAACCGGAAGACCAGGTGGCCAGCGCGCATGCACATGCCAGAAACAGGAAGTTCAGCTTCCTGCTGCACGCATGCGTGCCGGGGAGCTGGTCTTTTGGTTTCCAGCGCTCCCCCGCGCACGCGCACCGGGGAGCTGCTCTTCCAGTACGCGAACACTGCTATCTACAGACAAATGATTTTCCAATCTCTTTTTTAAAACTTCCAGTGTTTCTTCCTTGCCGAAGGAAGCAACACAAACATTAAAAGCAAAAATAACACAGGAGTGAAGGATCAGTTTCAGCATGGTGGCCAATGCTCCTCAGAATTTTTTTTCAAAACCATGGATTTTCTCTATCCTGGCTAATTTGGGTTATCTGGATATCCTGTCTCTTCCAGGAGTTGGGAGAGTAGAAATGTGACTTGAGAAGAAAAATCGAACACATTCTGTATGTTCAAAAGCCAAAATCTCTTCCCAAGGCTTGCCAATTCCGACTGGGGGTTTTTTTTTTTGGACATGGATATAGATAAAAAAGAACATTTGTAATTCAGGATTGAAGTAAGGGGGGTCATTTAGCTCTGATGGTATTACCTACTTTGGCAATGGAACGTCTGCAAGAAAACCACCAAGCTCAGAGAGCCCAAGGACCCCACAGAATGCAGATATGAAGAGAGATTTTCTAAAAATACCCATTTGGAGTAGTGGTTTTAGGCACCAGTCTAGAATCTGATTAACAGATTAACAGAGTTGGAAGTTACAATGGCCCGGAAAAATGTGACTTAGGACCATAGTTCACACTTATGACCGTTGCAGCATCCCCATAATCACGTGATTTACATTCAGATAACAGATAATCAGGGTTGGAAGGGACCTTGTAGGTCATCTAGTCCAACCCCCCACCCAAGCAGTCCCTACACCATTGTTGACAGATGGCAGTCCAGTCTCTTCTTCAAAGCTTCCATTGATGAAGCTCCCACAACTTCTGAAAGCTTTCTGAAAGACACTGAGCCTTTGAGCCAGTCCATCTCTCTCAACCCTAGGAAGCAAGCAATGGCAAACCGCTTCTGAAAAACCTTGCCAAGCAAATCGCAGGGACTTGCCTAGGCAGTTGCCAGGAGTCAACACTGACTCATAGGCTCAGAAAGTGTAGATTCTGGGTGGCTTTACCGTATTTCCAGTAAATGCAACCTATCTATCTATCTATAAAAGCGAAATACCACCCACACATCATCACAAAATCTCCAGAACCGTCAAGCCTACAAACTTGAAATTTGGCACGTATGTTCCTCTTGGCTTCTAGGTGCTCACTAAGAAAGGATTTTGCCAAATGACCATCAGAGCTATTAGTATTTCCTATATTATTATTATTAACAGGTTCTGATGCTAAGAAGTTCTATTCCCCCTCCCCACCTGAAAAGAAACCTGTTCCAAATTCAGAACACAAGCAGGGGAGTTTTAGTTTTAATTTCACAGCACCAAGCAGCTTTAGTACAGAACAGTTGAGCTAAGCCACGCCCAGGCTCCTTGCTGTCTCCTTGCTCACACAGCAAATGCTGTTTCAGTTTCCATGTTTCAGTTTCTAAACAACCCTCAACTCTCTCACACACCGACAGAACGCTAGCCAGATGAATACCGATGGATGCTGGTAGGCAGAGGCACAATTCCCCCCCCCTTATTTTCCTTCCCCAAAACTAAGCCCAATCACATAGTTTCGTAGCGAAGCATGGGTACAGAGCTAGTATCCAATATTTCCACCCGAAAGATGGAGCAGAAGGAACCTCTAACCCGCCTATCTCCATCAGTCAGGCAATCACGCGGATCCAGTCTACAGGAGGAGACCATTTCCTTAGAAGGCCTTGCTGATTCATCTAGCATGCACTCAACCCTAACTTTGCCCTTAATAGATGATTCTCTCCGGGCCCGCCCGTTAACTTTGATGCTGGCTTGTTCAAACAAGCCTGCCTCGATTCAGGAAGCATTTCCTTCATCAAAACCTTAGCAAGACACGACTTGTTGGGCCTTTGCTGGTGATCCTGAGAAGCAGGGAAGAAAATTCAGCTTCCTAGCTTTAAAAAAAAAAAAGATTGCCGGCCGTCATCTTGATGTCGGTCGACATTTGGGCATTTCTGCTTTGATGTTCCCCAGATAGGCTTCTTGTCAGCTCAGAGCTAAGTCTCTGCACGCAGGGTTGACAAGCTTAAAAATAAACAAAAAACGCAACAGCGCAACATGGAACCGAAAGAGGAAGAGAAGAAAAGAAGCAAATTCTTGTATTGCAGTCTTTGATTTACAACCGTTCATTTAGTGACCATTGGAAGTTACAAAAGCATCGGAAAAAAGTGACATGATGATCGTTTTTCACACTGAGGACCATTGCAGCCTCCCCATGGCCATGGGATCAAAACTCAGGCGCTTGGCCACTGGCTCGTATTTATAACGGTCGTAACGTCCCAGCGCCCTTTGACAAACTCCTGACAAGCAAAGCCAAATGGGAAGCCAGATCCACTTAGCCACTGTGTTGCTAACTTAATAATTGCAGAATTCACTTAACAACTGTGGCAAGAAAGATCGTAAAACGGGACAAAAATCGCTTAACAACCATCTTGCTTAACGATGGAAATGTTGGTCTCACTTATGGTCGTAAGTCAAAGGACTATTTGTACAAGGGTTGCAGTATCCCAGGGTCACATGATCACCGTTTACAACCTTCTGGGAGGGGGGGGAGCCTGATTTGCTTAACAACCGCATGATTTACTTAACAAATGCAGTATTTGTCATAAAATGGGTCAAAGTTCACTGGATAACTGTCTTGCTTAGCAGCGGAACTTAATCATGGTTGTAAGTTGAGGACGGTCTGTATTATGTCTGATCTTATATTTCAGTGTTGTGTTTCCTGGCTCAAAAGGATAGGAACCGGGTCAATTCTTGACTACTGCAATGCTCTCTATCTGGGGCTGCCGTTGCGGACTATACGGAGGCTTCAGCTGGTGCAAAATGTGGCCGCGTGGGCGGTGATGGGAGCGGCCCGATTCTCCCATGTGACACCCCTCCTGCGTGGTCTGCATTGGTTGCCAGTTGCCCTCCGTGTAAGATTCAAGGTGCTGGTGTTAACCTATAAAGCCCTTCATGGCTTGGGTCCGGGGTACTTGCAGGAGCGCCTCCTACCAGCATCGAGGTCCAATTGCCCAGTACGCTCCCACAGGCAGGCCCTCCTGGGGGTGCCGTCGGCCAGACAATGTCGGTTGGCGGTCCCCCGAGGGAGGGCCTTCTCTGTGGGGGTGCCCACCCTTTGGAACCAGCTACCCCTGGAGCTACATCTGGCCTCTGACCTGCGTTCCTTCTGTCGCGATCTAAAGACTTGGCTGTTTTCACAGGCCGGCCTGGATTGAGCGGGGTTGGGGATTTTAACATTGGGATATTTTAAAATTTTATAACTATTTGGATTGGTAAATTTTGGAATTAATTTTATATATTGTATATATATTTTTGTGTAAGCCGCCTCGAGTCCCCCTGGAGATGGGGCGGCATATAAATCCAAATAATAATAAAATATTAATAATAAAAATAATAATTCAGAGAATGTTTTATGAGTTACAGGCACCCCCAAAGGCCTTAGTCTGCCCATCCTCAAATCAATCATTCAGAACCAATCAGAATAGAGCTGGAAGGGACCTTGGAGGTCTTCTAGTCCCACCCCCCTGCTCAAGCAGGAGATTCTATATACCATTTCAGACAAGCGGCTGTCCAGTCTCTTCTTAAAAACCTCCAGAGTTGTAGCTCCAGTGGTGGTATGCTACTGGTTCGGACCGGTTCAGCCGAACTGGTAGTAAAAAAAAAAAGCCGACGATCAGCTGAAAAGAGGGGGAAAAAATCCAACAATCAGCTGAGAGGAAAACGAAGAGAAAAGTGCAGGATCAGCCTTCCCACTCACCCCTGTGCTTTTATCTTCTTTACCCTCTCAGCTGATTGACGCTGCAGGCCTCAGCTGGTGTGAGGAAAGTTGCGCGCCAGCATTAGGCAAAGCATGCCCACCAAGCCACGCCCACCAAGCCACACCCACCGAATCGGTGGTAAAACAATTTGAATCCTACCACTGTGGAGCTCCCACAACTTCTGGTGGCCAGCGGTCCCACTGGTTAATTGTCCTCACCGTCAGGAAGTTTCTCCTTAATTCCAGGCTGCTTCTCTCTGTGACTCGTTGGATTAGATTCTGGCCCGATCTAAGACCCTTCCTCACATTCTAATCTCTCTTCACCTTCTTGTTCCTTTTCTTTTCCTCCCAGTGTCCGTTACAAGCCTGGTGATGCTCCACCCCCGTTCCCTGTGCCTTTAGCAACTGGAAATTATTTTTCCACAACGTCCTGCCTTGGCCACGATGAGATCTGGCGGAAGGCGGCAGCGAAGCCCGAGGACTTTGCTTAGCTCGATCCCAAAGAGATTCCCCCTCAGCCTGGAAAGAAGATTGGAAGCTTCTCTGCTGCTGTGGCTTTCTTCAAGGGATCCGGAACGGTGTCTGCCAGGCCAGGCATTTCCTGCGGTGTTTTCCACAGACTTATTGCCTCCAGGATGCCAAAATATTTTTCCTTCCGGAAGATATTTGTTTCTTACCAACACCAGAACGAAACGAGAAGCTTTGGCAAAGAGCCAAAAGCTGGAGATCAATCATATTTATAAAGTGACAGACTTCTACTGGAGAGGACCAGAGAGAGGACTGGGGGCTGTTACGTCAGGTTGCAAAGGAAGAAGAACCAGCTGTGATGCTGAACTGAACCAACTAAAAACTGTATATATGAGGAGCTCGGTATTCCAGCTCTCCTACCCGCTCCCTCACACCTATCCGCAGAGATTTATATTAAAGAAAAGTTAATGTTGTCTATCAAATGGATGTATTAAGAAATTAAGTGCAATGCCTCCCCCGACCCCACTTGTACATAGGACCACAAAATCTCCTATCACAGGGGTCTCCAACCTTGGCAACTTTAAGACTTGTGGACTCCAACTCCCAGAATTCCTCAGCCAGCAAAGCTGTTCACAAGTCTTAAAGCAAAGCTGGCTGAGGAATTCTGGGAGTTGAAGTCCACAAGTCTTAAAGTTGCCAAGGTCGGAAACCCCTGTCCTATCATGTCTCTCTTCCTTTTTTTTTTTTTTGTAAGGAGGCGGTTTATGTTGCAATGTTTTGGATTGGCAAATCAGAAGAGCGAAAGAAAAAAAAATCTTTTGGCAAAGCAACATTGATTTATCGCCGTGTCCATCAGCCCTTTTTTGAAGTTTCGGGCTGGCTGATTTCAAAAAGGGGACAGGAAGCAGAATTTGGATGTTTGGAAAGAAGGCCACTAAGTTTTTAATGGCTGCACCCTTGATAGAATTTTAATCCATTTTGGGGGCGTGCGTAACAGAAGCTAGGCAAGTTGATATAGCTAGCCCTGAAGTGATGACCACCTTTGGAACCAGAGTTTCTGTTGCCAAGCAAGCTGGCTGTTAAGTGAATCGCAGCTGATTTCACAACCTATTTTGCCACAGTTGTTATGTGAATCACTGTGGTTAGAAGTAAATTGTGTGTTAAGCAAATTGGGCTTCCCCCCCTTGACTTTGCTTGTCCCAAGCTGGCTGGGAAGGTCACAAACTAACCCCATCTTACAGGCAGTCCTCGACTTACGACCACAATTGAGCCCAAATTTTTTGTTGCTAAGTGAGATAATAGTTAAGTGAGTTTTACCCCATTTTACAACCTTTCTTGCCACAGTTGTTAAGTGAATCATTGCAGTTGTTAAGTGAATCTGGCTTCTCCATTATCTTTGCTTGTCAAAAAATGATGACATGCCTTTGGGATGCTGCAACCAACATAAATATGAACCAGTTGCCAAAAGTCCAAATTTTGATCATGTGACCATGTTCATAGTTGTGGAAAAACAGTCATAAGTCACTTTTTTCCAGTGCCGTTGTAACTCCGAACAGTAACTAAACAAACATGTCAGGATTCCAGCAATCGCTCTAATTAAATCATGATTCTTGAGCCAAACTTCAAGAAACTTCAAAGAATTTATTATGAGACGACATACTGGCACTGCCCTGCGTGAAGCCAACTCTGGCTTCCGTCATTTACAGTCCCCTGTGACGCTTTTTCCCCCTCTCCCCCCTGGGTGTCTCATAAACCAGATTCTCCAATTGAGCATGTTCACAGGCTGGTTGTCATCAATCACATTCTCCAATTAAATACATTCACAGGCAAAAACTCTGGTATTTTGGTTACAATCTTTTAAAGATAAGAGTTGGAATGTACTTTAGCTTTCAAACTGCTCTTCCAGATTTCCTTCCTCCCCCCCCCACTTCCTTATGGCAATTACTAAAACAGGCATAGGAATGTTTTATGAGTTGACAAAACAATTGTAAGACCACCTATATTTGCCTTAATGTATCTACCATGTCTTTATTGAAATGTATTGTCTAAACACAAGTAATGAATTGGTTCACACTTTGCACTAAACCATGGTTTGCCTATCCCTTGTTTATTGCATCGTCTGTTCATTGTGGCTTTATACAATCTACTAGCACTGCCACAAGCCGCGTTTCCAAACTTTACACAATAAGCTAAGACCCAAGCCAACTTATTATGGCTTAGTGTGTTGTGTTAACCAGCTCCTACAAGAAATCAGTCCTGATTTTGGCCATCACTGCTGATGTCTTCTAATGACACGTGCGAAAAAGACTTTCATATGATTCTTCCTGTGATGGGATAGAAAACTCAGCTTTGAGTAGTCTTATGTAAAGACAGTCCCATTTTACAAATAAAACAAAAAACCAAGATCCAAATCCTGATTGACAGATTTGGATCCCTGTTGCTGAAAACTCCCAATATAATTTGGCCTGACCCTTGACCTTCAAATTTGCTCACATAAGGCATTTTACAGTGTTCATCCTTCTGTCTTCTCACTTATGCAAGGAGTAAGTTAGATCAGGGGCCTTCAAACTTGACCACTTTAAGAGTTGTGGACTTCAACTCCCAGAATTCCTCCACCAGTCATGTTAGCTCGGGAATTCTTAGAGCTGAAGTCCACAAGTCTTCAAACTTGCCAAGTTTGAAAACCCTTGGGTTAGATCATGGTTTCTCAACCTCAATCCAACTTTAAGATGGGTGGGCTTCAATTCCCAGAATTCCACGCTGGCTGGGGAATTCTGGGAATTGAAGTCCATCCATCTTAAAGTTGCCAAGGTTGAGAAACACTGTGTTAGATGGTAATTTTAGGGCACTTATTTCCAGCTTAGTTACTGTACCCTTCTTCTACTGTACCCAGAGAGGAATATAAAATGGTATAGTTTTGATCTCCCCGTGGTCTCTATTCTGGCTTACAGCTGGAGGATCATGTCTTCAAGAAGGGTGTTTACTCGATGCGTTGTGGTAACTAGCTATATTTTGACAGATGAACAGACCCACAGATTTAGCTATCTGTCAGAAATGGCACTCTGTTTATCCACCACCTCTCCCAACCTAGAAGTCAGCTGTCTGGCCTTGGAGAGGAGACCCTCTGCCCACCAGGCCTACAAGCCAATTCCTGGAGACCAGTGGCGGGATTCAAACATTTTTACTACTGGTTCTGTGGGTGTGGCTTGGTGGGCATGGCATGGGAAGGATACTGCAAAATTCCCATTCCCTCCCACTCCAGGGGAAGGTTACTGCAAAATCTCCATTCCCTCCCCACCCCACTAACCTGCTTTCCAGCCCTGTTCTCCTGTGCAGGGCAACCAAATAATTATTTAATCAAACTAATTTATTTATTTATTTAATCAAACTTATATGCCGCCCAACTCCCAAAGAACTCTGGGTGGCTCACAGCAAAAAAAACACAGAAGAATTACATTATAAAAATTTAAAAACAATTTAAAAAACAGCAAACAACAGAAGGGCCGGATCTCTCTAGATCTCAATCGCGAGATCAACAGCCCCATGCCTGCCGGAAAAGCCAGGTTTTGACTGCTTTGCGGAAGGCCAGCCAATCAGCTGGGACTCAAGCCAACCAGAAGACCCAGCCAATCAGCTGGGACTCAATGGGAGGCAGAGAAGAGATGGGGGCGGGGCCAGTCAGAGGTGGGATTTGCCAGTTCTCCAAACTACTCAAAATGTCGGCTACCGGTTCTCCAGACCTGGACAGAACCTGCTGAATGCCACCTCTGCTGGAGACCCCGATCATCTCAAAAACAACTAATAGAGCAAAGCACGGCTCATAGGAAGGATGGCAGTGGTGGGATTCTCCTGGTTCGGCTCAGTTCGGCTGAACCGGTAGCTCCGAAGATCATCTGGGAGCAAACCGGTTTGCTCCGACGATCTGCTGTTGGGCCCACCTGCCCGCCTGCCCAGGCTCCCATACTGACCTTTGTTTCCTGCTTTTGAAGTGCAGCTGCTTTGCGCGGCACAGCAGATCGCGGCACGCCAGCTGTTGAAGACACAGGGAGAGTGCAGGATTGCAGGAGGTGAGTCGGAAAGCCTCCGTGCCTGCGCAAAGCGCGCATTTGGCACGCGCGTGCAAAGGGTGTACACGCGCTCAAAGCCACGCCCACCAAACCGGTGGTAAACCACTTTGAAACCCACCACTGAAAGAAACAGATGATTGAGTTATGAAGAATATATGAAGAACGGTTGCAGGAGTTGGGTATGTCTAATTTGATGAAAAAACGGTCTAGGGGTGACATGATAGCTGTTTTCCAATATCTCAGAGACTGCCACAAAGAAGTGAGGGTCAACTAGATACAGATAATCAGAGTTGGAAGGGACCTTGTAGGTCATCTAGTCCAACCCCCCACCTAAGCAGGAGACCCTACACCATTCCTGACAAATGGCAATCCAATCTCTTCTTGAGAGTCTCAAGTGATGGTGCTCCCACAGCTTCCAAGGGCAACTTCTGTTCCATTGGTTGATTGTTCTCACTGTCAGAAAGTTTCTCCTTATTTCCAGGTTGAATCTCTCCTTGATCAGTTTCCATCCATTATCCCTTGTCTGGCCTTTGGTGCTTTAGAAAATAGCTTGACCCCTTCCTCCTCTCTGTGGCAGCCGCTCAAATTTTGGAAGATTGCTATCATGTCTCCCCTGGTCCTTCTCTTCACCAGACTAGCCATGCCCAATTCCTGTAACCGTGCTTCATATGTTTTAGCCTCCAGTCCTCTAATCCAAGAGCCTTGATGGTGCAGGCTATTAAACGCCTAGCACTTAGTTCCAGCTGCCTGCAATTAGTGCAGGCTCGAATCCCACCAGGCTCAAGGTTGACTCAGCCTTCCATCCTCTCGGGGTAGGTAAATTGAGGACCCAAGATTGTTGGGGGCAATAAGCTGACTTTGTAAAAATGCCACTTAGTAATAAGCAGGCATATACAATGGAATGAAGGCTATTGCTGAGCACATTGGGTTGTGCTCCAAACATTGTAAGCCGCCCTGAGTCTCCAGAGAAGGGCGGCATATAAATACGAATAAAAATGAAATAAATAAATAAATAATCATCCTGGTTGCTCTTCTCTGCACTTTTCTAGAGTCTCAACATCTTTTTTATAGTGTGGTGACCAAAACTGAATGCAGTACTCTAGGTGTGGTCTTACTAAGGCTTTATAGAGTGGTATTAGTGCCTCCTTTGATCTTGATTGTATCCCTCTGTTAATGCAATTTGGGATTGGCAACTTTAAGACTGGTGGACTTCAACTCCCAGAAGTCCCCAGGAACACCCTGCCCTAAAAGATAGAGCCAGAAGGGACATTGTTTTCACATCAGCTTAATGTAGCTGATACATACCAGGCCCTTTGACAAAATGCTTAGTAAATTGCATCAGATTGTACCCACAGGAACACTGCTACAGCTTGTTGGTGGTCAACCATTCAAGGTAGATCAGATTAGGAAACCAAAGTCATGCTAATCTTCCTTTTATTATAGCAGTACCACCTAGACTTCGATAAGGCCCCATTATCAGGTTATCCATCACTGGAAGCTTTCAAAAAGAGACTGGACAACCGTTTGTCTGGAATGGTATAGGGTCTCCTGCTCAAACAGGGGGTTGGACTAGAAGACCTCCAAGGTCCCTTCCAACTCTATTATTCTATATTCTATGATTTAGATCAATCGGGACACTGCTTTGGGCTAATCTAGTCTCTCTGGATTCCTCCAAACTCTGTGGGCCTCTTTTGTGTGTGTGTGTGTGTGGGGGGGTTTCCTAAAAGAGGGACACGGTGGCTCAGTGGCTAAGGTGCTGAGCTTGTCGATCAGAAAGGTCGGCAATTTGGCGGTTCGAATCCCTAGCGCCGCGTAACGGAGTGAGCTCCCGTTACTTGTCCCAGCTTCTGCCAACCTAGCAGTTTGAAAGCATGTAAAAAAAATGCAAGTAGAAAAATAGGGACCAATTTGGTGAGAAGGTAACAACATTCCGTGCGCCTTCGGCATTTAGTCACGCCGACCACATGACCACGGAGACATCTTCGGACAGCGCTGGCTCTTCGGCTTTGTAATGGAGATGAGCACCACCCCTAGAGCCAGGAATGACTAGCACGAATGTGCAAGGGGAACCTTTACGTTTTACCTAAAAGTCCAAATGTATCTGTCCCTCGTCTTTGGCCACTTCTTGACTCCCTTTGTCTCCTTGACCACTTAAGCTCCATTTTATTATCTCCCCAAAACACAGGGCAGACTCTCTGAGTAAACCTTGTAAAACTTTCCTCACCCATCTCGTCTGTTTACCTGCTAAGGCTGGTCTGGATATCTCTCTAGGATGACTACCTATTTTCCTTCACTGACTCCTGGGGCTGCTTAAAAGGGCCCGATTTCTATCCCAGATTAGCAGGAGAAGGCAATTTCTCTCTCTCTCTCTCTCTCTTTAAGGAAGTGCTCCCGTTTATCTGATTTAATTGTTTGGCAAGTTTATGCTAATGAACATGGTGGCATCTCTAAAAGGGGTGATTCTCCCAGGACGGCTTGATAAGAAATGTAGTCACTTCGAAGTTTTCCTGAAAAGGAAATATGCAGGATGTGAAGGAGGAGAAATTGGCTTTTGAACAATCTGGAAGAGTTACAAAGCCCATCAGGCATGAGGCTTCAGAGCAATTCTGAAGTAGGAGCCATACACTACAGTACAGTTAGTCCTCGACTTACGACCGCAATCGATCCCCAGATTTATGTTGTTAAGTGAGACGTTTCTTAAGTGAGTTTTGCCCCATTTCATGACCGCTCTTGCCACTGTTGTTAAGTGAATCACTGCAGTTGATAGCACCACGGTTGTTAAGCGAATCTGGCCTCCCTCTTGATTTTGCTTGCAAAAGGGGATCACAGCAGCGGTCGTAAGTATGAACCAGTTGCCGAGCATCTGAAGGTTGATCGCATGATCACGGGGCTGCTACAAACATCGTAAGTGTGAAAAAATGGTGGCAAGTCACTTTTTTCAATGTTATCGTAACTTTGAATGGTCACTAAATGAACTGTTGTAACTTGAGGACTATATCCATAACTTGGGTTAGTGACCAAGAATTGCTGAGTTGACCTGACCTGCTTTGCCTAAGGAAAATTGCCTTCAGCCCTGAAGCTTGGTGAGACTCAGCAACTCCGGGGCAGGATTCATATAATACACTAATCCCACAGCCTGTGTTAGCAAAGGAGAACTGCAGTGTTCACATGATCTGTTTTGCCTAAAATAATGGCTTACAGACTTACAAAGGTCTCCAAACTTGGCAGCTTTAAGACTTGTGGACTTCAACTGGCTGGAGAATTCTGGGAGTTGAAGTCCACAAGTCTTAAAGTTGCCAAGTTTGGGGACCCCTGGCTTAACCCCTTATGATTCTTGACTCTTGACTAATGTATCTTTTCTTTTATGTACACTGAGAGCATTTGCACCAAGACATATTCCTTGTGTGTCCAATCACACTTGGCCAATAAAGAATTCTATTCTATTCTATTCTATTCTATTCTATTCTATTCTATTCTATTCTATTCTATTCTATTCCATTCCATTCCATTCCATTCCATTCCATTCTACATGACAAGCTTGCTAAAGCAAAGGCTGCTTCTCACAATACATGAACACAAACGTTTACACCTTATTTTAGACTACAGGTAATCCTCAATCTATGACCACAATTGAGCCCAAAATTTATGCTGTTAAGTTAAAAAATTGTTAAGCAAGTTTTGTCCCATTTTACGACTTTTCTTACCACATTTGTTAAGTGAATCACTGCAGTTGTTAAATTAGCAACACGGTTAAGTGAAACTGGTTTCCCCCATTGAATTTGCTTGTCAGAAGGTCGCAAAAGGGGATCAAGTGACTCCATCATAAATGTGAGTCAGTTACCCTAAGTTGCATGAACAGAGGGATACAATCAAGATCAAGTGAGGTACTGATAACATTCTATAAATCATTAGTAAGACCACACCTAGAGTACTGCATCCAGTTTGGTCACCACACTATAAAAAAGACGTTGAGACTCTAGAAAAAGTGCAGAGAAGAGCAACCAGGATGATGGGGGAACTGGAGACCAAAACATATGAAGAACGGTTACAGGAACTGGGCTTGGCTAGTCTAGTGAAGAGAAGGACCAGGGGAGACATGATAGCAGTCTTCCAATATTTGAGGGGCTGCCACAGAGAGGAAGGGGTCAAGCTATTTCCCAAGGCACCTGAAGGCCAGGCAAGGAATAATGGATGGAAACTGAACAAGGAGAGATTCAACCTGGAAATAAGGAGAAACTTTCTGACAGTGAGAACAATCCACCCATGGAACAACTTCCCTCGAAGTTGTGGGAGCGTCATCACTTGAGACTTTCAAGAAGAGATTGGACTCCCATCTGTCAGAAATGGTGTAGGGTCTCCTGCTTAGGTGGGGGGTTGGACTAGATGACCTACAAGGTCCCTTCCAACCCTGATTATCTGTTATCTGAATGTAAATCACGTGATTATGGGGATGCTGCAATGTTCATAAGTGTGAACTATGGCTCTAAGTCAGTTTTTTCCGGGCCGTTGTAACTTCGAACGGTCACTAAATGAACTGTTGTAAGTCGAGGACTGCCTGTAGTCACTTCAGTCGTGGGAACTCGGCGTTTGTATAATTCCTCTCCCAGGAGAGGTGGCAAAGATAGTTACAAGGGGGCAAGTCCAGTTATGCTGCTTTCTTTGTAGGAACATCCAGCTGCATTTAGTACAGAGCACATATAACCTAACAGAAGTAGAAAAAGCTTAAGAGGTAACAAAAAAACCCCCCACAACACCTCCTCACCAGCAATCAACACCCGGATAAGCAGAGATTAATGCCAAGATTAATACTAGCCACACAATCAAGCAGTAAACAATAACCCAATCAAGATACTACCAACTGAGTCCTTGGTGGCTCAGGCTGTTAAATGCCTGCTCTTAAGATCCAGCTGTCTACAATTACTGTAGGCTCGAATCCCACCAGGCTCAAGGTTGACTCAGCCTTCCATCCTCTCGGGGTAGGTAAATTGAGGACCCAAGATTGTTGGGGGCAATTAGCTGACTTTGTAAAAATGCCGCTTAGTAATAAGCAGGCATATACAATGGAATGAAGGCTATTCCTGAGCACATTGGGTTGTGCTCCAAAAATTGTAAGCTGCCCTGAGTCTTCGGAGAAGGGCGGCATATAAATGTAATTAAAAAAAAAACTCAGACAATCAAACAGTAAACAGCAGCCTAATCAAGGAGCCAACAAGAATATTCCCGCTAAGACAGATAGGGCAAGCCATTTGCATATTAACAGAGAGCAAACCCCGCTCCCTTCAAGCACTGATGATGTTACCTAGTTTGGTAATGAAATGTCTGCGAGAAAACAACCAAGCTCAGAGGGCACCAAGGCCACACTCAGCCCCAGTAGAAGTCTTCTTAATTCTTTTTTCTAAAATGAACATTTTGCTGTTGTCACATTGCCAAGAACGGTAGGATGGTAGCACAGTGCAAACTGGAAGCTTAGTAGAAAATGAGATGCACTCACAGGCAATTGCAGGAACAAAAAGGGGGTATGTCTAACTTAATGCAAAGAAGGACTAGGAGTTATATGATAGCAGTGTTCCAATATGTAAAGGAAAGGTGGATAACCTATGCTCCAAAGCACTGAAGGCAAAAGAAACAACGGATGGAAACTAGTCAAGGAGAGTAGCAACTTAGAACTAAGGAGAAATTGCCTAACAATTAATTAATCAATGGAATGACTGCCCCCACCCCAAAAAAAATTGTGGGTGCTCCAACACTGGAAGTTTTTAAGAAGAGATTGGACAGCCATTTGTCTGAAATGTTATGGGGTTTCCTTCTTGAACAGGGGGTTGGACTAGAAGACCTCCAAGGTCCCTTCCAACTCTGATATTCTATTATTCTTGGGGGCAATCTCATTCCAGAGAGCAGATGCAATGACAGTGGTTTTACTTGCCAGGAAAAACTTCAAACCACCAGCACGGTAGTTCGGTAATGAAACACCTGCACAAAAACAACTAAACTCAGAGAGCGCTCTCTATCTATTTCTATATCTATCTATCTATCTATCTATCTATCTATCTATCTATCTATCTATCTTTCTATCTCTATGGATCTTTATTTATCATCTATCTTTCTCTCTGTCTGTTTGTCTATCAATCATCTATCTTCTCTCTCCCCCCTCTCTCCCTCATCTCTATCTATCATCTATCTATTTTTCTATCTATCTATCTCTATTGATCTTTATCTAGCTATCTATCTCATCAATATCTATCTATCTGTCTATCTATCTATCTATCTATCTATCTATCTATATTGATCTTTAGCTAGCTAGCTATCTTTCTCTCATCAATTATCTTCTATCTTTCTATCTTTCTATCTTTCTCTTTCTATCTTTCTATCTGTCTATCTATCTATCATCTATCTATCATCTCTTGATCTTTATCTAGCTATCTATCTCATCAATCATCTATCTTTCTATCTTTCTGTCTATCTATCTATCATCTATCTATCATCTATCTATCTATCTATCTATCTCTATCTCTACTGATCTTTTTTAGCTATCTATCTCTCATCAATCATCTATCTTTCTGTCTATCTATCATCTATCTATCTATCTATCTACACACACACACACATACGCACACACATTCCCCATGCAAAATAAAGTGGCTTTTGTAGGGGGGAGGAGAGAGGAAAGGCCCATGGCAATAAATAATTCAGCACAAAGCAGCAGGGTCGTGTTTGAAGGGGGCTAAATCGAGGTGCCAAATAACAGAAGGCAGTTCCTTGTCCCAGAAAGCTGAGTTTCCCTTCGGCTCTAAAAAGCTCCCCGTTACTGTGAAGACAAAGCAAAGACTCTGATGTAAAAAAAACCCCGTGGGGAATTCAAAGGAACTCCAGAGTTGCGCTGGGGCTTTAGGGGGAAACAGGGGGACAAAGGATTTGCGTAGTCATGTGAAAAAAGAGAGACAGCCTTGCTTCCATGCCACTTTTCTGAGCCCCAAAGAAAACTGTTGAGTAAGTGCTGAGCTGGCAAGTAAGACAGACAAGGCTCTTCCCCCCGAGAAGCCCGGCTTCAAACCAAGGAGATTGGCATGCCTGTTTCCAGCAGTTCTCAACATAGAAGTGTACAAAACAGAAAGAAGAATCAGAAAGCAACTTTTCTGCCCCCGCTTCCCCTTTGAACAGACCTGAAACTTCTCAAAATTTAGATATTATTCCTTGCCTCTCTTTAACTCTTAAGATTCCCAGCACTGGGATTGTAAATGAGATAAGAATATCTTATCTTCTCCTTCTTCTTCTTCTCCTCCTCCTGCTTCTGCTTCTCCTTCTACTACAAAGTCCATGTTGTGTGGAGAAAGGAAGGAAAGAAGGAAGGAAGAATGGAAGAAGGAAGGAAAGAGTTGTCCATAAATCATGGCTAGGTACTTTAGCCTGGTGTGTCCCTGCAAGTACAATAATGCTACAAAGTCCCCGTTGTGTGGTAGAAGGACGGAAGGTCAGAAAGGAAGGAAAAAAGGAAGGACAGAAGGGAAGGAAAGATGGAGGGAGGGAAGAAAGGAAGGAAAGAGAGAAAGGAAGGGAGAGAGGAAGGAAGGGTGGAAAGAGGAAGGAAGGTAGGAGAGATGAAGTGAGGGAGGGAGGACATAAAAGAGGGAAGGAAGGAAGAAATAATACTCCAAAATCCAAGTTGTTGGTACTAAAAAGTCCATGTTGTGTGGCTGAAGGAAAGAAGGAAGGAAAGATGGAGGGAGGAAGGAAAGAGAGAAAGGAAGGGAGAAACAAAGGAAGAAGAGGAAGGAAGGAAGGAAGGGGAAGGGAGGAGGATAGAAGGGAGGAAAGGAAGGAAGGAAGGAAAGAAAGGAGGGAGGGAGGAAAGAGAGAAAGGAAGGGAGAAACAAAGGAAGGAAGAAAAGAGGAAGGAAGGAAGGAAGGGGGGAAGGGAGGGAGGATATGGAAGAGGGAAGGAAAAGGAAGGAAGGAAGGACAGAAAGGGAGGAAAGATGGAGGGAGGGAGGGAGGAAAGAGAGAAAGGAAGGGAAAAACAAAGGAAGAAAAGAGGAAGGAAGGAAGGAAGGAAGGAAGGAAGGAGGGAAAAGTTGGGCTGTTAACAGCAAAGGATGCTTTGAAGAGGGAATTGAAGCTGATGAAAAAAGAGCAGTGGAACAGTCTCTGTCTTCCTCCCGTTCCCCCCCCACCATCCCCCTAGTGAAGGCGATCCTGAGCAACTCCGGAGAGGACAGGAGGTCAAGAAGCAGCAAGACAGGTTAGCTGCAAGACGGGAAACAGCAGGGCAAGACAAAGGCCATGGAGTGGAGGGAGGGGGCATTGAATGCAGGCAGCATGTTTCTTTGCCAAGAAGAGAATGGAAGGGACATCAATACACATCACAGGCCAAGGACCAGGGGTCGGTAAAGAGTTGGGGAGGGGCACAGCAGGGGTCAGAGGTCACCAGGACAATAATGGAGATGAATTAACTGACTGGTAACAATTGACGGGGTGTTTTTTTGGGGGTGGACGGAGAGAAAGATTGGCGTAATCAGTTTAGTGCCATCCGAAGGAAGAAGAAGAATGCGGAAGAAAATTTGGTCCTAACTACATGATTAACTTTAAAAAAATAATAATAATTGAGGACCTAATCTGCCTGAAGTAAAACAGTTTTGGGGCCCCATTGAATTCACATGAATATAATACAGGTAATGCTCGACTTACGACCACAATTGAGCCCCAAATTTCTGTTGCTAAGTGAGACATTTGTTAAGTGAATTTTGCCCCATTTTGCAACCTTGCTTACCACTGTTGTAAAGTGAATTGCTTCAGTTGTTAAGTGAGTAACACGGTTGTTAACTGAATCTGGCTTCCCCATTGACTTTGCTTGTCGGTAGGTCGCAGAAGGGTACCACGTGACCCCGGGACACTGCGACCGTCGTAAATATGAGCCAGTTGCCAATCCGTCTGAATTTGGATCGCATGACCACGGAGATGCTGCAACGGTCATAATTTGTGAAGAACAATCATAAGTCGCCTTTAAAGTGAAGTTGTAAGTTTGAATGGTCACTAAACAAACTGCTTTGTTGTAAATCCAGGATTACCTGTAGAAATAGAAGAGAAGAGAAGAGGAATAGAATCTTTATTGAGAATAGAATAGAATATTGAGAAGAGAAGAGAATCTTTATTGGGAAGAGAAGAGAAGAGAAGAGAAGATTTAACACAGAAGGAATTTGTCTCTGGTGCAGAAACTCTCAGTGTACATACAAAACAGCAGTAGTGATAATCACAATGATATTTATAGAAGGTAGTAGAAAAGATGAGAAGGATAATAGTAATACAGCCATACTATATGGGTAAATAGGCATAAGATACCAATGACACAAGAGTTAAAAAAATATCAGGATGGCAGCTGTCATGCTGTGATGGAACCTTTGCTTGTTTGCATGGGCAATGCAGCGTTGTGGCCCCCATCTTGACTTTTTTGACCCCATTCTCTAGAGCACCATCCTGCAGATGGCAGAACTTGCTCTCTTTTGTGGATCACAAGCCGGATTAACAGAGTTGGAAGGGACCTTGTAGGTCATCTAGTCCAACCCCCTGCCCAAGCAGGAGACCCTATGCCATTTCTGACAGATGGCAGTCCAGCCTCTTCTTGAAAGCCTCCAGTGATGAAGTTCCTACAACTTCCAAAGGCAACTTCTGTTCCATGGGTTGATTGTTCTCACTGTTAGAAAATTTCTCCTTATTTCCAGATTGAATCTTCTCCTTGATCAGTTTCCATCCATTGTTCCTTGTCTGGCCTTCACAGCATTAGTATTTCCTATATTATTATTAAAAAGCTCTGATTCTAAGGAGTTCTACTCCCACTCCGCATCTGAAATCTGTTCCAAATGCAAAACACAAGCAGAGGAGAGGAGTTTCAGTTTCAGTTTTACTTTCACAGCACCAAGCAGCTTTAGTACAGAACAGTTGAGCTAAGCCATGCCCAGGCTCCTTACTGTCTCCTTGCTCACACAGCAAATACTGTTTCAGTTTCCAAACAGCCCTCAACTCTCTCACACACTGACAGTATGCTAGCCAGATAAATACCAATGGATGCTGGTAGACAGAGGCAGAATTTTCCCCCCCTTATTTTCCTCCCTAAAAACTAAGCTCGACCACATAGTTTCGTAGCAAAGCACGGGTATCAAGCTAGTAAATAAATAATTGAATAAATAATTGAAGGAATTAATGAAAGAATAAACAAACAAACAAACAAATGGATCCCCTCCAATATTGGTCATGACTCTCTGCATGTTTTTGGGGTTGCAAAAGAAACTCTAGTGGAGTAGGAAACATCCTACACTAGCCAAGGGTTCCTATCAAGAATCTAGCCTAACGGGTTTAGCCAGAAAAGAAAAGAAAAGAAAAAAAAACCCCAACAACTTTAAAATGCGTGGACTTCAACACTCCTCAACTCTCTCTTTCTTTCTCTCCTCTCTTTTCCCTCACACCCCCTTCATTGTCTTCATTTTCATTGTCTCCCTCTGAGCTGCTCAGCCAGTTTAATGGCTACACCGGATCATAAAACTGTCCCGGCATTTTTTATAGTCCGAAACGAATATTTGTAGCCTTTGTATAATTCCACTGGTGAGTTCATCCTACCAACTGACTGGCCTCATTTTGTTCAGACTGAAGAAAAAGGCCGGACAAGTCCACCTTTGCCCCCAACAGGGTTTTCAGAGGGGGTAGCACAGCCTGTGTTTACATGACCTGACACGGATGTGCTATTCAGAATCCGATCTGTCACAACTGAGTTGAAGAACGGCTCCCTCTAGGAATCTAGCTTTTCTGTCCCTTCCCATTTTGGGTCTCTCCAGATAACAGATGATCAGAGTTGGAAGGGACTTTGAAGGTCATCTAGTTCAACCCCCTGCCCAAGCAGGAGACCCTACACCATTTCTGACAAATGGCAGACCAATCTCTTCTTGAAAGTCTCAAGTGATGGCGCTCCCACAACTTCTGAAGGCAACTTCTGTTCCATGGGTTGATTGTTCTCCCTGTCAGAAAGTTTCTCCTTATTTCCAGGTTGAATCTCTCCTTGTTCAGTTTCCATCCATTATTCCTTGTCTGGCCTCCGGGTGCTTTAGAAAATAGCTTGACCCCTTCCTCTGTGTGGCAGCCCCTCAAATATTAGAAGACTGCTATCCTGTCTCCCTTGGTCCTTCTCTTCACTAGACTAGCTAGGCCCAGTTCCTGTAACTGTTCTTCGTATGTTTTAGTTTCCAGTCCCCTAATCATCCTGGTTGCTCTTCTCTGCACTTTTTCTAGAGTCTCAACATCTTTTTTATAGTGTGGTGACCAAAACTGGATGCAGTACTCTAGGTGTGGTCTTACTAAGGCTTTATAGAGTGGTATTAGTACCTCCCTTGATCTCAATTGTATCCCTCTGTTAATGCAACTTAGGATTGCATTAGCTTTTTTGGCTGCTGCTACACACTGCTGGCTCATATTTAGCTGGTTGTCCACTAAGACTCCAAGATCCCTCTCACAGTTACTGCTATTGAGCCAGGTTTCACTCAGTCTATATGTGTCCTTTTGGTTTTTCTTGCCTAAGTATAAGACTTTACTTTTCTCTACGTTAAATTTCATTTTGTTAAATACGGCCCAGTGTTCTAGTGTGTCAAGATCCATCTGGATCTTGAGCAGCCAATCCGTGCCCCATTATTCAAGCAGGGAAGACATTATATGGGATGAAACACCGAAGAAGGAAGACAAAGTTTGAAAACAGGTAGTCCTCGACTTACAACCCGTTCGTTTAGTGACCGTTCGTAGGTGCAACAGCATTGAAAAAAGTGACCTCTGACTGCTTTTCACTCTTACAACTGTTGCAACCGACTCATGTTTATGACAGTTGCACTGTCCTGGGGTCATAGGATCACCTTCCAACAAGCAAAGTCAATGGGGAAGCCAGCCTAAAATTTCTGTTTGCTATGTGAAACATGTCTTAAAGTGAGTTTTGCCCCATTTTACAACCCTTTTTTGTCACAGTTGTTACGTTAGGAGCACAGTTGTTAAGGGAATCTGGTTTGCCCATTGATTTTGCTTGTTGGAAAGTCACAAAAGATGATCACATGTCCCAAGCACAGTGAAACGGTCATAAATACATAGGTTTCTAAAAAAAATAATCTGAATTTTGATCACATGACCATGGGGGTGCTGCAATGGTCAGATGTGTGAAAAACAGTCATAACTCACTTTTCTTAGTGCCATTTAACTTTGAATGGTCACTAAATGAATTGTGGTAAGTCGAGGACTGTCTGCTAGAATAGAATTGTAACTGACTCCATCCACGCTTGCTACTGGTCAGTCTCTTCTTCTTTTTTCTTCCACCTTTCCAAATATTAGAGCCTTCTCTGGAGATTTGAGCCTGCATGAAACGTGTCTGAAGTAGGACAATTGGAGCCTGGTCATCTGTGCCTCAAATGAGAACTCTGGGTTGAGTTATCTCAAAGGTGCTTTTTCAAGAGCAACTGGACTTTCTGATTTTTCTTTGAAGAGAAGACGTTTCGCTTTTCATCCAAGAAGCTTCTTCAGCTCTGACTGTCATTGCGTTTTTTTGGTTTGTCTGTTTCAGCTTCTAAGCTCATATTATAGCAAGCAGGTGTCTGCCAGCCAGCACTGTATTATCCTGTCTCCATAGTAATGAGATAAGAAAGTCTTGTGATATTTTGATTTACTGCGCATGTGTAAAAGTTTATACTTCACTTCCTGTAACTTCCGTTGTATCTTTTCCTTTGTTCTTTTTCTATATGCCTTGGTGTTAAGTAAGCTGCCAACATGTAGCTCCGTGTCCGTTTTCTTATTTTATAAATAAAAATGTTTTTAGATTACTTTCCGGGTCTAATTTTTATCA
>CM019148.1:10335511-10408265 GCA_009733165.1 Naja naja | reverse complement strand
AAGGATTCCAAAAATGTTGGAGCGTGAATTGAGGGCCATTGTCAGAAACAAGGACATCTGGTAACCCATGGGTTACAAACAATTTTCTGAGCTGCTTGATGACAGCCTCAGTTGTGAATGTCATGGGAATTACCTCTAGCCATTTAGAGTATGCATCTACTAGTACTAGAAAAGTGTGCCCTCTTGTAGGGCCTGCAAAATCAATGTGGATTCTAGACCACCATGGGCCCCAGGACATTCCCATTCCTGTGTGGGGCTGAGGTGGGGCAGGCCTGACTACCTGGCAATTGGGACAAGATGCTACCCAGTTTTCAACCATTTTGTCAATACCTGGCCACCATACATAACTCCTGGCCAAACCTTTCATCCTTACAATCCCAGGATGACCCTCATGTAACATTTCCAAAACCTCCCTTTGCAGTTTTGCAGGAATAACCACCCTGTTACCCCACAAAATACATCCTCTTAATACAGATAATTCAGTTTGCCTGGACTTAAAAGGTTGGGCAGGGTGAGGTAGATCTTGAAGAGGCCAACCTTTCTTAATCCAGCCCATAACAGGTGCCAACACAGCATCTTTGGCAGTTTCTTTGGCAATCTCAGCAGCATGGACTGGAAGCTTAGCAACGGTCTCCAGGAAAAGGTGTGAGTTTCAAGTTCAAAGTCCTCCTTGTGGCAAGGTAGTGGGCAACTCAGTGCATCAGCATGTCCAATGTCCTTGCCAGGCCTGTGAATCAGTTTGTAGGAATAGGCTGCAAGAAATTCAGTCCACCTCAGCATTCTTGGTGACAGGATATTAGGTGTAGTTTGTCTCCTGCCACAATGCCTAATAAAGGTTTGTGATCTGTAACAATGGTGAATGACCTGCCATACAGATATTCATGAAATTTCTTAACAGCTGCAACAACTGCTAAAGCCTCCTTGTCCAATTGGCTATAATTCCTCTCTGCTTTGGACAGCGTGCAGTAAAATGCAATTGGGGCTTCCGTCCATTGGGAAGCCTGTGACTCAAAACCCCACTCCAAAGGGGATGCATCACAAGTCAGAACAACAGGTAAATTCTCAGAAATTGTATCAACACAGCATCAGACGTGATTAGTCTCTTAATACTGTTAAATGCTGACTGTTCCTTCGCCCCAGATCAAACAGCATTCTTATCAAGTAGCGATGTAAGGGCTCAGCAATAGATGCTTTGTGAGGTAGAAACATGTGGTAAAGTTAATAAGTCCAAGGAAGGCTTGCAAATCTGCCTTGCATCGAGGTTTAGGGGCTTCATTGATTGCTTTAACCTTGGCATCAGTAGGATGGATGCCATGCTTGTCAATCATACCCCAGGAACTCAACTCTGTCTGTTTGAGTGTACATTTGTCTTCCTTGACTTTTAAACCCGCTTTTCTGAATCTGGTAAGGACTTCTCTGAGTCTTTCTTGAAGCTGAGTGTCATTTTCAGCAGAGATTAATACATCATCAAAATAAGGTACTACCCCTGGCAGTCCTTGCAACATTCTTTCCATAAGGCTCTGAAAAATGCCAGGTGCCGCTTACTCCAAATTGTAGTCTTTTACATTTGAAGGCACCTCTATGGGTCACAATTGTTTGTGCCTCTGCAGTGGCATCATCAACTGTTAATTGTTGATATGCCTGAGCCAAATCCAGTTTAGCAAATACTGTACCCCTGCCAAGGGAATGGAGCAGATGATGCACAACTGGTACAGGATATGCGCTCTGTTGCAGCGCATGGTTAAGTGTCCCCTTGTAGTCACCACAGATTCTCACTGACCCATCAGCCTTGACTGGTGTGACTATGGGTGTTTCCCATCTGGAGTGGTCAGTAGGCTCTAAAACCCCTTGAGCAATGAGTTTATCTAATTGTGCATCAATTTTTCCTTTAAAGCAAATGGGACCCTCCTGGGCTTTAAGCGAATGGGGGCACCTTGGGGTCTAGGCTGAAAGCAATAGGGGTCCCCATATACTTGCCCAGTCCTTCGCTGAAGACCTCTGGAAACTCAGACTTCAAGGACTCTTCCCAGTCAGAACTGCTCACGTGATGGATGCCAGTCACCTCGATGCCAAGTGGCTTGAACCACTCAAGTCCCAGCAAACTTGGCGATCCTTGTCCACGATGGTCAGGGGCAAGCGTTTGGTGTGGCCTTTAAACTGCGTTGAAATCTCTGCTCCAACTACTGGAATCTTGTTCCTTGGTAGTCTGAGAGTCAGTGCTTGCTTCTGGAAATGCTTTTCTGAATTTTGGGAAAAAGTCTGTGGATAGTGTCCCATGACACCATAGATAAATAAGAGCCTGAGTCCACTTCCATTTGGCAAGGCCTTCCTTCAATAAACACCTTCACATGTACTTTTCTGCTTTTTAAGGGTGAAGAATGACCAATAGTGATTGTTTGGTGAGTTTCATTCTTGCCATTTGCTTCTAAATTTCGCCCCATTTTTCAAGGAAATTGTTGGGCTTAAAGTCTCTATCAGGAATTTCTTCCTAGCTGGTGGAGTTCTGGATGATTTGCAGACTCTGGCTATGTGACCCGTTTCTCCTAGCGTAGGCAAATGGAGTCAAAGAACTTGCAATCAGTGCGGGGTGGCCCCCACAGCCTCTGCAATAGAACCCTTGCCTGTTCTTCCCAGAGTCTTTTCTTTTCTTCTCCATTCTGAGTTTAAAAATCCCTCCTCTGCCTCACTGCCATCAGAATCAGAGTCTATTTGTTGCAATGAGTAGATGTGGATTTATCCCCATCAGAATGGCTTGAGGCCTGGCTTGAGGCCTTGTTAATCTTTTCATGGCTGCTGAGGACTTGGTGGCTTCCGCTGAAACAGCTTCTTCAATGGCCTCTTTAAGCGTGATCTTAGGTTTCATTAATAGTTTGCTTTGTAAGACCTTATCTTTAAGGCCTAAAACAAACCGATCCGCATGGCCTCTTCTAAGTTGGTAAAGTCACAAGCACCCCCAATGTCCCTTAAACTTGCCACGAAGTCATTAACATTCTCGCTATCCCCTTGATCCCGACGGTAAAATTTGTGTCTCTTAATGAGGCCGATACTTGTGGTGTAATGGGCTCTCAAAAGTTTTTCTAATCGGGCCATTCCATTACCTTCAGCTCTGCTGCTCCATGCCTTATTTTTGAAGACTGCGGACGCGAGTGTGAGAAAGACCGCCCTCTTCCGTCTCTGGGGATGCCGGCGAGATCGTTCCCCTCCAGGAACATGTGGAAGCGATCCGCCGATTCCCAGTCTTCCGTCGCCGGATCGAGCGGTGCTGGGGGTGTTCAGCGCAGCCATCTCGCTCAGTTGCTTGTTGATCGGCGTCGTCTTCTCTTCAGGAAATCCCACCTTCATTAAGCCAGTGTTAAGTTTGCATGAAGAGTCAGGCGCGAGGAGTTCCAGCAAAGTTTATTAGTGACTACAGCTCGAATAGACCCGTCCTGGCAGGCTACGGCTGCTTCTTATAGCCTGCAGCCGTAGCTGCCAGCCAATGGGAGTGCAGGGTTTCTTCCCGCACTATTTAAACCAATACCATTCAACATTTTACAAGAACAGTTCAAATAAACCAATAACATTCAAACCTACATACATAACAAAAGCAGTTTCCCAGTATTTGAGAAGTTACCACAGAGCAGGGGGTCAATTTATTTTCCAAAGCACCTGAAGGCTGGGCAAGAAGCAATGGATAGAAACTAATCAAGGGGAGCAGCAACCTGGAACTAAGGAGAAACTTCCTAACAGTGAGGTCAATTAACCAGTGGAACGGTTTGCCTTCAAGAAGTTGTAGGTGCCTCCAACATTGGAGTTTTTAAGAAGAGACTAGACAGTCACTGGTCTGAAATGGGATAGGGTTTCCGGCAAATCCCACCTCTGACTGGCCCCGCCAACCCCATCTATTCTCTGCCTCCTGAGTCCCAGCTGATCGGCTGGGTCTTCTTTGGTTGCCCTACACAGGAGAACGGAGCTGGAGAGCAGGTTAGTCGGATGGGGAGGGAATGGGGATTTTGCAGTATCCTTCCCCTGCCACGCCCACCAAGCCACACCCACAGAACCGGTAGTAAAAAAATTTGAATCCCACCACTGTCTGGACTCGTTTGGTTTGGTATTTAAGTTATGACTCCAGGCTGGAAACCAGGAAACGGTGAGTTCTAGTCAGGGGTGGGATTCAAATGTTTTAACAACTGGTTCTGTGGGCGTGGCTAGGTGGGTGTGGCCATGTGACTGGGTAGACATGGCTTTTTTGCAGCAACCCCTCCCCCCCGTGGTCCGTTTTTGGGCCTCCTGGGCCTCAGGAAACCTCCTGGGGTGGCGTTTTTGCTCCCAGGAAGCTTCCCTGAGGCCCAGAAAGACAAAAAACGGAGTGCAGGGGGCCCACACAGTACCCCTACATGCTCCGTTTTTGGGCCTTCTGGGCCTCAGGGAAGCCTCCTGGGGTGGTGTTTTTGCACCCAGGAAGCTTCCCTGAGGTCCAGGAAGGAAAAAAACAGAGTGCGGGGTGTGTGTGCAGCACCCCCCACCCTCCTGGGCCTTAGGGAAGCCTCCTGGGCGAAACAGTAAGACAGCGAGGGGGATCTCGGAACAGCTGATCCTCAGAACAGCTGATCGTCAGAACAGCTGATCGTTGGGGGGGAAGTAACCTTAAGGAGTAACTGGGCGGGGGAAGAATGCAGTCAGCAATGTCGGGCATGCATATGATGTTGCACATGTGCAATAAGGACTGACTGGGAAGGGAGGGGCAGGTGGAGGGGGCGGAGCCAGCCAGGGACACGATTTGCCGGTTCTCCGAACTGCGCAGAATTGTAACAACCGGTTCTATAGAACTGGTCCGAACCGGTAGAATCCCACCCCTGGTTCTAGTCCCTTTTTAGGCATGAAAGTCAGCTGGATAACTTTGGGCCAATCACTAGGAGATGGTGAATTCTAGTCCCATTTTAGGCATGAGAGCTGGCTGGGTGACTGGGCCAATCACCAAGAGACGGTAAGTTCTAGTCATGAAAACTGGCTGGGTGACTTTGGGTCAGTCATTCTCTCTCAGCCCAACTGACCTCACAGGGAAGGAGTGTTAGGTATATTTGCTACATTATTTATAAAAATAGTATAGGTGGAATATATAAATAAATAGGTATAAATCTATGACTAAGATATTATTATAATTTGGCATGCTCATAGGTAAAACATGAATATTTTTGTGCCAATATTTTCCTCATCCAGGATGTCCTCAGGAAAGTGGTAAAAAAAAAATCAAGATGATATTTATATAAAAAGTGGGCCAGGTTACATGGATGGGCCACCATCTTAACTTTTTTAACCCCTGTGGACTCTCCTGGCTCTCATCTGTATATTGTTATACAGCTGTCACAAGCTGCATCACAAAACAATAACTAAAATTCAGCTAGTGAGTTCATTCATGGTTACATGGGAATGCAAACTCCATGCATTCTTCTTCCCCACCCCTAGTCTGTGTAATCATGGCTTAGCATGTCAGCTGCTTTCTGACCACTGTTTCCTTTTAGGAAATGTAATTAAATAGGTGTTGATTGCTTGGATGGGAAGATTTATCGCTGCTATCCTTCCTCGTTACCATGATTGCTTTTAATAACAAGCCACTGGGTGAAAAATCACACCGCTGCTTTTCTCCCTTTCTGTCTGTGTTTTTTTTTAATGAATGGCCACCTTTCACTGCCAACCTTTTGACTCCAGGAAGGGAGAAAAAAGAAGGTTTGGGTCTGTTCAAAGGGGCTTGGGTGGGTGGGCTTACCTTGGGCCAAGCCATCCCAAATCGGTTTAGTTTGGCTCTCTTTCTCTCAAACAGCAACAATTCCTCTCTTCTTCTTCTTCTTCTTCTTTTATTTTCTTTATCCAGAAAACAAAGAACAGCCCCAGCACAAGAGAGAAGTTCTCAGAAACTTTCCATCAGGCTTATTAACCAGGATCCCTTCTTCATTTAGACGGATGATGACTAATGGCTGTGGCAAGGTACGAGAAAGAAGGTGGGGGAGGGTGAAATTTGTGTAACAAAGATCCATAAATCAACTTGGAAACTCAGGGAGAGAATCCATCACTGACCGGGAAAATACAGTCAGAGGGCTAAAGGAAGTGCAGAGGACCACTGAATTGTCTCTCAGTATCAGCTGGTTTTGTGGTTGGCCCTCTATTCACCCTCTTGGGGTTGATCAATTCTGTTTTAGAAGTCCCATCTGTAAGAAAGGGAATCTGGATTTAACAGAATAACAGAGTTGGAAGGGTCCTTGGAGGTCTTCTAATCCAACCCCCTGCTCAAGCAGGAAACCCTATACCATTTCAGACAAAGGATTGTCCAATCTCTTCTTAAAAACTTCCAGTGATGGAGCACCCACAACTTCTGGACTTAAGTCATTCCACTGACTAATTGTTCTAACTGTCAGGGAATTTCTTCTTAGTTGGTTCTCTTCTTGATTGGTTTCTGTATATTGCTTTGTCACTGCATTTTTTTGGTTTGTCTGCCAAGCTTCTAAGCTAATATTATAGCAGGCAGGTGTCTGCTAGCCAGCACTATGTTATCTTGTCTCCGTAGTAATGAGATAAGAAAGTCTTGTGATGTCTGAGTTTATTGCGCATGTCTTAAAAAGTTTTTTACTTCACTTCCTGTAATTTTTTTCCCTATATGCCTTGGTGTGCGATTAAGCTGCTGGTATGTAGCTCGTTAGGTTTTCTTATTTTGTAAAATAAAAATGTTTCTTAGATTACTTTCCTGGTGTTATTTTATCAGACTTGACAGCAAAGAAAAGCACGGTCTATCACCTCTAATTAGCAGGGATGTTTGGAAGATTTTTATTCCCTGACATGCTTCTTGCCCTGCCTTCAGGTGCTTTGGAGAATGGTTGATTCTTCTTTTTGGCAGCCCTTGAGATGTTGGAACACTGCTATCCTGTGACAATTAGTCCTTCTTTTCATTAAAGTAGACACACCCAGTTCCAGCAACCGTTCTTCATACGGTTTATCCTCCAGTCCCCTCATCATCTTTGATGCTCTTCTCTGCACTCTTTCTAAAGTCTCAACATCTTGTTTATATCATTACAACCAAAACAATTTTGAAGAAGTTAAGGGTGTGTCTATTTAATGTAGGGTATATCATATAGGAAGAACAATAGGTGGTCAAAAGCAAGGAAATACAGACTTCTTCTTCTTATTATTATTATTATTATTATTATTATTATTATTATTATTATTATTATTTTGACTTGTATGCCGCCCCTCGAGCGGACTTGGCTCACAATTAAAACCAACACAATAAACAATTACCTAAAATAAGATTAAACCCAACAAGCCAAATTACTAAAAACAGATTATAAAACAACCCCAAGAGGAGTCAGCACAAAGCAACCTGCTCAAAAGCCAAGTTTTCAGGTCGTGGCGGAAGGTGCGAAGGTCGGGAGCCAAGCGGAGCCCCAGAGGTAGCTGATTCCATAGGGCGGGAGCTGCCACAGAATAGGCCCTCCCCCGCGTCACCACCAAGCGACATTGAGTCGCAGACGGCACGCCGAGGAGTCCCTGCCTGTCGCGTACAGGGCGGTTGGTATTTGATGCCGGCAGTAGACATTCCCGTAGATAGCCCGGACCCATGTCTCATAGGACTTTGAATGTCAATACCAAAACCTTGAATCTCATTCGGAGGGCAACCGGCAACCAATGCAAACCACGCAGGAGGTGCATTTTGCACCAGCTGAAGCCTCCGGATGGTATGTAAGGGCAGTCCTAGATAGAGAGCGTTGCAGTAGTCGAGCCGCGAGGTGACAAGTGCCTGAGTGACCGTCGCAGGGCATCTCGGTCCAGATATGGTAACTGGTGAACCAGCCAGACCTGGGCAAAGGCCCCCTGGCCACGGCTCCCACCTGCTCCTCCAACCTGAGCCGTGAGTCCAGGAGGACCCCCAGGTTCCATGCCCTATCCATGAGGGGCAACACCTCTCCCCCATGACCAAAGATGGAATCTCCTGACTGGGTCGAGATGTCTGTATGCACAGCCACTCTGTCTTAGCGATTGAGCGAAGCATGTTTCTGTCCATCCAGATCGTACCGCATCCAGACAACAGGACATCACAGAGAGGCATCACTGATGTGGCCTGGGGTGGAGATGTATAACTGCGTATCATCAGCATACTGATGATACTTCACTAAAGCAGCGGATGATCTCATCCAGCGGTTTCATATAAATGTTGAACAGAAGGGGCGAGAGGTCAGACCCTGAGGGACCCCACAAGTGAGAGCCCTTGGAGTCGACCTCTGCCCCTGCCAACACTGATTGTGAGCGTCGAGAGGAAGGAGGCGAACCACTGCAACACAGTGCCTCCCACTCCCAACCCCTGAGGCAATAAGATGCCATGGTCAATGGTATCGAAAGCCGCTGAGAGATCTAATAGGACCAGGACAGAGGAAAAACCCCTGTCCCGAGCCTTCAGGAGATCATCCATCAGTGCGACCAATGCCATCTCCGTGCTATACCGGGTCGAAAGCCCAATTGGTACGGATCCAGGTAGTCCGTTTCATTCAGGAAAAGCGGAAATTGCTGAGCCACCGCACTCTCAACAACCTTCACTAGAAAGCGAAGGTTGGAGACTGGATGAAAGTTGTTCAATTCGGCTGGGTCCAGGGCAGGCTTCTTCAGGAGAGGCCTCACCACCGCCTCCTTCAAGGCAGCGGAAAGGTACCCTCCCCCAGAGAAGCGTTGACCACCGCCCGGAGCCAGCCACATGTCACCTCCCTGGAGGCATAAACCAACCAGGAAGGGCATGGGTCCAACAAACATGTGGTAGAACTCAGTCATCGCATAATCCTGTCCACTTCACCCTCAGAAACAGGATCAAACTCAGTCCAGATTACGTTAGCTAGACCACTTGCACCCTCGGCATCAGACCACGGCAAATTGGAGTCCAGCCCCCGAATCCGGCGATCTTATCCTGCAGGAACTGACCAAATTCCTCAGCTCGACCCCACAGGGGATCCGCCACAGCCCCCGGATGGAGGAGGGAGCGGGCGACCCCAAACAGGGCGGCTGGGCGGTTGCCTGCGGATGCTATAAGAGCGGAGAAATAAACCCTTCTCGCTGTTCTCACAGCTACCAGATAGGTCCTGATATAGGCTCTCCACTGGGCTTGGTCAGATTCGGAGCGGGTTGACCTCCACCTGCTCTATATTTTTGAACGACTTAAACAAAGTCGTTCAAAAATATAGAGGGAATACAACGATCAAAGGAAAAAAATATGGGGAAATAATTTTTTTTTTAATTACATTTATATGCCTCCCTTCTCCGAAGACTCAGGGCTTACAATTTTGGGATACAACCCAGTGTGCTCAGCAATAGCCTTCATTCCATTGTATATGCCTGCTTCTACTAAGCGGCATTTTTTACAAAGTCAGCTAATTGCTCCCAACAATCTTGGGTCCTCAATTTACCTACCCCGAGAGGATGGAAGGCTGAGTCAACCTTGAGCCTGGTGGGATTCGAGCCTGCAGTAATTGTAGACAGCTGGATCTTAAGAGCAGGCATCTAACAGCCTGAGCCACCAAGGCTCATAGCTCTTCTTTGTTCAAGGCTCTTCTTTGTTCACCACTCTCTCCTGTAAAAGCTATGCAGTCAATAAGAATAAGGTCCCAAAGGAATAAAAAAGATTAAGACCATGGTATCATCTGTGAAAATCACTCATGCCCTTGTCAGCTCAGGCTCAACTACTGCAGTGCATGGTCTGCCCTTGAAGGCTACGCAGAAGCTTCATTTGATCCAGAATGTAGCATTACAAGTATAACAAGAGTTGGAAGAGACATTGAAGGTCTTCAACCGCTGCTCAAGCAGGAGATCCTATATAGGGCCTATATATCATTCCAATCAAGTGACTGTCTACAAGCTGCAAAAAGAGAATCTCCAGCCGTTTTTGATCTGGTGGGACCTATTTGAAATTTGGATCATTTGTTGAGGCTATTCTTGCAGAATGTAGCTGGGTCTTGTCAGTTTTGAGCATGTAAGACACATAAACAGAATAACAGAGTTGAAATAGATGTTGGAAGTTTTCTAGTCCAACCACCTGCTCAAGAAGGAAACCCTATACTATTTTACTGGTTGTCCAATCTCTTCTTAAAAACCTCTAGTATTGGAGCACCCGTAACTACTGGAGGCAAGTTGTTCCACGGGTTAATTGTTCTGACTGTTAGGAAATTTCTCTTTAATTCTAGGTTGGATTGGTAAGTTTCTATCTGTTACTTCTTGTCATGCCCTCTAGTGCTTTGAAGAATAGATTGTCCCCCTCTTCTTTGTGGCAGCCCCTCAAATATTGGAACACTGTTAGCATTGATGGATTTGGCCTAGTGTGCATACTAGGTGTGATTCAAGGAGCTGGTCATCTTTTCTAAAATCCTACATGGTGTAAAGGTTCCCCTTGCACATATGTGCTAGTCATTTCCGGCTCTAGGGGGCAGTGCTCATCTCCGTTACAAAGCCGAAGAGCCAGAGCTGTCCGAAGACGTCTCCGTGGTCATGTGGCTGGCATGACTAAATGCCGAAGGCGCATGGAACGCTGTTACCTTCCCACCTAATGTGGTCCCTATTTTTCTATATACATTTTTTTACATGCTTTCGAACTGCTAGGTTGGCAGAAGCTGGGACAAGTAAGGGCAGGGTTATTTGATGGACCGCTTATCTCATGGCGTTTCTGCCCAGCCGGTGAGAGTCAACACAGCAGACATGCTTTGGATCACTTCCATTACATCATGGCATCTAGGAAGACCCAGGAAATGTACTTTCTTTGTTGTGGTGTTGTAGTACTCTTTGGACTAAGATTCCCCCTGAGATCTGTGTGGATCCCACCATGATGGCATCTAAGAAGTTATAAAGCGGTATTTCTCATCTTGGTGGCTTTAAGGTGCATGGACCAACTACAGGTAGTCCTTGACTTATGACCACAGTTGAGTCACAAGTGAGTTTTGCTCCATTTTACACCCTTTCTTGCCACAGTTGCTAAGTGAATCCCTGCAGTTAAGCTAGTAACAGGGTTGTTAATTAAATCTGGCTTGCTTGTCAAAAGATCGAAGGTTGTAAGCAACAACTACTGCAGTGATTAACTTAACAGCTGTGGCAAGAAAGGGTGTAAAATGGGGCAAAATTCATTTAACAACAGAAATTTCATCTTAGCAACAGAAATTTTGGGCTTGGCTGTGGTCATAAGTGGAGGACTACCTGTAATAGAGTGAAGGCGGTTCCATAGGTAACCTGGCACCATGCCACTTAATCACATGCCAGACATCTGGTAACCCTGGCCAGTGGAGAGAGCCCTATATCCAAGCATGAACAACACTAGCCCAAAGCAAACAGGAAATCTGGGGCTTATAACCCCCTTCCAGTCCTAAGTATGCCACTGCCAACATGGGCAGCCAGGGTGTCTGCAGGATACAGTTAAAAAGATCAAGATGACAGAACTTTGATTGCATTGAAGTGATTGCCTATTAAACTTTTTTGACTGTGTCTTGCAGACACCCCTGTGGGCTGCTAATCATGGCAGATTTTACAACTCAACACTACCACTCGTTTCAACCCTAGTGCAGCCAACTGTGGCTTTAAAGCAAGGGTCTTCAAACTTGGCAAGTTTAAGACATGTGGACTTCAACTCCCAGAATTCCTGAGCTAACATGAGTGGAGGAGGAATTCTGGGAGTTGAAGTCCACAGGTCTTAAAGCTGTCAAGTTTGAAGACCCCTGCTTTAAAGCATCTCACATCTGGGTTGAAAACACAATGAAGTCAATATCACAGGGACCCTGCAGAAAAATGCACAATTTAAGCCTGATTTCTTTTCACAGAGACTGGGGAATAGTATATATAGTATAATTTACATGCAATATAAATGATGTTTTATAATTAATGTTATATATTATATATTTTCAATTACATTTGGAATAACGTTTATAATGTTTATAATGAGGAATGAATATCTGCTAAATTATAACCCTCTGGTTTATGATACTTATTCATCAAACCATAATTCAATTTTTGCTCAGAAAATGGAAAGAGCATTTTGGAAATTAATAGGTGCTGCTGATGCATGTTATTGAAAAGGGCTGGAGAAATTCTGGCTTTTTCAGCAGAGATAAGTTTTGTTGTGTTCCTGGAGTGCCCTCTCCTGGTGCTCAGGAGACTAGTACCAAAATAAATGCCTGGCACCTGGCCCTTGAAAATAAGAGAAAACAATCTCCAAACTGTAAACCTGATTCTTCTGGGTCCCATTTTAAAGCAGCAGAGGATGGAAAAGCCAAATAAAAGAGTCTATTGGAGTTGAGTGGCTAATAAATTCAAATAAAATATACAATGTATTTAAAAAGGGCAGTGCAACCTAGATGAAGTGCGATAGAAGAGCTTGTTTATTCTTTGTATATCTGCTTTCAAAGAGGGAGTTAGATTTTTTAACATTTTCTGAAGATCTATTAGGGACATAGGAGTAAGCCTCACTGAATTTCAACTGAGACTTTATCTCAGGGGTCTTCAAACTTGACAGATTTAAGACTTGTAGACTTCAACTTCCAGAATTCCTTCTCCAGTCATGTTAGCTCAAGAATTCTGGGGGTTGAAGTCCCCAAGTCTTAAATTTGCCAAGTTTGAAAACCCTTGCTTTATCTAATGCACTCTGAATCTCTATCCCTATATTGCATACCAGTGTTTCTTAATTCAGCAATTTTAAAATATGTGGACTTTAACTCCCAGAATTCTGACTGGCTAAGGAATTCTGGAGTTTAAGTCCACACATTTTAAGGATGCTGAGTTTGAGAAATACTACCTTATTATAGTTTCTTTTTTTTTGCAAACAAAGTTTTTTTTAAGACAAACATATTTATTATACTTTCTTATTGAGAGTAAATCCCATTAAATTCCATTCATAAGTGCGTGCCTGCATAACTTTACATGGCAAACTATTCCTTTAAGGCTTAGAATGAAAACCGGAAGTCTTAAACTGCTCTTGATTGTCTCTAAGCCTAAGAAGGACGGAAGAGTGACTCTCTCCCCTATCGGCTCTATGGCTGTTTTCGCGTCGCTTTCCCCTTCCCATTGGTCCTTCGAGTTCCCGGTTGCCGGGCAACACGAGTGCGGCCGCGCGGTGCAGGCCGGGAAGCGGAGGCGAGCGGCATGGATGCCCACGAGCTCTTCCGGAAACTGGGAGCTGGAGCTAAATTCGACGTGAGGCGCTTCAGGCGGGACGCGGAGCGTTTCGGGGTGAGGAACGGAGGTCGCATCCCCGTCTTTGGGCAGACGTCCACGGCTGAGCGAGGGAGGCTGTGTGGGGAGGGTAAAACTGGAAAATTCTCCCTCCATTGATTGGAATTGAGTCCGAAATGAATGGACGGCACTCTCTTCAGAAAGCGTTTTGTCACTATGATCATTATTGGAAAACTGTCTATTCTAAGAGAACGTTTTTGTATCTCTAACAAAATGTGTGTGTGTGTGTGTGTGTGTGTCTGAGGTTTTCGCGGGTGTTTGTATGTAGGTCTTTGGTCATTCGGGTTTTCTCCCGCGTAAAATTGGAAGTATCTGGGCAACGTTTCGATGAAATCCCATCCGTTGTCTTCAGGCTGGTGTCTTCAGCTTCATTCTTCTGGGAGAAGTGTGTGATAGTGGCTGTTTTTTTTAAAGTGGCAGTTTAAAAAGGAAAAAACAGCCACTATCAAGGAAAAACAGCTATCAATGAGAATGACCCCAAAAATTTTACTATATATTTATGGCCGAACACGAGAGGGATTGATAAAAGGAGTATCTTGGCAACGTCGACGATTATGTTTCTTGGCGTTGTAAATATATCAATCTACACGGACAAGACCCGAATACACCAAGACCTACACACACACACACTCACATACACTTATTCCCAACAACCCAATTGAAGGAAGCCCCCCCCCGAAGAATGAAATATTTTCAGAATATTAAAAAGGCAGAATATTATATTTCCCTAAATGAGAAATAGAGAAACATGCTCTTAAAAGACAGAAACCAGACCCCGCCTCCCTGCCCCCAAGAAACTGAGGAGGCTACCTTTTAAAAATGCAGATTTGGTAATCCATTCAAGTCAGGATTAAAACCTCAAGGAAGTCAACATCTAGGATTAATTATACTTGTTAAACAAGATTAAAAATCCAAGGAAGACAGCACTTTAGACCCATTGCTGGCCTTTGTGAGACAAACTAATTAAAACCAAGTAACAAAATACACAAAACAAGTCTCTAAATTACAAAATGCTGTAGAACAAACTGTATAAAAATCCATGTACTCAACAAACCAATAGTTTCACTGACCCAGGACGGCTCGTGGTTCTGTTCATCATTAAACCATCTTTCCAATCAGTAACATGGTTGTTAAGTGAATTCGGCTTCCCCATTGACTTTGCTTGGTAGAAGGTTGCAAATAATGATCACATTACCTTGGGACACTGCAACCATCATAAATACATGCCAGTTGCCAAGCATCCTAATTCTGATCACATGACTAGGGTGGGGGGAATGCTGCAAAAGTCATAACTGAAAAACAGCCATAAGTAACCTTTTTCAGTGCCAGTGAACAGTCACTAAACGAACTGTTGTAGGTTGACCATAAATCTTTGGATATACTGCTAAATTTCCAGTCTGCTGTTGGATAGGACATCTTAACTACAAAGAGCTCAGGGTGGCTAGATTTCCGTTATATTTTAGATTGGGCTGAAAGTGATTTGGAAAATAAGTAGTTCAGCTCCTGCATGGGGCAGGCCATTGTTTCATTTATATGAATATTTGGGGATAGCATCCCTTGTGACACAGTAATTATATTTTGTTAATGTGAGTGTAAGTTTATGTGTGGTGAAAGAATCCAGCTGGAGCAAGCAGACACATGCAAATACAAAATAACTGCAAAGGGGATAAAATAGGGCAGTGCTAATTGATCAAAAATTGCTCCTAATTTTTGTTTTGTTTTGTCTATGCATGTTATTGGCCCTTAGTTCTCTCTGGGAATATAGAAGCCAAGTGGAAACTGCAAATTAAAGACTTCTGTTAGTTTTACCCTGAAGAAACTGTGTGGCTCTGTTTAATTTCAGGTACTAAGAACTAAAGAAGAAGCAACCGAAACATCAGAGATTCATGGATCTCTTGATTTTTTTGGAAAGAAAAGAAAAGAAAACGAACTCCATGAAGCTCAAACCAAAACACTGGAACTGTCTAATTTGCCCCTTGAAGAGGTAGCAGTACCACAGAACACACAGGCTGCAAAGAAGAGAAAAGGAGATGGACAAAGTACCAAGGGGAGGGAAAAAGAAAAAAGCCAAGGTAACGAAGGGCAGGCTACCCATTAACTTCAAAAAATATGATTTTTAAAAATTTTCGTTGAGTTGCATGAAAGTTATAGTTGTTTCTTTGTATCTTGATAAATTTTACATTTATTACAGTTTTGACCTACGTGGCCTAGACTTTATTTTGTAAGAAAAGCAATTAGAGGTCTATTTTATACAAATGTATATGTAAAACTTGACCAGAATATATAGATTACATGTTTTCATTGAGTTAGAACCATCACCTAGGCTAATGCATTCATCCCAAAATTACACATGTATACCCATTAGTGTATATTCGTTGTTGCTGGTTTTAATTAATGTTTTTTGGGATTTCTATTTAATATTTTTTAAATTTTAAATTTTTTATTGTATGTTTTTTACCGTTGTGAGCTGCCCTGAGTCCTTCAGGAGATAGGGCAGCATATAAATCCCATTAATAAATAAGTAAATAAATAAATAAATACCCATGTGACAGCCAACGACTTAATACCCAGCCATCAACACCCCAATCAACATCTAAAAAGTCACACACAACAGGCCCCATATTAAAAACACACACCGAATAGCCCAAAGCACACACTGCTAGAGAGAAGTTCTCTCAGGATGGGCTCTAGCACGAAGAAAATTCGGAAGGCTAAACTTCTGGTCCTGGTGACCGACTCAGATTGGATCCTATAAAATGTACAATGTATATAAAATGAAATTCAGTTCCCATTACTTTTGAAACAACGTGCATTGTGGTCCAATGTACTTAAAGGAGACCAGGCTGCAGAATCTAATATAAAATATCTTAAATAGTGGCCATTGCAACAGATTAGTTTTATTTTTATTTGAGGTTTAGATCAGTAGTTCTCAACCTTTTCTTCCCTGGACCCCCTTTGAATACCTTTTGTGGCTACGGACCCCTAAGACTTAACTCAATATTTAAATCAGAACATTTCTTCAGGCCTTCATGGATGCCCTGTGACAAGAATTGTGGCCCTCCAGTAGTCTGCAAACCACAGGTTGAGAAGCACTGCTTTGATGATATTCTTGTAATTTTCAGAAACAGTTGCTGTAATTCCTGGTACTGAAAATGATGGTATTTTATGGATGTCCACTCTGGAGGCAAAACTTGACATTCCAAAAAGCAAGGGTAAAAAGGAACCCAAAACAAAGAAATTAAAACAAGTCAGACAAGAAAAGGTGAGTTGCTTCTCTTTTGGCATGTTCTCTCAAAAAATAAACAATCAATGAATGAAAATATACTTCCTATTTTTTCAAAACTATATTTTTTCAAAATAATAATAAGGCATTCAGTTGAAATGGAGATGAAATTTTCATCTAAGTTATTGACATTTAATATGAAAATTACATTTAAATAAAATTTAATCTTTCTCTTACCTTTTCCCAGATAAATCATTTCAGAAATAAGCACAAAATCTACATTCAAGGCACAGATCTCCCAGACCCAATCGCTTCCTTTGAAGAACTTGGAAGAGAATATAAAATCCACTCTAAGATTATGGAGAATATTGAAGCTGCTGGATTCCAGATTCCCACACCAATTCAGATGCAAGCTATTCCCATCATGCTACATGTGTGTCCCACTTATATTCCCCTCTGAGATAAAATAGTGATGATGTTGCAGTGATATGCTTTAGGGCACGCTATGAAAGAGGATTTTTTTAAAAATTACATTTATATGCCGTCCTTCTCCAAGACTCATGCTTACAATATTTTTTTTTTGGAGCACAACCCAATGCGCTCAGCAATAGCCTTCATTCCATTGTATATGCCTGCTTATTACTAAGCGGCATTTTTACAAGGTCAGCTTATTGCCCCCAACAATCTTGGGTCCTCAATTTACCTACCCCGAGAGGATGGAAGGCTGAGTCAACCTTGAGCCTGGTGGGATTCGAGCCTACAGTAATTGTAGACAGCTGGATCTTAAGAGCAGGCATTTAACAGCCTGAGCCACCAAAGCTCATGTGCTCATGTGTGCCCACACACACATAATGATACAGGTAGTCCTTGACTTACAACCACAATTGCGACCAGAATTTCCATTGCTAAGCAAGGTGGTTGTTAAATGAGTCACCCCTGATTTTACAACCCTTTTTGTCATACTTGTTACACAAATCAGTGCAATTGTTAAGCGAATCGCATAGGCACTAAGTGAATCTGGTTGTGATGACTCAGGCAACGAAGTCACAAAAACAGGAGAAAATACTCTCCCAAGAACAGTTTTTAAAGGGAAGAAATTCAGTCCAAACCCAAAGTACATATAAATTATAAATAAAAACCAACACAAACCACACTGAAGTCATTAACGGCCACGGTGATAAATTGCAGACTTTCACAAGTTAATTCAGCAATCACAGTTGGGAGGACGCCAAAACCCAGATAAGCCTTGATGAAGAAAATGCACGCTTTGCTTCCAGCAAGGAGCTCTGTAAAACGCCCCACTTATATCCTGTTCTCCCAGCTGCAACTAATGAAAGTGATCAGGGCCTTTTTTCTCCCTTAAACCACATTGCTCCCTTCTCTGTTCTTCCCTGCGTGCCCTAGGATGAAGAGGGGGTGGCCCTGGGTCTTCCTCTGAATGCCCAGCCGGACTGTGCCCTTCCCCAGTTTCTTCCACAGCCACTGGAGCCACACTCCCACTCCCTGTCAGCTGCTCGGCCTCCCCCTCGGAATCAGATTCCAAAAGGGGCATGACAGGTTTTACCCATTGATTTTGCTTGTGAAGCACTGGCTGGGAAGGTCACAAATGGTGATTAGCTGATGCCAGGATGCTGCAGCTGTTTTATATACCTGCCAGTTGCCAAGCACCCTGATTTCAATCGTGTGAGGTCATAAGTCACTTTTTTCAATGCCATTGTGACTTTGAACAAGTCACTCAACAAAGGGTTGTAAGCTGAGGGTTACCTGTGCAGGCTCAAGTTACAACCATAACCCCCCAAATTCTGTTGCTATGTGAAACATTTGTTAAGTGAGTTTTCCCCATTTTATGTCTTTTCTTGCTACCGTTGTTAAGTGAATCATTACAGTTCATAAGTTAGTACCCTGGTTGCTAAGTGAATCTGGCTTCCCCATTGACTTTGCTTGTCAGAAGGTTGCAAAATAGATCACATGACCCCAGGACACCACAATTGTCAAAGATAGGAGCCAGTTTCCAAGCTTCTGAATCTTGATCATGTGACCGTGGGGATCCTACAGTGGTTGTAAGTAAGTGTGAAAAAGGGTCATTATTTTCAGTGCGGTTGTAATTTGGACGGTCACTAAATGTTGTAAGTCGAGAGTTAGCTGTGCAGTGCAGTAGCTGCCAGTGAGCAAACCTAGCTATAATAAACCCCTCATTGTTGCCTTTCTAGTGGAAGGATTGTTGGGGGGCTACCACGTAGGACTGATGTCAGGCTGATTGGCATAATTATTGCGAGTGCTTGGTGCCCTGAGGGGGTTAGAAATGCCAGCCTGGAGAACTGAAATTCACCTGCTATGACCCCTCCCTCTGCCACTTTTCATGCACTGTTTATATACTTTGTGTTCAGCTGAGCCTTGTTCCTTTCCTTTTGCATCCCAGGGTCGTGAGCTGCTGGCTTGTGCTCCCACCGGCTCAGGGAAGACGCTGGCATTCAGCATTCCCATTTTAACCCACCTCAAGCAGCCCATGAATAAAGGTTTCAGAGCTCTCGTGCTGTCGCCCACACGGGAACTTGCTAGTCAGGTAAGGTGGCTTCCATCTTCTAAGTTTGGCTTAAAGATGCGTTCAGATGGAACAAAAATGAAAACTTTGACTTTGGATTTTACCGATTAGATTGATTTTTTGTTGTTGTAGAAATGGCTAGTTTAAACTATTACGTAGAAGTAAAAAGTTGAGGTTTGATGTCGATGCCTTATTCTACTGCACCGAAGAGAGTCCGAAGTTAATGCCTTTTCTTTCTTTTTCCCCTCTTCTTTCCCCCCGCTTTTTTCTTCCCTTTTTCCTTCCCTATTTTTCCTATTATTTATTTTGGTATTTTTGTGTGTGTGCTATATTATAAACTAACAAAAATGGTTATAAATGAAATGAAAAAGGTATGTTCAAATGGGAAGTAGGTTGTTCGAGCAAAGCACAGTAGGAACAGCAGGGTGATGAAGGTGTTAGTCTAGGACAGGAGTCTCCAAACTTAGCAACTTTAAGACTTGTGGATTCAACTCCCAGAATTCCTCAGCCAGCCATGCTGGCTGAGGAATTCTGGGAGTTGAAGTCCACAGGTCTTAAAGTTGCCACGGTTGGTGCCCCCTGGTCTAAGAGCAGGAAGACAATTCATGGCTATGATCAGGTGCAGAAGTCCCCTTAGATGCGGGGTGGGGGAGGCTTAGCCCAGTCATTCTCTCTTCATCCAGGCTACACCACAGGGTGGTTGTGGAGTGAAAATGGGAGGAGAGAGTGTTCTTCCAGTGTTCAGCCCTCAGTTAAAATCCTTCAGAGAATCTTCCCTTATCTGAGGTGGTTTTTTTTTTAACTGTACATAGTTTGTGGAAGTTGCTTTATTGTATGTTGGTTGCTACTTGTCTTTTATTATTTGTTGCCCAAAGTCAGACCAGACTGCAGTCATCTCCAAGTACTTTTAGTGGAGTACAAATCTTAACAAATAATAAATACATAAGTAAACATGCACCCATGTAAGATCTTGGTTTTATTTAATGAATCTATCTGACCGCCCATCTCATCTGCATGACTCTGGACAGCTAACAGTAGAAACAGAATGAAAACATAACTTTAAAAAAAAAACCATTGCTAAGAAACAACAGAAACAACACAAAATAATACAACAGCCAAGAATACCTAATTTAACTCAGACATGACCAAGAAACGGACTCACAAATACTATCAGGGCCCAAGACTTGATGGCAAAGTAAGGTTTTCAATGCCTTGCAAAAGGCCAGCAGGGTTAAAACAAGTCTCATCTCTGGGGAATGATGCCCCAAAGGGAAAATGTCAGAAATGGCTCCCCTCTTGGGCTCTGCCATATGGCACTTGTGCAGGTGAAACCTGGAGCATGCCTCTCCCGCTACATCCCACATGACAGGCATATATATCCCTGGGATGGGAAGGGTACAGGTAGTCCTCAACTTATGACCACAATAGAGCCCAGAATCTTGGTCATAAATGGTTAAGCAGGATTCCACACGACCTGAGTCAATTTTAGGACTGTTTTTATGAAGGTCCTTAAGCGAGTCACGGCAATCATTAAATTAATCACGTGGCTGGTTAAGCAAATCCAGCATATCCGATAGGTGTTTTTTGATGTTTTCTGCCAGAAAACAGCAAAAAAAAAATAGCAAATCACAGTCATGTGACTGCAGCACACTGCAACTAGTTGTAAATGCGAGCTGGTTGCCAAGTGCCTGAAATATGAAAATGCGGCCTTAGGAGGGTGCAGCAGTCATAACTTTGAGTGCAGGTCGTAAGTAGCTTTTTAAAAATTCCATTGTTACTTAAAACAGCCAGTCATTAAGCGATGACTACATGTACCTCCTCAGTGACTATCCTCTAGATAATAGCAAGAGCACTTATATACCACTTCACAGTGCTTTACAGCCCTCTCTAAACGGTTTACAGAGTCAGCATATTGCCCCCAACAATCTGGGTCCTCATTTTAGCCACCTCGGAAGGCTGAGTTAACATTGAGCCTGGTGAGATTTGAACTGCCAAATTGCAGTCAGCAGAAGTAGCCTGCAGTACTGCACTCTAACCACTGTGCCACCGCAGCTCAGTGGTTAGAAGAAGGGTCTTCAAACTTGACAAGTTTAAGACTTGTGGTCTTCAACACCCAGAATTCCTGAGCTAACATGACTGGAGGAGGAATTCTAGGAGTTGAAGTCCACAAGTCTTAAAGCCGTCAAGTTTGAAGACCCCTGGGTTAGAATGTAGCAAATAATGTTGCAAATCAAGAGTTGAAAACTATTTAAATAATCTTTACTCAATATCCCAATGAAGCGCAAAAGGCTTCCATTTCCCGTTATTCCATTATGATGGTCCTCTGGTATATTTATTTTCTGTGCTTTATTTTTCTGCTTCTGAAAATAATAGTGACTCTTCGGATATTTAAATCTATATTTCAGCTGTGTAAATATGTGCCTGATTCGTCTCCCTTTTAGACCCACAGAGAGCTACTTAAATTGTCTGAAGGCATCGGCTTCAGGATACATTTGATTCACAAAGCTGCTGAAACAGCAAAGAGGTTTGGGCCAAAATCTTCTCAGAAATTTGGTAAGATAGGAATAAACAGGGATCCATATTCAATTCCCAACTACTTGCTTCTTCTGACTCTTCTTAACGGTGGCTTTTTCTACAGATATTTTGGTGACTACTCCAAACCGACTTATCTATCTGCTGAAACAAGACCCTCCAGCCATAGATCTGACCAGGTAAACAGGAATAGAACCCCCCCTCCTTTTTTAATATACTCCTGTATTTGGTAGTATTCACTAAGAGATGGACCTGCAGAAATATTTAGTGCTGTTTGTAGATTTAATTTGGCCTAAAGATGTTGATCCAAATAAATCCCATGCCAATTAAAGTTTATAATGCATGTATAAAATAAACATGCATAAAGGTTGCATAATTTTGCTGGCCTGTGGCAGAAAAGCTCAGCAGGTAATAATCTTTCAGGGTGGTGAAAAGTCTGTAGCGATTCTCAGTCATCTAGGTCATGGTTGTCCCAAAGGTGTTTTTTCAGGAGGCAACTGGACTTCCTGTTTTTTTCTTTTGAAGATGTTTGGCTTCTCATCCAAGAAGCTTCTTCAGCTCTGACTGGATGGTGGGGAATGGAAGGATTATATTCCTTGCAGACAGCTGGTCATTTGCATCCTTTTAGAGGGTCGTTGAAGCACTTATATTTTATTTTATTTATTTGATTGTCAATCGCTTACAAGATAATAGGTATAAGTATAAACATAGTTATGAATACATGAAATGGATACATATAAGAAAAATAAAGAAACAATAGGACAGGGACGGTAGGCACGTTGGTGTGCTTATGCACGCCCCCTACAGACCTCTTAGGAAAGGGGTGAGGTCAACAGTAGACAGTCTAAGGTTAAAGTTTTGGGGGTTTGGGGAAGAAACCACAGAGTCAGGTAGAGTATTCCAGACATTGACCACTCTGTTGCTGAAGTCATATTTCCTGCAATCAAGTTTGGTGCGGTTAACCTTGAGTTTGTATCTATTGTGTGCTCTGTATTGTTATGGTTGAAGCTGAAGTATTCATTGACAGTAGGACATTGCAATGTATGATTTTATATACTATACTTAGATCGGACCGAAGGCAGCGTAGTTCTAGGTTTTCTAGGTCTAGAATTTCAAGTCTGGTGGCATAAGGTATTCTGCAACGAGTAGAGGAGTGGAGAACTCTTCTTGTGAAATATTTCTGGACTTTCTCAACTGTGTTAATATCAGATATGTGATATGGGTTCCAGACTGATGAGCTGTATTCAAGTATTGGTCTAGCAAATGTTTTGTATGCTCTAGTTAGTAGTGTAATATCACTTGGAGGTTTGTCTGTGTCCTCAGGATCACCTGAGTAGTGCTTCTGGTTCCTGTAGTCTGCAATTTTTTCCTCTGGACATCCGGTCCTATTCCCGCCCTGTGGACACAGAAAAACCTCGAAATGCTTCAACGACCCTCTAAAAGGATGCAAATGACCAACTGTCCGCAAGGAGTATAAATCCTTCCATTCCCCACCATCCAGTCAGAGCTGAAGAAACTTCTTGGATGAGTAGTGAAACGTCTTCAAAAGAAAAAACAAGAAAGTCCAGTAGCCTCCTGAAGAAGCACTTCTGGGTTTCAGGGTGGTGATGAAGAAAGTGTTAGTCACAGAGGAACTTATAAGAAAAGTTGAGTATATGTTAGCAAATAATTAAATATCCATAACCTTTCATTCTGATATTTGCTCACCAGCTTTAATGAGGCCATGTGGAATGTGGCAGTGAGCAGTGATCTGATTTTGCTTTCTATGAGACACCACATATTAAATCTCCTAACTGCAGCCTTATCTTCTGCCCTAGAGTTGAATGGCTGGTAGTCGATGAGTCAGACAAATTGTTTGAAGATGGGAAGACAGGATTCCGAGACCAGCTGGCTACCATCTTCTTGGCGTGTTCCTCCCATGTTGTCAAGAGAGCCATGTTCAGTGCAACATTTGCACATGATGTAGAGCAGTGGTGTAAACTCAACCTTGATAACATCATATCTGTATCCATTGGAGCAAGGTGAGTGTGGGGATTAAAGGTTGCCTCTTCCCTGACTGAAAGTTGATTGCTCTCAGCAGATAATTCGTTCTCCTTCCCTGATCTCTACCAGAAGGAAAGTCACTTACCCATTCACTTCCTGCTCTGGAATCAAATTCTTCCCACAGAGTTCCATTGTTCCTTTTCCTATTCTGGGCAGTTTCCTCACTGTTCCTTGCTCTGTAGAACAGACGAGCAGTTGAATAGAATACAATTCTTTATTGGCCAAGTGTGATTGAATACACAAGGAATTTGTCTTTGGTGCAAAGACAAATTCCTTGTGTGTCCAATCACACTTGGCCAATAAAGAATTCTTTTTGACTTTTTGAGTTAAGTTAAAGAGACTGCTTGGCTTTTTGACATACAAAGTCCTTTGGACTCAAATTTCATTTATCAGAGGGTTGTCTAGACTGCAGGTCTTCCTCCTGTCTCCCAAGGTCATTCCCACATACAGAAGGGGAGCAAGGCTGCTCCGAGTGGCTGCTGATGCTGAACTGCTTCTTATTCTGTGAACTCTGCTCACTAAACTCTTTTTATTTTGTGACGTCTTTGGTGTTCCGCTTAATCTCACAACACAAGGACAGACTCAACCATACTTTCAAGCTAGGAAGCCGAGCATCCTAGACCAGGCTAAATCCAAAAACACTAGAGAGTTGCTGGAAGCCTGGCACTCAGAGGAAGCCACCATCAATAGGCACATTGAGATAAACCGTGTTTTCATGCCATTCAAAAGAGAAAAATAAACCAAGAACAAAACAAGACCAAAGACGTCATTTTCATTTTGATATTTACTTAGAGTGAAATTGACCACAGTGGAGCCCCAAATATCTGTTGCACATCCTTTCTAGAAACCAGCATCCAGATAAGCAGGGATTGACACCAGACAAATTATCAAGCAGAAAACGACAGTGAATATATTACCATGGAAAAAAGAGCGCTCCGCTAATACTGGCAGGTCAAGCTAGTGTATATAAACAGGGTGCAAATCCCACATTCACTGACATGTGCATGTTATCTAGTTGGTAATGAAACATCTGCAACCAAGCTCAGAGATCACCAGGAGCTCCACATTTCAACCATGAGCTCCATGTATTCTCTTTATTTTGTTGGTTGTAATTTCCAGGTAGAACAAAGCAGCAGGTTGCGATGTATAGTGATCCCGTCCACATGTAAAATAGGCTGTGCATTTGGCAAGGATTTGGTATCTGTAAAATGTAACTAATAACCATTTTGTTGAGAACATGGTAAGGTAGACTTCTACCCCTTCCCCACCCCACAAAGTATCATTCCATACGCATGGCCTCTATGTTATCAGTTGAAAGAAAGGCTATGATCATCTTTTAGTTGGGAAGGAGGAATGGGAAAGTATTTTAATGAAAGTCTATGGAGGTTCTCAATCATCCAAGTCATGTTTGTACCAAAGGTGCGTTTCCAAAAGGCAATTGAACTTTCTTGGGGTTTTTCCTTCAAAATGTTTCATTTCTCATCCAAGCAACAGTGTGAACTGAAGAAGCTTCTTGAATAGGAAGTGAAACTATTTCAAGGAAAACAAACAAGAAAGTCCAGTTGAAAAGTGCAGTTTGGAAAAGTACCTTTCGGACATTTTAATGAAAATTGTTTTCTGGACTCCTTGAAATATTTCCCGAAAGGCACAAGGCAAATATAGGAGGGAGTTCACCTTAAAAAATATTTATTAAGCCTGGACTGCCTTCAGAACTGACACAGATCTTTGACTTTTTTGCTTCAGAAATGCTGCAGTCGAGACAGTGGATCAAGAGCTCCTATTCGTTGGATCGGAGACAGGAAAATTGTTGGCTATGAGAGATCTTGTAAAAAATGTAATTTATTTTTTATGCTGAGACTGTCCATTTGGGAGTTTTCTGCAATGAATCAACCTGATATGTTCATAAAGCAGAATCAATGAATAGAACACCTTCGAGGAATGCAAATGTTTTAGAAGAGGAAGTTAGAAACCGTTAGAGATATAGAATTCACTTGAAATGGCAAGCGAGAATATTGTTTCTTTAAGGTACCTTCATGTTTATTTATTTATTTATTACTTGGATTTGTATGCTGCCCCATCTCCGAAGACTCGGGGCGGCTCACAACCAAAATCAAACAACAATAAATTAGTTAAAAGAAAATTAAACGAACATAAGCCCAGTATAGTTAAAATGTCAATTAAAATTAAAATATTGAAAATTTAAAATTGGAAAATCCCCCCCCCCCCAAGGAGATCAGCACAGCCCGGCCTGTTCGAATAACCAAGTTTTCAGATCATGACGGAAGGTGCGGAGGTCAGGGGCCAGACGGAGCCCCAGAGGTAGTTGGTTCCACAGGGCGGGAACAGCCACAGAGTAGGCTTGACCCCGGGGCACCGCCAACCAGCATTGGCTTGCCGACGGCACCCCGAGAAGCCCCTGCCTGTGTGCTCGTACAGGGCGGTTGGCATTCGATATCGGTAGGAGATGCTCTCGTAAATATCCTGGACCCATGGACTTTGAATGTTAACACTAAAACCTTAATGTTAACACTAAAACCTTGAATCTCACTCGGAGGGCAACCGGCAGCCAATGCAGGTCACGCAGGAGGGGTGTAACATGGGAGAATCGGGAAACTCCCATCACCACCCGCGCGGCCGCATTTTGTACCAGCTGCAATCTCCGGATGGTACGCAAGGGCAGTCCTAAATAGAGAGTGTTGAAAGGAAGGAGGGAGGGAGGGAGGGAAAGAAGTGGAGGAAAGACCTTTGCAGGCCTGATACACAACCAACCATTTTCCAACAAGGCAGGATTATTTATCTCATGAGAAATCAAGAGAGAACTTTGTAATGAGCTTCATTGCTCTTTGAATCTAATATTCCTTCTTCTACTATGTGATGGCAGAATTAGAACGTCCAATTGAGATTGTGAGACACTGACCAAATTTCTGCTGGTTCTTGGAGATCATTGGGTAATGTTGGGCCACCCTCTTGAAGCTGCAGCACAAGAGGCAATACTGGCATGTATATGATTTGCTTATTTATTACACAAATTTATACGGCCGCCCAACTCGCAGGTGATTCTAAGTGGCTTACAATTAAAAAAAAAATCCACAACATAAAAGCCCATAACCCCCTTTCCCCCTGCCCACTATGGCAGCAGCAACCCAATCATATTAACCATTTGATAGGTTCCAGCTCCACTCGGGATTCCCCAAGCCTTTTGGATAAGGAACAAAGTGAAGGCCAATCATATCTCCAGGGAATCTACATATAAAGGGGGCATCTACGGAGAAGGCCCTTTTGTGGTCCCACCAGATGTACTTCCCTAATAGGTGGAACCCTCAAATGCCCTGCCTTCCTATTCTGATCAGCTGGGCTAATGGAGAGTTGGTCCTTCAGTCTTGGGCTCAAGTCAAGGAATGCTGGCCTGGTCTCTTTGAGAATAAAATAAATGTTCTCAGTAACTTTTTTTTAAATTCATATTTATATGCCGCCCTTCTCCAGAGACTCAGGGCGGCTTACAATTTTTGGAGCGCAACCCAGTGCGCTCAGCAATAGCCTTCCTTCCATTGCATATGCCTGCTTATTACTAAGCGGCATTTTTACAAAGTCGGCTTATTGCCCCCAGCAATCCTGGGTCCTCAATTTACCAATCCCGAGAGGACGGAAGGCTGAGTCAACATTGAGCCTGGTGGGATTCGAGCCTGCACTAATTGCAGGCGGCTGGAATTAAGTGCTAGGCATTTAACAGCCTGCGCCACCACTTTGTCTGTTGGTGCAGGTAGTCCTTGACCACAACTGAGCCCAAAATTTCTGTTGCTAAGTGAAGCATTTGTTCATTGGGTTTTGCCCCCACTTCATGACTTTTCCTGCCCTAGCTGTTGAGTGGTTAAGCTAGTAACACGGTTGTTAAATGAATCTGGTTTCCTCACTGAGTTTGTTTGCAAGAGGGTTATAAAAGCTGATCACGTGACCTTGGGACACTGCAACCATCATAAATATGAGTCATTTGCCAAATAGCTGAATTTTGATCACATGACCATGGGGGATGCACCAACGGTCTTAAAGTGTGAAAAACGGTCACAAGTCACTTCTTCAGTGCCGCCATAACTTTGAATGGTCACTAAATAAACTATTGTAAATCAAGGACTACCCGTGTATGTATACAGTATATTTTCTCTTCATTTTCCTTCTTTAATTTTTCTCTCTTCCTCTTCTACCTCCCGTTCCTTCACCAGCTCATCCTTTCTCTTTTCTTCGCTCACTTTCTGTACCAGATTTGGGGAAAGCTTTTATCTACATTGACTGCCAATGTCTCTACCAGGTTTAGAAAGATTTGTTTTCCTCAGATAGGTCCCAATCCCCCAGGCCCAAACATTTTAAAACTAAATTGGACTTATTTCAGAATACCCTGAATATGATAGGATTCTGTGGATGTAGAGTGAAGAGTACTTTCTGAACCTGAAGAGTGAATTGACTAGACCAGCTGACAGTCACAGCATTACCGCACTTCCTGTCTGGATTGTCACCCTCACCCTGGCTCTGTTCTTTTCTTTTCCTTCCATTACAGGGCTTCACACCTCCAGTCTTGGTGTTTGTCCAGTCTGTTGAACGGGCTAAAGAGCTGTTTCATGAGCTCGTTTACGAAGGCATCAATGTGGACGTCATTCATGCAGACAGGACTCAACAACAGGTGAGGGAGGCTTTTTTGGGTATGGAAGAACATTTTATAAGCTAGTTAACAGAATAACAGAGTTGGAAGGGACCTTGGAGGTCTTCTAGTCCAGCCCCTGCTCAAGCAGGAGACCTTACCATTCCAGACAAGTGGCTATCCAGTCTCTTCTTAAAAACCTCCAGTGATGAAGCTCCTACTTGAAGGCAAACCATTCCACTGATTAATTGTTCTCACTGTCAGGAAATTTCTCCTTAGTTCTAGTTGATTCTATTCTTCCATCCATTGTTAGTTCCTGCTTGTCTTGTGTCCCCCCGCCCCCTCTGGTTCTTGCTTTTTGAAGAGCTCTGCTAACTGGCTCTCTTCAAGAAGGTGCGTTTTGAGTTCTGGTGGAAGAGAAGTTGCTTCTGCAGGTATTTACTCATGGCTTACACGAGGATTTTCCCCCTCTCCCTAGAGAGATAATGTAGTGCACAGTTTCAGAGCTGGGAAGATCTGGGTCCTTATTTGCACTGCTTTGCTGGCTCGAGGGATCGACTTCAAAGGAGTGAACATGGTGATCAATTTTGACTTCCCCAGCAGTGCCGTGGAATATATCCACCGGATAGGTGAGTTTAGGGTTCTGCATTTTAAATAAGAGAATTTCGTCATTTCAGCATTTGACTCGGGGAGCAGGAGAATGCAGGGCAGTCCTTTCACAGCTGAGACTCACAGGAAATAACCTGGAAGCTTTTGGTCCAAAAAAAGAGACAATACCAATCAGCGTTTGGAAAGTCCTGCCATTGTATCCAGTTCTTTCCTTTAAAAAAAGAACTGTATTGAAGTTTATTTTAGCATAAAATACAAATAACAGGAAAAACAATAAGGAAATAAGGGCCTTGGTGGCTCAGGCTGTTAAATGCCTGCACTTAAGATCCAGCTGTCTACAATTATTGCAGGCTCGAATCCCACCAGGCTCAAGGTTGACTCAGCCTTCCATCCTCTCAGGGTAGGTAAATTGAGGACCCAAGATTGTTGGGGGCAATAAGCTGACTTTGTAAAAATGCCACTTAGCAATAAGCAGGCATATACAATGGAATGAAGGCTATTGCTGAGCGCATTGGGTTGTATCCCAAAAAATTGTAAGCTGCCCTGAGTCTTCGGAGAAGGGCGGCATATAAATGTAATTAAAATAAATAAATAATGAATAAAAAAATAAATGGAGGAAGAGGAAAAAAGAGGTGAAAGTAAAAATAAAGCATTGACTTCCAACTTCCTTTGGTGTGGTAAATTACAAAGTAAAGTTACTATATTTATTTATTTATTATTATTTATTAATTCGACTTATATGCCGCCCCCTCTCCAAAAGGACTCGGGGCGGCTTACAAAATAAAATCACACAACAATAAATTAGATAAAACCAAATTAAACAATCAAGCCGAATTAACACTAAAATTACAGGATTAAAACTCTAAAAACCACCCACCCCAGGGTCACAGCCGGATTGGTTAAACAACCAGGTCTTCAGGTCGCGACGGAAAGTGCGGAGGTCAGGGCAGCGAAGCTCCAGGGAAGTTGATTCCAGAGGTCGGGGCCGCAACAGAGTAGCCCGTCGTCGGGACCGCCAGCCGGCACTGTCCGGCTGGCGGACCCCAAAGACCCCTGTCTGTGAGATCGTACAGGGCGGTTGGTGTTCGATGTCGGCAGCAGTCGCTCCCTTAAATAATAGGGACCCATGTCGTGAAGGACTTTGTATGTTAAGTTAGAACCTTGAACCTCACTCGGGCGCAACCGGCAACCAATGCAGGCCACGCGGGAGGGGGCAACATGGGAGAACCGGGAACTCCCATCACCACCTGCGCCGCGCATTTTGCACCAGTTGCAATCTCCGGATGGTGTGCAAGGGCAGTCCTAAATAGAGAGCGTTGCAGTAGTCGAGTCGCGAAGTAACAAGGGCATGAGTGACCGTACGCAGGGCATCGCGGTCCAGAAACGGGCGAAGCTGGCGAACCAGCGGATCTGGGCAAAAGCCCCCTGGTGACGGCTCCCACCTGCTCCTCCAACCGGGCCGTGCATCCAGGAGGACCCCAGATTCCTAGCCCTATCCACAGGGGGCAGCACCACTCCCCTATGGTCAACGATGGACATTCCAAACTGGACCGTGATGCGGTATGTACAGCCACTCAGTCTTGGCGGGTTGAGTCGAAGCATATTTCCGTCCATCCAGATCCGTACCGCATCCAGACAGCGAGTCATCACGGAGAGGGCATCACTGATCTGGCCTGGGGTGGAGATATATAACTGTGTATCATCAGCATATTGATGATACCTCACTAAAACCACGAATGATCTCACCCAGCAGTTTCATGTAGATATTAAATAAAAGGGGAGAGGACCGACCCTGAGGGATCCCACAAGTGAGTGCCTCGGGGCGATCTCTGCCCCCTGCTAACACCGATTGCGACCGCCCAGCAGTAGGAGGAGAGCCACCGAAAAACAGTGCCCCCACCCCCAACCCCGCGAGCGCAAAAGGATACCATGGTCGATGGTATCGAAAGCCGCTGAGAGGTCTAACAGGACCAGGACAGAGGAAAAACCCCTGTCCCGCGCCCTCCAGAGATCATCCATCAGTGCGACCAATGCCGTCTCTGTGCTGAAACCAGGCGGAAGCCCGATTGGCACGGATCTAGGTAGTCTGTTTCATCCATTCTATATGCACTTAGTCCTTGACTTACCACCATTCATTTAGTGACCAAAGTTACAGTGGCACTGAAAAAAGTGACTCATGACCGTTTTTCACACTTACCACAACTGTAGCAACACCCCAATGATCACATGATCAAATTTGGATGCTTGGCAACTGGTTCACACTTATGACAATTGCTGTCTCCTGGGGTCATGTGATCTCCTTTTGTGACCTTATGACAAGCAAAATCAATGGGGAATGCAGATTTTCTTAACAACTGGCACTAGTAACTTAACAACTGCAATGATTCCCTTAGCAACTGCGGCAAGAAAAATCATAAAATGGGGCAAAACTCACTTAACTGTCTCAGTTAATAATAGAAATTTTGGGCTAATTATAGTCATAAGTTGAGGATTACCTGTAAACAGTAATCGCTAGCCATTTCTATAACAACCAAGTAATCTGGTCATGAAAAACTCAAAATCAGAATTTCATTTTTTTTCCATTTTGAGCACAAAGTCTAGCAACGATCTCCAAGTAAAAACAAAACTGGAAATAGTCTTTCCTTTGATAAGGACAGTTAGCTTTGACATCACTTTATGCATCCATTCTATTTCCCCCAAGGATTGTCCTAATGTTTCAAACTACGAAAAGCCTTAAAAAGTTCAAAATTGCTCTAAGAACATCCTAAATCTCTTTGTGATAGTTGTTATTATTATTATTATTATTATTATTATTATTATTATTATTTATTGGACTTGTATGCCACCCCATCTCCAAAGACTCGGGGCGGCTCACAGCTAAAACATACATTGACAATAAATAGCTAAAAAGGAATTAAACAAACACAAGCCCAATAATACCAAATTTAAAATTTAAAATAAATTAAAACCATCCCATCCCCCCCGAGAGGTCGTCACAGCCCGGTTTGGTCGAATAACCAGGTCTTCAAATCGTGGCGGAGGTCAGGGGCCAAACGGAGCCCGAGGGGTAGCTGGTTCCACAGGACGGGGCCGCTACAGAATAGGCTCGTCGCCGGGGGACCGCCAGCTGACATTGGCATGCCGACGGGACCCCATGGAGCCCCTGCCTGTGTGCTCGCACAGGGCGGTTGGCACTCGATATCGGCTTTGTATGCCAGAAAGCCAGGCACCAAATTTAGTGCCTGGCTTTCTCCGCAGTGGTCAGAGTACGATATAGTGAGGAAGGAACTATTGTGTCCTACACATAATTCCAAGAGAAACGTTGCCTTGGCCATTGCAGCCTTCCAAATTTAGCAGTCAACCCTTTTTTTCACTGCAACTTGTAATATAGAATTTGACTTCCTTTTAGATGTCAGCCTGTCCCTTGGAGCTTTTCGGTTAGTTCCCTCTCTTTCTCTCTTCCTCTTGTTCTTTTCTTTTAAGGAAGATAAAATCATGACCTTGATAAATAAGGCTGCAACTGAAGTCTGATCTGTTGCTCTTCAAATGTGTAATCCAGTAACTGAGAAGTGCAAAATGGGGATGACTCATATATTATGATGATGACTCATATAATCCAGGATATCTATCTATAAATTATTTTCCTTTCGTTGACATCTCCCACTATCTGTCCAATACAAAGAAAGAAAGCATGGTGTTCAATAATTATTTGGCTACAATTCAGTAGCATGATAAGCTAACCTGAATAGATGTAACTTGTCCTCCGGACCCAGACTTTGGAACAAACCATGGTAAAGACGGAGCGTCTCACACAAAGGTTTTATCTGAACACCCATCTGAATCGGGAAGGGAATTTACTGGCTAAAATCATATGTATAGTGTGTATGTACGTATGTATAAAATTTATAAAGCTGCCCATCTCACCAAAGGTGACTGGGCGGGTGCACAACAATAGATAAATGGGTCTATGGTAGATCCCTTATTGGATCAGACCTGGTAAGGTCTCTTTCAGCAGCAGCAGACAAGGGTCTCCCGTTTGTATTAACATTCTGAATTAGAGAGATCTCGCATTTAGAAATGTCTTTGCAACCTCCCTGCTTCGGTTTTCAGAACTCCTCCTTTATTGTTTCCTCGGCTGAATACTGTTCTCTCTTGCAACAGGTCGCACAGGGAGGGCAGGGCACACAGGAAAGGCGATTACCTTCTTTACTGAAGATGACAAACCATTACTGCGAAGGTACCTTTCCCACTCAGTGCTTCGTTTACCTTGTTCTTGAGCTCGACCATTGTTCATTAAGTCAAGGCTTCAAGAATGAGTCACGAGCCAGCTTGAAGATAGTTCCTCCTCTACCCTTCTGGTCTGCTGGCAAAATGGCACAAGGCCTTTGACCCTCTGGTTATGAGTTGCAGCTGCAGCAGACTCCATATCTTGGCTTATACCATGTTTCCCCCAAAATAAGACACCGTCTTATATATTTTTCCCACCGAAAAAGGCACCAGGTCTTATTTTCAGGGGATGTCCTCCACTGACTAACCTCACTTGCGTGCATCGCCCCCAGCCTCCTTTTCGCTGTCAGAGCCCTTCAGGAACTGCTTCTGCGGCCGGCAAGGCTTTCCTGAAGGTGTCTGTAGCCGATAACAGAGATCCGGATCGATCCAGAGCTTTGTTATCAGCTACAGAGGCCTTCAGGAGAGCCTTGCCAGCCTTACCAGCTGCAGAAGAAATGGGCCAGCAAGGCAGGTGTCGGGGTGTGTGAGGCCTTGGCTAAAACTGTCCAAAGGGAAGTAGTAGGGCAGCTCCACCCCCCCATCCCCACCCCAGCTTAATTTTTACCTGTGCACTTGAGTGGGCAGGGTCTTAATTAGGGCTTATTTGAGGGGTAGGGCTTGGGTGCACATGTAAAAATCAAGCTACGACTTACTTTCAGGGTAGTTGTATTTTCGGGGAAACAGGGTATGTAGAAAAAATCCAGGGGTGCCCAAAGTCACCTAGCTGGCTTTCATGCCTAAGGCCAGACTAGAACTCCCAGTCTCCTGGTGATAGGCCCAAATCACCCAGCCAGCTTTCATGCCAAAGCCTGGACTAAAACTCGCAGTCTCCTGGTGATTGGCTCAAAGTCATGCATTTGACCTTCATTTCTAAGGCCAGACTAGAACTCTCAGTCTCCTGGCTTTTAGCATGTGCACGGAGGAGTGGTTTTGGGATTGGATACAGTATTTGAGAAGCTATTAAGACAGTTTGGGGCCAGGTTGCCCATCCCTAATGTCTGCCTTGGCCAGGTGCAGAGGAGTGTTTGATCCTCAAATTTTAAGCAATTGGCTAGGAATCATCAGCTTTGGGTTTGTTCTCACTATTTGCCTCCTGCTTTTCATCCCGTGTTTTGTTCTCTTTTAGCGTAGCCTCCGTTATCCAGAGAACGGGTTGTCCTGTCCCTGATTACATAAAACACTTTCGCAAACTGCAAAGGTATGCTCACTGGGGACAAGGTGAATGAAGAAGCTAAGGTGGGAAGGACACTGTGTTCTGGGTGTTTCCAATTGTCTGAAATCACATTAGCGCTCTCGCCGCTGAAGTTAAGATCAAACAGGTGCCCCAGGAGTGCCACATTTGGCTCTTGAGAGCCAGCAGAGAAAGAAAGATCTGCCAGTGTTAAGAAAAAAACATGTCATGCCAGCTTGATTGCTGCTTTACATATTTATTTCAGTGATAATTCTTTGCTATGTTACCCTCCCCCATGGGAGATTCCCAGGAGTATAGTCCGAAAGAATGATGGGGACAAAAGCTTATAGCTGCATCCTAAGTGCATAGTAGAACCACATCTAAGGCACTGGTCAGACTCCTTAGAAACTTTGCTTAATATCTCCCAGGTTCCCCATTCCTTACGATCCTTTTAATGATTCTTTTAATAAAACAAACTAAATAGGAAGCAATTCTTTAATAAAACAAACTAAATAGGAAGCAGTGCTACAAAACCAAGCTCCAGAAGCATTGTCATTTACAGGTAGTCCTCAACTTACAGCCACAATTGAGCCTAACATTTATGCTGCTAAGCGAGACATTTGTTACGTGAGTTTTGCTGCATTTTACAACCTTTGTTGCCATGGTTGTTAAGTGAATAACTGCAGTTGCTAAGTGAATCACACCATTGTTCATTGAATCTGGCTTCCCCATTGTCTTCACTTGTCAGAAGGTCACAAAAGGGGATCACATGATCTCGGGACACTGTAACCTGTCAAGGTTCCGACAATTGCCCTCATTAAATCATGAGCCTTGAGCCAAGCTTCAAAAGAATCCAAAAGATTTATTAGGAGCAATATGTCAGCATTGACCCATATGAAGCCAACTCTGCCACACATAATTTATGGTCACCTGTGATCCTATGTCCCCTGTAGGTGTGTCATAAATCAGGTTCACAGTCTCCAATGAAGGATTTTCACAGAAGATCCAGTAGCCTAGGCTACAGTCTTTGTAAGATAAGCATGGAATGTACTTCTAGTTTCAATTGCTGTACTGCTCCTTCAGGTTTTTTCCCCCTCCTGCTTATGGCAACTCAAAAACAGGCATAGGAATGCTTTACGAGTTGACACAGCCATCATAAATATGAACCAGTTCCCAAACATCCAAATTTTGATCATGCGACCATGAGGATGCTGCAACAATCATGTGTTAAAAATGGTCATAAGTCATTTTTTTCAGTGCCATTGTAACTTAGAATGGTTACTATATGAATGGTTGTAAGTCAAGGACTACCTATAGTTGTCAGGAATGAGTCCTACTCTAGATCTTTGGGGATGGTAGAGACATGCTGGGCATGGTGGAGGCTAATTCTGGTAAATAGGCTCTTTGTGACTAACCAGAGAGATATTTAGGTTACTTTCTTGCTAATTTATTCCCTTATGTGCCATATGCTTTTTAAACTTTTTAATAATGATTGTTTTTCATATGTTCTTATTTTGTATCTTTATTGCCCGGAATAACTTCTTGTGAGATGGGCAGCTATATAAATCAACCAATCAATCTTTCCTTCTCTCCATCCATCTATCACATCATATTAAGCAAGTCTTCTAAGGCAGCCATTTTTTTGAGTGTGCTTACTACATATTCTCAAAATTATAAATATAGTCCCAGCTCAAGGTGCCTTTTATTTAGTTATTTGTTTTGAGTTCTCCCCAATTTCCTTTCCTTATTAAATATTTTTCTCTTTTTTTAGTTTCCAGGGTTCTGGAAACTGCCTCCTTTTAGAAATTGAATGAGGGCTGCTGATAAGTTATATGTGCTGAATATGCCACATGTAACTTCTTTAGGAAGTTCGTTCTGTGTGCTCATATAAACATTTTCTGTTCTTGCAAGTGAATTTTCACACTTAGCTCTAGTTCAAGATGGCTGAAACATGTCATATGCTTTCACATTTCCTTCTTTAATCCCGTTTTTGGTTCGGGTTTTCTTATAACCACATTATGGTTTCCACTGACTGCCCAGACCAGAATGAGGAGTTCAGATTAGTTCTTTGGTGGATTTGATAATTTGCCAGCTCAGATTCACAACCAGGAACAGGAAAAAGAAAGGGAGCAAGGAAGGAAACTGGACTGTAAACTTTGCTAATGACCTATTTCTATTTTATTTTTCCTTCCCCTTGAATGTCCATTCAGCAAGCAAAAGAAGAAATTTACAAAGAAGCCCTTGGAAAGGGCGCACATCCTTACTTCTCTTAAGTTCTTACAAAAGAAAGCCAAGAAAAACAAGTAAGTAGACGCTCCTGTGTCCAAATGTTTTTTTGAAAAGTGTTGCATATAGGTGCAAATATAAGCGAATACAGGAGCCAGTGAAATAACACCATGCACATTTAAGAACATTTCTAGAAAAACCTAAGAGTATGATGCTTTCAATTTGCCATTTTGCAAATTTCCTATTAAGGAATATAATATTTCCTAATGGATCCTTAACAGAATAACAGAGTTGGAAGGGACCTTGGAGGTCTTCTAGTCCAGCCCCCTGCGTTAGCAGGACTGTGGATCTTCAGTCCTTCTCAAATAGCTTTGGACAATATCAGTGTCAAAAATGTTACTAACAGCAATAAATGCAACTTTTTTTGATATAAATCCGTCACTGTTTGGGTTGAGTTTTTAAAAAGCAGCTCTTAATTGGCTTTTCAAGCCGTTCCCTTCTTTATTAGCACTTAAATACGGTATCCCTGTTCTGTTTGTTCTACTTTGTATTAATATTTCGCTGGCAAGTTGTTGTGTGTTATCAGCGTTAAAAACAATACGATTAAATTGTGCTATATTAAATACAGAAAATAGCCCTTGTTTCTAGCTGTGAATTTTCAAAGTTTTGAATCAAGGTAGTCTTTATTTAGTGACTGCCTCATTTAGCAACTGTTCAGTATCAAAGTTGATGAAAAAGTAACTTGGTTTCATTTAGTAAATAGTTTGCTTAATGACTGAATTGCTTATCCCAGTTGTGGTCGCTAAACAGAATCAATTTCAAACCACCTGAATACAAAGTAGTTTGCTACCACTGATTTTGGGTTTTCAGCTATAAACAAACCACCCAAAGCCGCTGGAAATCGGGTGGCATACAGGTTTAATTTATTATTATTCTCATTGAAATGAGTATATATCCTACTATAAAAAGTTAAGTGGTAATTAACTTTTGGTTTGTTTTTTTAAAGTTTCAGAAAGTTGGCAGTGGTTCTTATAATTTGTTTGTTCCTTTTACTCTTAATAGGACACTTGTCCAGAAAGTGAAAAAGAAGAACTCCAAGGAAGTCCAAAGTAATAATTCTCAGAAACGGGTGACTCCAGAAAATTAATTCAGTTGCTTTGTCAAAATAAACAAGGATTTTTTTGATCTTTGCAAGAAGAATAAACCCAAGGAGCCCTTTTCTGATGGACAAATATTTTGATTTTGCTTCTTTGATATATGTGGGTTACTGTTTTTCTACTTTACCTTTAGCTACAGGATACCTCATCCCTCAGCCCCTGATTAAGGGGGGACTTGAATCAGATCATCCTCCTTGGGTAACAGTGTGATGGTGCCAATGCAAGTGTCGTACCACAGAAAGATACCCAGATGCAGTCAACACGGGCACAGAAAGGATTCCGGATGCAAAGGACTCTCAGCTCATAATAAAAGGGAGAACTTCTACTACTAATTTTTGTCATTGATTATGGGAAATCAAATATTAGAATGTAATAACTGATTCTGTGATGGGAATGTTAAGGAGAAGGCACAATTGTAGCAATCTTCTTTTGTACCTTTATTACCTGAGGAGTGGATTAAAAAAATAAATGGGAAGATGGAAAAGACCTCTTCAATAATTCAGATAGTTTGCAAAAATTAGGAATCTGGTAGCATCTTTTCAGACTAACACATTTTATTAAAGAGTAGAAGTTTTCATCCTTTTTAAAAAATTCCTTAGCCTGAAAAAGTACTATCAGACTTGCTTTTTGAATACCATTAAAGATTAACAGCTATCCCACTGTGGTTTGCAAAAAAAACAATCCACAATAATTCACTGACAACTGTTGGATCTTTGAGATTATAAAACCTAAAACCATATTCTCAATAACCTGGGTCCAAGTGGTTATGTGCAATGTTGTGATTAAATGTTGCATAATATCGGGAGGTTTTATAATCATCATCAGTTCCTGCCATCCTAATTTTCAACTGGAATTGCCATACATTCTAGCTTAAGCATGAGATTAACTTTCATATCCTATCCTTGGGACAGATTTCTTGTGCTTTTAAAGTTGGATGCTTAAGAGGGGAAGCAGGTGGGAGATACTGTTCCAAGGTAGATGAATGTCAAAACTACAGGATCTGTGTTTATATTTTCTCACTTCGACGGAGTCTCTGAAAACAAACTTCAATTGTAATAAATTCAACTGGATATGTAAACAGATTGACTGCAAGGGGTATAAATCCTTCCATTCCCCACTGTCCTGTCAGAGCTGAAGAAGCTTCTTGGATGAGAAGGGAAATGTCTTCAAAGAAAAAACAAGAAAGTCCAAAGTTGCCTCCTGAAAAAGCCCCTTTGGGACAACCATGACCTGGATGACTGAGAATCTCTACAGATGTAAACACACTGAGTTCACTTGACATGCTGGCTGAATTTACAGATAATCAGAGTTGGAAGATACCTTGTAGGTCATCTAGTCCAACCCCACTCCAAGCAAGAGACCTTACTACACCATTCCTGACAAAATGCCAGTCCAATCTCTTGAAAGTCTAAAGTGATGACGCTGTCATAACTTCCGAGGGCAATTCTTGGAGTTGAAGTCTACACATGTCGTAAAAGTTGTTTAAGTTTCAAAAAAACTCAAATGAGCTAATCTTATCCATCAAACGCGGGTCCTGTATTGATGGTACCTATGCAACCTTTGTGGCAGTCGCTCCCTTTCTTCCAGGGCTCCGCTTGCAGCCAGGGTGCCTTCCAGAACAACTCTAGCTCCCATCTTCCCCAACACGGCCCCTGTGATTATGGGGTGAGCAGGCAATCACATGGTGGCAACGATGGCCCTTCTCCCAGGTGCTTGTTGCATCCACTCTGGGAGCTGCCTGGTATACTTACATCCAGAGGCTCTTTCAGTGCAGGGGATGATTGCATGTGGAATCCTTCGTAACTAGAGTCCTTACAGTGCTGGGAACGCTTGCATTGGGAGTCCTTTCTGTGCTGGGGATGATGGCATCTAGTATCCTTCATATTGGAAGTTGTTTCTATGCCGGGGATAATGGCATCTAGATTCCTTAGCATCGGGAGTCCTCTCTGTGCCAGGGATGATAGTATTGGGAGTCCTTTCTGTGCCAGGAATGATGGCATCTAGAATCCTTCGTACTGGAAGTTGTTTCTGTCCCGGGGATAATGGCATCTAGAGTCCTTCGCATCGGGGGACCTTTCTGTGCCAGGGATGATGGCATGCGGAGTCTTTTTGCACCTGCAACCCTTTTGGCGCCGAGGACGCTTGCCTCAGCAGCCCTTCCTGCCCTGACCAGAGGGGTAGCCTAGATTAGGGGTCTCCAACCTTGGCCACTTTAAGCCTGGCGGACTTCAACTCCCAGAACTCCCCGGCCAGCCTCCACCCCGAGGAGCATAGTAAACCCTCCAGCAAGCACTCAGCACCCCTCCCGCCCGAGCCATCCATCCAGCGAGCGCGCGCCGCCGGCTCTGCCCCGGAAGTCGCGACGGCGGCCCAGCTGACAGGAGGAGGCGGCGGCGGCAAGATGGCGCTGCGGCCGGCGGGGCTGGGGGCCGGAGCCGCCCCCGCCGGGGTCTCTAGTGTCACGCCCGGGCCGCCGGGGATGCAGAACGCAGCGGCAGGCGGCGCCGGAGCAGCGACCGCAGCAGCAGCAGCCGCGGGAAGCCCCGGACCCGCCAGGTAGCCGAGCCACAGAGGGGCGGCTGGGCGGGCAAAGAGAGATTCGAGGGCGGGGGGAGGGAAGCGGAGGGTCCCTCAGGAGGGTCGTGAGGGGCTCCATTGTGTCCCATGATCCGTCTGTGTATGGGGGGGCGTGTCTCGTCCGCTTTTGGGGGGCGAGGAGGCTGAGAATGTGTGGGTCGCCTGTGACATGCGCGTAGGTGGGTGGGTGGGTGAGGGCTACACCTGGCGATGCCCAGATCGGCCCCTCCCTGTCATTCAAAGTGGGATCCAGTGGGGTCGGTCCACTCGTGGCCTTGCTCTCCCGAGTGCAAAAAGTGGCTTCCAGTGGCTCTCCAGGACACCTCAAGAAATCCACCTCCTATAAATGTGCAGGCTTCTCTTGCACGCCAAATTCATATATGTCTCATGTTTGACAAGTCCACCCAGCGTGCAGGCATCCACACCCACACACCCCACTTCAGTAACAGTGGTCTTCGACTTAAGACCACAGGTGAGCCCAAGATTTATGTTGCTAAGTGAGGTGTTTGTTGAGTCTTGAGTTCTGCCCTGTTTTATGACCTTTCTTGACACGCTTGTTAAGTGAATCACTGCAGTTGGTCGGTTAATAACCTGGTTGTTAAGTGAATCATGCTGCCTCAGTGACTTTGCTTGTCGGAAAGGGGAATCAGGTGACCCCGGGGCACTGCAACCATCAAAAATGTGAGTCAGTTGTCAAGCATCCAGATGTAAATCACGTGACCATGAGGCTGCTGCAATGGTCGTAAGTATGAAAAACGATCATAAGTCCTTTTTTCCAGTGCCACTGCAACTTTGAAGGGTCACTAAATGGACTGTTGTAAGTCGAGGGTTACCTGCATTGCTTCTGCATACAGACATATACTGTATGAGACCAATGAAGGAGAATATTTTTAGCTCAGGGTTGAAATGAGGGGTCAGTCAATCGGAATAGAGCTGGAAGGAAACTTGGAGGTCTTCTAATCCAACCCCCTGCTCAAGCACAGTGCACAAACCAGGCCAGATCCCTCAAAAGAGGGGAAAAAACCATGTACAGGAAAGGAGAATTTACGGAGTTTACCTTCTTACCTTTTTGAAACAAACATGGAAAGTGAAAGTTACAATATCTACAATGCCCTTTTGGCTGTGACACATGCATTTCATGCAATGTATGGATCCAGAGGCCGACCAACCGTGATAAGGCTTGGAAAGAGTCTCAACTGTCCAGTCATGGCAGGTAATTTCTGTGACTATTTATCTATTCGGAATAGAGCTGGAAGGGACCCTGGAGGTCTTCTAGTCCGACCCTCCTTGCTCAAGCAGGAAACCCCATACCATTTCAGTGACTGTCCAGTCTCTTCTTAAACACCTCTAGTGATGGAGCACCCACAACTTCCGGAGTGAAGTTGTTTCACTGATTAATTGTTCTCACTGTCAAGAAATTTCTCCTTAGTTCCAGTTTGCTTCTCTCCTTGATTAGTTTCCATCCATTGTTTCTTGTACTGCCTTGGAAAATAAGTTCACCCCCTCTTTGTGACAGCCCCTCAAATACTGGAATACTGCCAATCCATTCCTGCCATCCATACCAAATACTGGAATACTGCCAATCCATACTGCCATCCATATCAAAACTATGAGAATCCTTGGTGCTCTCAGAGCTTGGTTGTTTTCTTGAAGACATTTCATTACCAAACCAGGTAACCTCATCAGTGCTATTTGATGATGACAAGTTGACTAGCACTGATGAGTCACTTAGTTTGGGGTAATGAAACATCTTCAAGAAAATAGCCAAGCTCAGAGAGCAGCAAGGACCCCTCATTTCAACCCTGGGCGACAAATATTATCCTTTGTTGATATTATGTATGTCTGTATGCGGACGTGCTGCTGTAGTGGTGTGTGGATGTGAACACCTGCACACTGGGTGGACTTGTACAAAATTCAGCAGGGGTTTTTGTTGTCATACACTGGCTGAGCATTTTTCTGAATACATTCACACACAAAATCCATCTGCCTCCCCCATAGGAGCGTGTAGGAGTGTTCAATTTATACTGCCAACCATTTCAGGTTCATGATTAGCTACCAATAAAAAAGCTTTTAAAACATGTAACCATAAACACAGGCAATTTGCACACAATAGTGCATACACACTAATTGAGCATTTTTCTGAATACATTGAAAACTGGTATATATAAAATCCCACTACCACTCCCATGAATGTTTATTGAAGGTGGTTATTTAATTTATAGGTAGTTCTTGGCTTACAACCATGTGTTTAGTTAGTGATCGTTCAAAATTACAGCACTGAAAAAAGTGCCTTATAACCATTTTTCACACTCATGATCCTTGCAGTATGCCATAAGTTGACAACTACCTATATATGGCTGCCTGTTCCAAATTTTGCTGCGAAACTATGTGGTTGGGCTTAGTTTTTAGGGAGGAAAATAAGGGTGGGGGGGAATTCTGCCTCTGCCTACCAGCATCCATCAGTATTCATCTGGTTAGAGTCCTGTCAGTGTGTGAGAGAGTTGAGGGCTGTTTGGAAACTGAAGCAGTACTTGCTGTGTGAGCAAGGAGTCAGCAAGGAGCCTGGGCGTGGCTTAGCTCAACTATTCTGTACTAAAGCTGCTTGCTAAACTGAAACTGAAACTCCTCTCCTCTACTTGTGTTTTGCATTTGGAACAGATTTCTTTTCAGGTGGGGAGGGGGAGTAGAACTCCTTAGCATCAGAGCATGTTAATAATAATATACGAAATACTAATGCTCTGATGGTCATTTCCAAAAATCCTTTCTTAGTGAGCACCTAGAAGCCAAGAGGAACATATATGCCACATTTCAAGTTTGTAGGCTTTCCGGTTCTGGAGATTTTGTGATGATGCGTGAGTGGTGTTTTGCTTTTATATATATAGATATAGGAAATTCCCGCCTCTCCAACATTTATATTGTTTTTCAAACTGTCAGAAATTTATCAATTTTATTTTCTGGATGCCGTATAGAGATAAGATTTTTCTTCCTTTCTTTTTCTTTCTCTGCACACAAGTTTCCTCAGAAAGTTGAGATTTTAAAATATATTTTTTTATTTAGTTTAGATTTTAAAATAAAACTTTATTATAAACAAGCAAAAACAATTTTAACCTCCAAAGGAGCTCTTATCCCTTCTTCATGTCAGTCAGAGATAAAGAGGGAGAGAGAAAAGTGATATTTTAAGAGTTACATATATAGTAATCAGAGGTGGTATTCAGCAGGTTCTGACCAGTTCTGGAGAATTGGTAGCGGAAATTTTGAGTAGTTCGGAGAACCGGCAAATCCCACCTCTGACTGGCCCCACCCCATCTCTTCTCTGCCTCCCAAGTCCCAGCTGATTGGCTGGGTCTTCTTTTGTTGCCCTGCACCGGAGAATGGAGCTGGAAAGCAGGTTAGTGGGGTGGGGAGGGAATGGGGATTTTGCAGTAACCTTCCCCCAGGAGTGGTGAGGGAATGGGGATTTTACAGTATCCTTCTCCTGCCACACCCACCAAGCCATGCTCATCAAGCCACACCACGCCCACCATGCCACACCCACAGAACCGGTAGTAAATTTTTTTGAATCCCACCACTGATAGTAATGTATAGATTTACAGTATAAGTTTAGATAAATGCATTCAGAATAGGTAGATATTTGACCTTTCAGTTATGGATTGATATATATTAATAAACACACATATAGAGAGTAGATAAGAGCAAATAAAATAACTGACAAATGTAAATAGTTTTCCTTGACCAAATATATATAAACAGAAGTAATATTTGATGCTAAAAATATGTACCAGTAAGCAATTTCTTTATATCAATTATATATAAAATTAGAACATTAGAAGGTTGACCTGATGCCAGGTTTTTGTTGTTTTTAATGTTTTAATTTTTCATCTGTTTAGTTTTTTTTAGTTTAAATGTGATTTGTATGTTGTTTTAACTTTTGATTGAGAACCACTCAAAGTTGGTTAGAAGATGGGCAGTTATAAATGTTTTAAATAATATAGTGTATATGTGTCTCTGTATAAGATACACAGAGAGACTAAATTAGAATACTTCTCTTCATATTTTATACTGTTAGGGAATAGATTTCCTCACTTCCAGTATCATTTTTTTAATTGGAAGAGTATATTGTAAATGATGGGAAGCTCTCTGTTTTACAATCTCCATTAAATAGTATCAGGGGCTGAGCCAAGAATTTGAAAGGGTTATGAAACCTCCAGTTACTGATGCTTAATTCAATATCTAGTTCAAACAGTAGTTCCTTGCTTAATTTAATATGTGTCTTATTAAGGAGTGGGGGTCATTTATTTACTCCTGTATTTCCTATATTGGGCAGATGTATCCTGAAAAATTGATATCAGAACTAAAGTTTACACTCTCAACCCAGACGTAATGCTAAATACATTTTAATGTTAGATCTCTTTTCAATAATAGAGATCGTTTCTTGAAAATAGTATATGTTTCTTCCTTCTTTCTCCAACATAATTACAAAGGAAGTGAGTATTTCAAATCTTTATAATAATACAAGTAAAATAACACAGACACACACACACACACCTTGAGTTGAGTTCAGTTTGTGGTGAGTACAGAAATACCTGCATTCAGAGCTTTTTTTTCCCCTCAACACAAAGGAAGTGGTTTGCCATTACCTGCCTCCAGGATTGCATGGGTGTGTTTGTTTATTTCTGGGCCTAGCCCTGTGTTCATCATACTCCGGCAACTTTAAGATGTCCGGACTTCAACTCCCAAAATTCCCTAGCCAGCAGATTGCCTAAGGAATTCTGAGAATTGGTGAAGTCCACACATCTTGATGTTGCCAAGTTTGAAAAAACAATGATTTAGCCTTTAACTTTGGGGCCAGTTTGATTTAGTGGTGAAGGCACGAGGCTAGAAGCCAGGAGCCTGTGAGTTCTAGTTCCATCTCAGGTATGAAAGCCAGCTGGTGTCAGTGTTCCAGTGAACCTCCATTCCAATCAGTAACTCCGAGACAAGCATAATCTCAAAAGTACCTTTATTAGAATAGCACCTGGCACATCTTTGGCATCTCGGAACTAAAAGTTTCCTGGACTTCCCACAATGTCCCAAACTACAATCCATCCCCTTTTCTCCCATCATCACATCCCATGGACCAATCACGATCTGTCTCAGTATAAGATCCTTTTTCTCTGCTGCACCACATTTAATAACCTTGAACTTAAAAAAAGAATTTTATTTTGTCTACTTAGAACTACTCAGTTGAAATCACCCCCTCCCACTTTCACAGGCTATGTGGCAGCGTGGAATATGGCTTCCAAAGCTGACAACTGGGTGACTTTAAGCCAGTCACTCACTCCCAACCCAATTTATCACACAGGGTTGTTGAGGAAAATAGGAGGAGGAGGGGGTAATATTGTATATGCTCGCCACCTTATTTATAAAAATAATAAAGCGGGACATAAATATTTCCTGGTGATTTCCCATTCAAGTACTAATCATGCCCAATGATCACTCATACTCTAGCCCCCTCAGTAAGTGCTATTAGAGACTGAATGATAAAGAAATGTACAGGTAGTCCTCAAATTACTACCACACTTGGGACCAAAATTAGTGAGCCATTATTAAGTGAGCTGTGCCTGATTTCACAACTTTTATTGCCACAGTTGTTAAATCACTGCAGTTGTTACGCGAATCTTGTGATTGTGAGGTGAATCTGGCTTTTCCCGTTGCCTTTGCTTGTTGGAAGCCAGCTGGTGATCACATGACCCTTAGGACAGTGCAACTGTCATAAATACATGCCAGTTTCCAAGTGCCTGAATTTTGATCATGTGACCACGAGGAGACTCCAACAGTCATAAGTGTGAAAAACTGCCATAAGTCACTTTTTTCAATGCTGTTGTACCTTCAAACAGTCACTAAACAAATGGCTATAAATCAAGGACTAGCTGTATAGGATTGAGGAAGGAAAAAACATCCATCATTTTCAGTATAAGGAGCTCAAGATTTTTAGCAGGGAAATTGCCTGCATTGGCAACAGTAACAGTGACCAGTATTTCAAATAGTTAGGATTAGTGATCCATTTTTTCCTAAAAAAAACCAACCCAACATTGTAGTCCTGTCCATGGTTAAAATCCCCCAAATTAATTTTTGCTTCTCATCAAAATTCTTTTGAAATTCCAGCCTATTCTACTGACACACTAGGATATGAGTAAGCTAATAAAAGGTTTTGTGGGCGGATAAGCTTTGGAGCATTTGATTAATGAATATTCATTTCCTTTTACTACAGAGAAATAGATGACAGACAGAACCAGGGCCTTTTAAAAGTACTCAAGTCTTCCTAAAATGTCGTGACAGGCTGTTGTATCTGTAAAGAGCGACGGTTTTAATTAAGCACAATACTTGCAGATTGTATGTAATTTTTGTAGGACCTTTAGCATCAGAGTAATAATAGTTTGGCATTATTATTTTTTCTTGAACTTTGAGCGTAATTAAAAAAATGTTCTTCCTTTTTCTGCGTAAGCTCTTATAAATAAATCACCCCTTCTTTAGAAAGGCATCTATGTTTAATGATTTTTCCTTTCTTTCCTTCCCGCATTAAATGGCAATGAGTCAGGCCAGGCTGGGTTGTGTGACACTTGTGGATACCTGCTCTCCTTTTCCTTGCTGTTGTCTCCGTCGGCACCACAGGAGGCTTATTCAGATATCAATAGGGAGTTTTAAATATAATATGCAGATATGAACTCTGAAATAAGAGGGGTTGACCTCTGTTGTAGGCTTGGTATAATTAATCAAGCCACCCACCTGCACACGTGGTTATTAATGTCTGCTGTTTTGTATTCTGAATTAGATCTGCTATACGGATAGATCAAATTTATCCAACCTGATGCACTCCAGAGATATTTGAGCCTTTGCTCCTAGACCTAGAACGAACAGCTATTAATTGAAGCACCGTATGTGTATATGTGGGGTGAGATCAATGTTTCTCAGCTCAGCAACATGAGGACTTCAACTCCCAGAATTCCCCAGCCAGCAGTTGAAGTTTATACATCTTTAAGCGGCCAAAGTTCAGGTTTAGTGACTATTTGAAATTACAGTGGCACTGAAAAAGTGGCTTATGACAAGTTTTCACACTTAGGACTGTTTCAGCACCCACATGGTCACGTGATCAAAATTTGGACATCTGGTAACTGGCGTGTATTTATACAGCTGAAGTGTCCTGGGGTCATGTGAACACCATCTGTAAGCTTCCCAGCTGGCTTCCAACAAGTAGTCAAGTGGGGGAAGCCAAGATTTGCTTAATGACTGCATAATTGACTTAACAGTTGCAGTGATTCAGTTAACAACTGTGGCAGAAAAGGTTGTAAAATGGGTGCCACTCATTTAATATCTGTCCTGCTTCAGCAGTGGGAATTTTGGGTCAGTTGTAATCACAAGTCACTGTTAAGTCGGTTGCTAAATGAACCTGGTTTTTCCATTGACTTTGCTTGTCAGAAGGTTGCAAAAGGTGATCGCTTCAACCATCATAAATACAGGCCAGCTACTTAGCCACCAGCAAAACTAGCGAAAATGTTTAAAGATAAATCAACCAAATGCTGGAAGTATCATCAAACACTGGGAACATATTACCATATGTGGTGGTCTTGCATAGAAGCTAAAAGATATTGGACAAAAATACACACATGGTTGGAAAAATAATTAAACAACATATAGATTTGAAACCTGAAATATTTTTATTAGGAATGGTACCTGAAGGTTACAGTAAAGAAAAAACATATTTAATCATACATGTATTAGCAGCAGCTAGAATTGTATTTGCTCAGAATTGGAAAAGTGACTTAGATAGAGGGAAAAGTAATTGAGAAAATATTTAAATGTGCAGAAATGAATAGATTAACATTGGAAATTAAAGAAAAAGAGAAAATACTCACATGCATGCCAAATCATCTGAGTTTTGATCATGTGACTATGGGGATGCTGCAACAATCATGAGTATGAAAAACAGTCGTAAGTCACTTTTTTCAGTGCCATTGTAACCTCAAACGATCACTAAGCAAATTACTGCAAGTCAAGGACTGCCTATAGAGTCCACATTTGAAGACTTCGCAGCACTTTTTGTGGAAAAGAACCAATGGCCATCAAGAAGTAATCACTTGGGGAGCGCCTGTAAAAAAAGTAAGAAATTACTCTTAGGGTTGTCCAATCACATCTTCCACCAAACTGGTAATCATTTAGAGCAGTCTCAAATTTTTGTGGTGCTGATTATTATATATGGCTGGAATATTATTCAAGATCACTAGCCAGTTGAACAAAGAACATCCATCCAATCTGGGTCGATCACCAGGACCAGAGGTTTTGTCTTTGAGCTTTTGGACTTATGCTGGTGGCCATCTTTAAGGAATTTCTCTCTTCCAAGCTGTTGGGATCCAGCATGAGCACAAAAACTCAGAAGACTAAACCCCTGGTTGCAGTGACTGACCCAGATTGGATCCTGCAACATTTTCCTGGGCAGAGGTGGTATTCAGCAGATTCTGACCAGTTCTAGAGAACTGGTAGCAGAAATTTAGAGTAGTTCGGAGAACCAGCAAATACCACCTCTGGCTGGCCCTGTCCCCATCTATTCTCTGCCTCCTGAGTCCCAGCTGATCAGCTGGGTCTTCTTTTGTTGCCCTGCACAGGAGAACAGAGCTGGAAAGCAGATTAGTGGGGTGGGGAGGGAATGGGATTTTGCAGTAACCTTCACCTGCCACGCCCACCAAGCCACGCCCACCAAGCCACGCCCTCAGAACCTGTAGTAAAAAATTTTGAATCCCACCACTGATCCTGGGATACATATATTTGCTTTTATGCATGAAAAAACATCCATGAATATAATCCTGCAATTTGTCCTTGTGAAATTTAAATTGGAAAAGTGACTGGTCAGTTCAAAAAAGATAGGCAGTGACATTTCACACAATCCATGAAAGATATTCTGAAACGAGCTGGCATAAAATCTTGTTTGATCTACATTGGTTTAGCAGTCTTCCCTCACCTAAAGCACGCACTTAGACTTCCCACCACTGATCCTGGGATACATATATTTGCTTTTATGCATGAAAAAACATCCATGAATATAATCCTGCAATTTGTCCTTGTGAAATTTAAATTGGAAAAGTGACTGGTCAGTTCAAAAAAGATAGGCAGTGACATTTCACACAATCCATGAAAGATATTCTGAAACGGAGCGATGGCATAAAATCTTGTTTGATCTACATTGGTTTAGCGCAGTCTTCCCTCACCTAATAGCAATAGCACTTAGACTTCACAGTGCTTTCTAGCCCTCTCTCAGCATTTTACAGAACCAGCCTCTATTGCCCCCAACAATCTGGGTCCTCATTTTACCGACCCCGGAAGGATGGAAGGCTGAGTTAACCTTGAGCTGGAGAGAATTGGACTGCTGGCAGTGGGCAGAGTTAGACTGCAATAGCAATAGCACTTAGACTTATACACCACTTCACAGTGCTTTGCAGCCCTCTCTAAGCGGTTTTACAGAGTCAGCCTCTATTGCCCCCAACAATCTGGGTCCTCATTTTACCGACCCCGGAAAGATGGAAGGCTTGAGTCAACCTTGAGCCAGTGAGGATCGAACTGCTAGCTGTGGGCAGAATTAGCCTGTTATACTGCACTCTTAACTACTGCGCCACCAGTTCTGCCATCTTGTTCTCCTGGATTAAAGACCCATCGTTTCCTGGGTTCTGTGGGAGTTGGAGTCCACCAAAGCTTGAGAGTTCCAAGCTGGGAAAGGCCAATCTGGAGAGATTGTTGAATTATTACCACAATAATAGGGAGCCCCTTTCCTGGCCGTGGTCCAGAACAATTATAAAGTACATCTATCTGCCCTTGGACTTAAAAAAGGCTATTTTCCATACTGCATTCTCATCATCCTGTGACAAAGCAATCAATAACTAGCCTAGGGTGGATTCAGATGTCTGGTTTCTCCTAACATTGAATAAACTCGAGAACTTTATCAAGTCTTCGATCTACAGAGGAACCAATTTATGCCTTTGACTTTCTTGCCTTTCAGTCTTTCAAATTGTACTCAATGCATTTTCTCCTCCTATCCAATGACAAAAAAAACCCCAGCCAATCATTTCTTTTTCTGCACATTTTATATCTGGTGCTGACTAACATAACGCTATTTCTTTTTTCAAGAAAGCAAAGTCCAAATTGTTTTTGTACAGGATTTTTGGGTGTCAATACTTGTCAATTTACAGTATTTTTGTCTTTTTTTAAAACAATACGAGAACGGCAAACTAGTTGTCAAAGAGAAACAGCAGATGAGACTTGTTCCCTGGGGATTTGTGAGGCACTTGTTTTGCTATTATGGAAAGAAACAAATGCCACATTTTGTTCACATCTCCTATGTATCATAAAATACAGGGAATTGTGATGAAACAAATACATTATGATATTAAGCCTCTTGCAAGCATTAGTCTAATTTTAAAATTGCAACAATACAGACGTAAACGTTGCCTTCATCTTTTTCGCCTGTTCAGTTCTTACGTTTAAAAGTATTAAATTACTTTTTATTTCTTCCACTATTTTTCTGTCTTAAGAGCCAGAATTGAGACTGACAGCACTTTAATTGTGCTGTTATTTGCAATTACAGCTGATGAACTGAATGATTTTCCTGTCTGTTAAAAAAGCTGTTTGTTGTCGTGGAATTTGTTCTTATTCATTCAGGCTTTTGTGAAACATATTGCTTACTTATTTTTGGCCAGCCAACATTCATTCTAAGGAAAGATCAAAATTGCCTGGGTAGCATGGAAATCCAGGGTACTGAGGATATGTTTAAGTGGCTTTGGTTCACCTTGCAAAAACCTGGAAAAAACGTATTAAGAAAATAAATGGGGAGACGTGTATGCTTGCATATGTTTTCCAATTGCATATGTTTTCCAATATTCCATGTATTATTTATTTATTTATTTATTTATTGGACTTATATGCCGCCCCATCTCCGAAGACTCGGGGCGGCTCACAATTAAAACACACAATACAATAATTATTTAAAAAGAATTAAATAATTTAAGCCCGATAAAACCAAATTAAAATAATTAAAATTATCCCATGGCCCAGGTGAGGTAATCACAGCCCGATTTGGTCAAACACCCAGGTCTTTAAGTCGCGGCGGAAGGTGCGGAGGTCAGGGGCCAGACGGAGGTCCAGAGGCAGTGCATTCCATAAGTCGGGGACCGCTACAGAATAGGCTCGTCGCCGGGGGACCGTCAGCCGACATTGACTTGCCGACGGGACCCCGAGGAGTCCTTGCCTATGTGCCCGCACAGGACGGGTGGCGCTCGATATCGGCAGGAGCCGCTCCCTTAAATATTGTGGACCCATGTCGTGTAGGACTTTGAATGTTAAAGTCAGAACCTTGAATCTCACCGAGCTAACCGGCAACCAATGCAGACCGCGCAGGAGGGGGGTAATATGGGAGAATCGGGTAACTCCCATCACCACCCGCGCGGCCGCATTCTGCACTTGTCTTTCAGGGAAAAAGAACATAGCAAAAGTTTTTCTCTCCCAACTTTTCCCATTTTATTTTCCAGGACTCTCTATATAAAACTATAATAGCTAACCCAATGACTCAGCATCAATTAATATTCAGAACTGATGTTAATGACCGGTAAATTCTATAGTTGAACAATGACTTGGATTAGCTTGCACACAGTCAGAAATATGGCCCTTAAGATTTAAAAGGAAGCAGATGGGATTGTTTTACATCAATGGACTGAGTCACAAACTGGAAGGAATCATATAGTGCACCGTGTGCCTTGTTTAAATCATGTTTTTGTTTTGTTTTTTTACTAAGCCATGGTGACTTGGCAGACTTGAAACATTGAAGCCATAATGTGTAGTTCACCCTACATCTAATGCTTGGATTCACATGTTATGTTAGGTCAGAGTTACACAAAGTACTTTAACACAGTGCGCATCCCTGGTTGCTTGTAAAGAAATCATCCTGAACATTGTGTCTTGATCATAGAAGCAATTAACAGAACATGAAGATTGGGTGAAACCAGGCTTAATAGCAATAACTGAGAGAGGGATCTTGGAGTCTTAGTGGACAACCAGTTAAATATGAGCCATCTGTGCGGCGGCGGCCAAAAAAGCCAATGCAACGCTAAATTGCATTAACAGAAGGATACAATCAAGATCAAGTGAAGTACTAATACCACTCTATAAAGTCTTAGTAAGACCACACCTAGAGTACTGCACCCAGTTTTGGTCACCACACTATAAAAAAGATGTTAAGAGTGTAGAAAAAGTACAGAGAAGAGCAACCAGGATGATTAGGGGACTGGAGACTAAAACATATGAAGAACGGTTGCAGGAACTGGGCCTGGCTAGTCTAGGGAAGAGAAGGACCAGGGGAGACATGATAGCGGTCTTCCAATATTTAAGGGGCTGCCACAGAGATGAGGGGGTCAAGCTATTTTCCAAGGCACCCGAAAGCCAGACAAGAAATAATGGATGGAAACTGATCAAGGAGAAGATTCAACCTGGAAATAGGGAGAAACTTTCTGACAGGGAGAACAATCAACTAATGGAACAGAAGCTGCCTTCAGAAGTTGTGGGAGCTTCATCACTGGAAGCTTTCAAGAAGAGATTGGATTGCCATCTGTCAAAAATGGTGCAAGGTCCCCTGTTTGGGCTGGGGGTTGGACTAGATGACCTACAAGGTGCCTTCCAACTCTATTATTTTGTTCTATTCTAAGATTAATAAAGATGTGAACTAAATGGGATTTGTAAAGCACTTAATAGAGAGGAAGGATAATAATATTCCAATTATCTGTTGAAAAGGTCAGAAATCATATATTTCTTAACTTTAGTTTTCTTTTTCTTTCCTTGCACTTTTTTGTACAGATAGTCCTCAACTTACAACAGTTCATTTAGTGACTGTTCAAAGTTACAATGGCCCTGAGAAACATAACTTATGGTCACGTGCTCAGACACTTAGCAACTGACTCATATTTATGACGGTTGCAGTCTCCCAGGGTCTGGCGATCCGCTTTTTTTTTTAATTACATTTATATGCCGCCCTTCTCCGAAGACTCAGGGCGGCTTACAATTTTGGGATGCAACCCAGTGTGCTCAGCAATAGCCTTCATTCCATTGTATATGCCTGCTTATTATTAAGTGGCATTTTTACAAAGTCAGCTTATTGCCCCCAACAATGTTGGGTCCTCAATTTACCTACCCCGAGAGGATGGAAGGCTGAGTCAACCTTGAGCCTGGTGGGATTCGAGCCTACAGTAATTGTAGACAGCTGGAACTTAAGCGCAGGCATTTAACAGCCTGAGCTACCAAGGCCCTTTTGCGACCTTCTGACAAGGAAAGTCAAGGGGGAAACCAGATTCACTTAACAACCACATTACCAACTTTTTTTTTATTTATATGCCGCCCTTCTACGAAGACTCAGGGCGGCTTATAATTTTTGGAGCACAACCCAATGTGCTCAGCAATAGCCTTCGTTCCATTGTATATGTCTGCTTATTACTAGGGCTTTTTTGCCCGCCCCCCCCAAGCGGCATTTTTACAAAGTCAGCTTATTGACCCCAACAATCTTGGGTCCTCAATTTACCTACCCGAGAGGATGGAAGGCTGAGTCAATCTTGAGCCTGGTGGGATTCGAGCCTGCACTAATTGCAGGCAGCTGGAACTAAGTGCTAGTGCTAACTTAACAATTGCAGTGATTCACTTAACAATTGTGGCAAGAAAGGTCGTAAAATGGGGTGAAATTCACTTAACAATTATCTCTCTTAGGAACAGAGATTTGGGGCTCAATTGTGGTCGTACGTTGAGGACTACCTATATTTCTTTTTTCCCCTTTCATTCAACTTGTTTTACACGAACATTCTTAACAGGTATAAATGTTTTAAAACCAAATTCTCTATTGTCTCTAGGTGTTTTTCACAATCTGACCTTGTGCATAGTAACCAATGGGATCTCTCCCCTGCTTCATGGGGGCACCCATCTGTGCTAAGGACTTTTAACAAGGCATGTTCTTTTTTCCTCTCCTCTTCTCGTTTCAGCTTTGTTTTCCCTGTAGCTGGTGGCCTTGGCCCTCAAGGTAGGTAAAATTGGAAAGAGGTTTGGACTTGAAAGAAGAAACACGAGGTATCTTAAGTTAGGTGCCTATAGCAATAGCAATAGCATTTAGACTTCTGCCTTGTCAAGAAAGTCCAGTTGCCTCTTGGAAAAAAAAGGCATCTTTGATACTCTCTGGATGGTTGACAATGTAGAAGCATTATTTGCATATTGCCCCAACAATCTGGGTCCTCATTTTACCACCCTTGGGAGGACGGATGCTGACTCTGTAAACCGCTTAGAGGGGGCTGTAAAGCACTGTGAAGGGGTATACAAGTCTAAGCACTATTGCTATTGCTGTTGCTATTGTCATTGCCATTGCTGTTGCTATGGAAGTCTGAGTCAATCCTGGGCTCCGTCAGGATCGGACTCGAGGCTGTGGGCAGAGTTTGCCTGCAATATTGCACCTTCGCCACTATGCCACTACAACTCAGAAGTGCAAACATTGGAGTGGTGCTTGGTTTTAGAATTTTTGCTCTTGGGTGGGCAAAACGAGAGACTGAAAGTGTCAGAGAGATAAGGATTCTGCAAACCGAGTGCCTCACCCCCATGCCTCTCTGCTTAAGATGGGAGCTCCTGCACTTTTTTGGAGAGATGCTAAAGCAGGGGTCACCAACCTTTTGGACCTCAGGGACCACCAAATTCATAATCATAATTTTAAATCCCGCAGACCAGAGACCCCGGGAAAATCCCCCCAAAAAAGCCTGCAGGAAAATTCCCCACCCCATTTTCCTACCGATCAATCATTCTTGAATTGGGATCGCACGATGCCATCTCCAGTTCCGTTCTCAGGGGGAGAGAGAGAGAGAGAGACTTTTGGCTTCATGCAAGGAAAGCAGGAGAAGCAGCAGAAGTCTTCCTTTCTCTCCCCCAAATTCTGCCAGAAATGAGTCTTTGTGAGACTTGTCACACCAGCGTGGCCTCTTGGAGCAGGATGCCTTGCAGGGTCCCAAAGACTCATTTCTGGCGGAGTTTGGGGGCAAGAAAGAAAGACTTTTGCTGCTTTCTTTGCGTGCAGCCAAAAGCAGAAGAAGAAAGAAGCGGAAAGAAGCAGCCCGGTGGCCAGGCGAGGCATGTGGGACAAGTTCCCCACCTCTGCCCTTTCCTCTCTCCCCTCACTACCTCATGTTGTTTGCGATGCAAGCCTTGTGTTCCCGCGGGCCACGTGGGCAGCACAACCTTGTGTTCCTGCACAGCCTGGATTAATTGCTTTGGTGGGTGCTTTGGAGGGGGTGACATTTCTCTGCGGACCACCAAAATTTTCTCGCGGACCACCAGTGGTCCCTGGCCCACTGGTTGGCGACCACTGTGCTAAAGGATTTGGTAATGTGAAGATTGATTCACCATCAGAGATCAAGGACTTTCCCCTTTGATTTTCTACCTTTCAATCTGCATAGCAACTCAACCAAGGTTACTGCTAACTGATAAAGGAGAATATCTGTCACTCAGGGCTGAAACGAAGGGTCCTTTGCATACTCCCAAGCTTGGCTGTTTCCTTGCAGACGTTTCATTACCCAAACTAGATAACTTAACATCATCAGGCACTAATGATGATGTTACTTAGTTTGGATAATGAAACATCTGCAAAAAAAAAAGTCTGTGGAGATTCTCACTCATCCAGGTCATGATTGTCAGAGCTGAAGAAGCTTCTTGGATGAGAAGCGAAACATCTTCAAAAAAACCAAACCAGAAAGCCCAGTTGACTCTTGAAAAAGCACCTTTGGGACAACCATGACCTGGAGGACTGAGAATCTCCATAGACATCTGCAAGAAGGCAACCAATCTTAGAGAGCACCAAGGATCCCTCATTAATGCTAACTCTCGTTTCAAAGATTTAAGGTCTGTGTTGATAAAAATCCTTGGAAGCATCCTGAGGGGTCATTTAGTCCAACTCACTGCTTGACGTAGGGCTGGTTAGTCTTCTGGCTAGGAGGCTAGCTATCCAGCCAGATCATTATTGACATTAAATAATATAAGAAGTTTGCACCTCTTTCAGCTGCCCTGCCAAGAAAAGATTTTGCCTAAGTAGGAAGCCCAACAGTTCCCCTCTCAAAACAAGCATCCGCTTTTGAGAAGCAGGAAGGTCTATTTCAGGGGTGTCAAACTTGAGTTCATTGATGGCCGCATCAGTTGTGTTTGTCCTCGGGAGGGGAACTGGGGTGGGGTGGGGCAGGGTGAGCATGGCCAGCTCAACGTTATTCATGTCGGCGCCTGTGGTATCCTGAGCTCTCCAGCAAGCTCCTGTCTTTTCGCTGGCAGAGGCACCATGGGCCGGTCCTTCACTCTTTCCAGGGCACCACCGTGGGCTACATCTAAGGACCCTGCGGGCCAGATCCGGCCCGCGGGCCTTGAGTTTGACACCCTTGGTCTTTTGGATCCCCAGCCCCTTAACTGTAGCTAATAGGCGGGCCCAATTGTACCTGTTCTTGCCCTCTTGTGTCCAGTGGTGGAATTGACCCCACCGGAATCCTAACCGGTTTTTAATGTCTCTGTGTAGGGATGATTCCAATGCAACAGCAGAGCTTCTCGATGGTGCCTGTCATGCAGCCCAATATGCAAGGCATGATGGGGATGAATTACGGTTCTCAGATGCCTCCAGGAACGATGACTGTGCAGGTATGTGCTGAGGCGATTTCAAGATGTCTGGTTTTTAATCTGTATCAGGGATTATTTTATTCGTTCAAATTACTTTACCTACACTGGGTGTCTCTAGGCGGTTTGCAAATAAATGATGAAATCCTACAGAAGTCATAGTTAAAAACAAAACTAAAACACGATAAGGAGAATACAGGTAGTCCTCGACTTAACAAAAGTTCATTTAGTGACCGAAGTTTCAACAGCATTGGATAAAGTGTCTTCAGACCATTTTTCACACTTATGACCGTTGCAGCATCCCCATGGTCATGTGATTTACATGGAGATAGCTGGCAACTGGTCCATATTTATGATGGTTGCAGTGTTCTAGAGTCACGCAATCCACTTTTGCAACCTTCTGAAAAGCCAAGTCAATGGGAGAGTCAGATTCACTTAACAACCACATTACTAACTTAACAACTGCAGTGATTCTCTTAACAACTGTGTCAAGAAAAGTCATAAAACAGGGCAAAGCACACTTAACCAATGTCTCAGCAACATAAATTTTGGGCTCAATTGTGGTCGTAAGTCAAGGACTACCTGTATTTGTACCTGAGGATTGAAAGGAAGGGTCCCTTGGTACTCTCTGAGCTTGGTTGTTTTCTTGCAGGCCTTTCATTACCCAGCTAGGTAACATCATCAGTGCATTGATGATGTTATCTGGTTTGGGTAATGAAGCATCTAAAAGAAAACAACCAAGCTCAGAGAATATCAAGGTCCCCTCAAAGTTAAAAGTTAAGAACAATTGCAAAGTTAAAAGGAGCACCTTCAAGCCACCAGCTACCTCCAGGGTTGCATGATATACTTGCCCCCACCCTGCCCCAGACCTGTTGGCAGAGCCAGGTCATAATCATCTTCCTCTTTTAACAACTCCACAATCCCTTGCAGTGTGGAGTCTGGGCAACTGAATGGAACTGAGTGTTTCCTGGCCAGATGCCCTTCCTGTCACCAATGCGGAATTTTTTTCAGCAGATACATTCTCAGTGTGCCCAGAGAGAGAGAGAAGTATCTGCCTCTACCTAGGATTGAACTCACAGCTTCCTGGTTGTGAGGCGAGAACTCCACCTCTAGGCCACCGCACCACAGAGCCAGGTCTTAATGCTCTTCTGAAAAGCTAGGAGACTGGGGGCCTGCCTCACCTCCAGAGGCAAGACGTCATTAGGGTGGAGCATTGGCAGAGAAGGCTCTCTTCCTAGACTCCACCAGTCAAAATTCTTGTAACGTGCATAAGATAACCTCCCTGCCTGATCTGGTGGAACCAGTCAATGAAATAGAGATGAAGCAATTCCATCCAACATAAATATACACCTCACAGGGTGGTGTGTACCATATTTGCAACCTTCTCTGTTTTAATTCAGGTCGTCCTTGGCGTACGACCCCAATTAAGCCCAAAATCTTTGTTCCTAAGCAGGACAGTTGTTAAAACTGTCTTGTGCCCCATTTTACAGCCTGTTCTGCCACAGTTGTTAAGTGCATCACTTTTTCACTGCCATTGCAATGTCGAATGGTCACTAAACAAATAAGCTGTAAGTCCAGGACTATCCATAGTTCATATGGGTCAGATGGATCCGGTCCTTTTTCTTTAATTCACATTTATATGCGGCCCTTCTCCGGAGACTCAGGGCGGCTTACAATCTTTGGAGCACAACCCAATGTGCTCAGCAATAGCCTTCATTCCATTGTATATGCCTGCTTATTACTAGGGCTTTTTGCCCCCCCCCCCCAAAGCGGCATTTTTACAAAGTCAGCTTATTGCCCCCAACAATCTTGGGTCCTCAATTTACCTACCCCGAGAGGATGGAAGGCTGAGTCAACCTTGAGCCTGGTGGGATTCGAGCCTGCACTAATTGCAGGCAGCTGGAGCTAAGTGCTAGGTGTTTAACAGCCTGCACCACCAAGGCTCTTTAAGGACCCCTCCAACAGGGTAAGCACGGATCAAAGCCGCGCATGATCACAGTCTCTGATCCGTCGTCGACAAGAACCTCGGTCCAGCTCACATTCATTCTGAGTCTCCTGACCCAGTTGCCTGGATCATTTACCTTGCATTTCTCTCCCTGTCTCTCTTGCTTTTTATTATTTAACATTGAACTGCTCATTTGGTTCACAGGGTGGCATGCCTCTCGGTGCGATGCCAACAGCGGGGATGCCATATATGGGACAAGGTCCTTTCCTTGGAATGCGTGCAGCAGCTCCTCAGTACACCCCTGATATGCGGAAACAGTTTGTTGAAGAACAGCAGTAAGTGAGCCATTCTGTAACAACAGGTCTGATTTATTTATTTTTATTACCGTATTTTTCGGAGTATAAGATGCACTTTTCCCACCCCCAAAAGTGGGTGGAAATGTCTATGCGTCTTATACAGCGAATGTTGCCGAAGCCCCGCCCACCCGCTGGCCCCCACCCTTTGGCCTCTGCCTGCCAGCAATTTGCCTCCTTGCAGCAAACAGCCTGTTTCAGCTTCAGTGCAGTCTGATTAGCACAAGCAGCTGATTGTCGGTTGGATCGGCCTCCCGACGATCAGCTGTTTCAGGCTTCAGGGATTGCCATCGGCTATTGCCGCCTCTGCAGGCCCTATTTTTGCCCTCCGCATCCCGTTTTCAGCCTCTGCACACCCAATTTTCAGGCCCCGTGTACCCCATTTTTGGCCTCTGCACGCCCCATTTTCTGCCTCCGCACGTCCCATTTTCAGCCTCCCACATGTCCCATTTTTGGCCTCCGCATCCCATTTTTGGCCACCGTGCGCCCTGTTTTCCACCCGTTCTGATCCCTGCCACCCAGAACAGGCCGAATATGGGGCGCACGGAAGCCAAAATTGGGGCTTCAGAGGCTGAAAACGGGATCCAGAGGCCGAAAATAAGGAGTGCAGAGGCAGTAATAGGCTATGGCAATCCCTGCAGCCTGAAACAGCTGATCATAGGGAGGCCGATCCAACTGACAACCAGCTGCTTGTGCTAATCAGGCTGTGCTGAAGCTGAAACCGGCTGTTTGCTTCAAGGAGGCAGATTGCTGGGAGGCAGAGGCAGATTTTTTTCCCCCTTGTTTTCCTCCCCCAAAGCTAGGTGCGTCTTATACTTCGGAGCACCTTATGCTTCCCCCCCGAAAAAAATACGGTAATTAATTTATATAGCCGCCATGCTCAACACATGACTCGGGAGGATGACCTCACTTGGTCATGCCTCAAGGACCTGATTGTCTCTCAGAACACTTTTTGCATCCCGTTTCCAACTTTATGCTGCAGAAACATGGACCGCCACTAAGTGAGAGAAGAGAAATGGATTGTTGCTCTTTGCTGCTGTCATGTAATTGTCCACAATTTTGCAACCCAAAACTAGAAGGTCTACATGATCTTGAATTGGGATCAGGAATGCTATTCATACCGTCTTCTGTTTTACATTGCCATCCTAATATTGCCTGTACCACTGATATTTGGTAGCTTTGACATTTCCACCCAGACCTTATAGGTATGAAGGAAAGTACGGTAGGCCTGGCCTTGGGAATGCAGGAATGCTATTTTATTATAGTCAAGTAAAATAACAGAATCTTGAACATCTGTCCAAGTTTTTCTCTGCCCCATCTTACAGGTAGCCCTCGACTTACGACTGCAATTGAGCCCAGACTTTCTGTTTCTAAGTGAGACAGTGTTTAAGGGAGTTTTGCCCTGTTTTACAACCTTTCTTGCCACAGTTGTTAAGGGAATCACTGCAGTTGTTAAGTTAGCAACATGGTTGTTAAGTGAATCTGGCTTCCCCGTGGACTCTGCTTGTCAGAAGCTGCAAAAGGCGATCATGCAACCACAGGGATGCTGCAATGATTGTATGTATGAAAAACGGTCCTGAGTCACTTTTTTCAGGGCCGTTGTAACTTTGAACGGTCGCTAAATGAATGCTTGTAAGTCAAGGACTACATGTATACGAAACAAAATCTAGGTAGCGTTAGAGTTTCCTTCTGACAGTGTCCTGTTTCTCAGGATTGTATCATCGTTGGTCAAAGGTCCCTTAGATCAACGGTCCCCAATCTTTCCGGCTTGGTGGCCCAGTTGTGGGGAGGGAGATAGGATGGCTGCGTGCGAGCGATAAGCGTGCACACAAGCACGTTCAGCTCCATTTGCACAAGTGGCAGGCATGAGCTCCCACTAATACGCAAATGGAGCTGCACGCAATTGAAGCTGCGCATGTGCACTTGCCCACTGTTTGCTCAGCCCGGTGGGCTGCGGCCCGGAATTGAGGACCCCTGACTTAGATTACCCACCTTAGATTAATAGATTGCCACTTCTTTCCCCTTGCCCAAGGCCCGGACTATGTTTCTTCAAGTAAGATAGAGTACAAAAGGAACAGAAATAGCAGTGAGGTCTAAATCATGTCTATAATCAGCATTAATTATATCTTACAGGAAACGGTTTGAACACCAGCAGAGAGTTTTGGAGGAAGAAAGAAAAAGGCGTCAGTTCGAAGAACAGAAGCAAAAGCTACGGCTTTTAAGCAGTGTGAAGCCAAAGGTATGCAGTGGCTTATTTATTCAGTGGCAAGACAGCTGGATTTAAATTAATGTCTGTTGAGGAGGGAAATTAAAACAATAAAAACCTAATAATACCAGTGTTTCAACAACACAGTATGGGACAATCCTCAACTTATAGCCATTCATTTAACAACTGCTTGAAGTTACGACAGCACTGGAAACAAGTGACTTACAACCAGTCCTCGTATTTATGACCATCACAGCATTCCCCACGATCTTGTGATCAGAATTCAGGCGCTTGGCAACCAGCATGTATTTAAAACGATCGTATTGTTTAGAAGAATCGTGTGATCTCCATTTTCAACTGCAGTGATTAGCTTAATTGGCAAAAATTTTGTAAAATTGGGTGTGGCTCACTTAACAATCACAACTGAGCCGTGGTGGTGCAGTGGTTAGAATGCCATATTGCAGACTAACTCTGCTCACTGCCAGGAGTTCAATCCTGGCCCGCTCAAGATCGACTCAGCCTTCCATCCTTCCGAAGTTGGTAAAATGAGGACCTAAATTGCTGGGGGCAATAGGCTGACTCTAAACCACTTAAAGATGGTGTATAAAGCACTGTGAAGTGGTATATAAGTCTAAGTACTATCGCTATCGCCTTGCAATGGAAATTCTGATCTGAATTCTGGTGATAAGTTGGGGACTACCTGTTTACCAGAATATAAAATGATAAACTACTTCGACATAAAATGGGTTTTGCTCGTCTGATTTTCCTCGAGGAAATAGCATACTTTGTTTTTGGCAAGTGATAAATGTAATCAGGCTTTCTAAAGTAGTTGAAAATTCTGTTAGAGCTGTTTCATAATAGGGTGTATCAATATGTTTTCAGATGGGTGAAAAAAGCAGAGATGATGCTCTGGAAGCTATTAAAGGGAACCTAGACGGGTTTTCCAGAGATGCTAAACTCCATCCCACGCCAACTGCTCATCCCAAAAATGCAGGTATTCAACTTGGAGACAAGATCTTGCAATAAAAAAAAATGCATGCAGCTTTAAGATGCACAGAAACTTTTAGAGAAACCTGCCAAAGAGAAGCATTTATCAATTTATTGCTTTCAGTGAAAAAAGAAATCTAACACCCTTTTGGGTCATGAATTGCAGGACTTCAATGTGCTTAATTTTAATTGGATTAGGATTCCACCCGTATTAAATTATAGCCAAATTATGTTCAGTTGACTGAGCATGTATGCACTTCGAAACCTAGCAGCCTTTTCAAAACCCTTAAACTGCATCCGTATAAGTTGCCGTTGCAGATTCTCATCTTTTAAGAGCATCGAATTACCGGTTGTGGCTATTAAAAGCTAATGTCCTCAAGATTTTTGTTTCTTTTACAACCCTGTAGTCAGGGGCAACTGAGCGGAGCTGAGAGTTTACCGGCTGGATGCCCTTCCTAACGCCTACTTGCAGTTCGTAGCAGATATTTTCTCTTTGTGCACTGAGAGAACAACACCTGCCACTACTTAGGCTTGAATTCTCAACCTTCTGAGTGGGAGGTGAGTGCCTTCACCACGAGGCCACCATGCTGCTAATGTCCTCAAGAAAATCAAATGCATCTAAAAATAAAGCAGGCATAGGACACTAAAGATTTTTTATCACCTGTGCATCAGTGAAAGCCAATTTAACATAAAGCAGCTGGGATCCTTCAGGGTAAATTCTCAGCTTTCTAAAGGAGTTGGTTCCACTTTTTCTCCAGCAGGGAGCTCAGTAGTGAATGTGCCATCTAACCGATAAAAGTCCTCTGTGCTCTACTCAGCATTTTAAATCACCCCATTTGAATCGAGGCCTTTCTGAGTGATTTTAATGCTTGTAAAAAAAGCAGGAATGGGGACCAGAGAGGAAGCAGCTCTTTCTCCCTTTCACCTCTTGCTGAAAAAGCAAGATTTTCCCCCCCCTCTACAATGGGAAGTTCAGAAGCCATTTACTTCTTCAGCAGGGTAAGCACGTAATGCCATAAAATTTGTGGGATTTTGCATTACCGGCGTGCACCAATCTTTCCTAACACCATCTTGTACAGAGGTGGGTCGGAGGGCAATAACTCAGTAGTTCAAGACATTGAGCTTGTCAACTGACAGCCTCGGTTTGAGACCTGAGCGCCTCACAATGAGGTGAGCTCTTGTTATTTGCCCCCCAGCTCTTGCCCACCTAGCAGTTCGAATGCATGCAAATGTGAGTAGATAAATAGGTACCACTTGGGTGGGAAGGTAACAGCCTTTAGTGTACAGTCGTGCTGGCCACATGACCACGGAAGGGTCTTCAGACAATGTCGGCTCCCTCAGCTAAGAAACAAAGGTGAGCACTGCCCCCATAGAGTCTGACACCACTGGACAAGGAAAACCTTTACAAGGTTGGGCAATGAATTTCCCCAAAGGGCCACATGAGGAATTGGGACTGTTGTGGAAGGCTACAGCAAGAGCTCCTGGCTGCGCTCCACCCACAAGTTGTGGTTCAACCGAGGCAATGGTGAGGGGCTTGGTCCCCTCACCCAGTGATTGTAGCCACCTCCTCAGACTGCATCAGGTAAGAGAAGGGCTCTAGGACAAGTCGGCATGGCCAAGTTGCCACGGAACAATTCAGTGCTGTATTAAACATTTCATTCAGTGACTGTTCCATTCAGTGACACAAGAGCCATGGTGGCGCAGTGGTTAGAATGCAGTGCTGTAGGCTGCTTCTGCCGGCTGCCAGCAGTTCAGCAGTTCGATCCTCACCAGCTCAAGGTTGACTCAGCCTTCCATCCTTCCGAGGTGGGTAAAATGAGGAACCAGATTGTTGGGGGCAAGATGCTGACTCTGTAAACTGCGTAGAAAGGGCTTCAAGCACTGTGAAGCAGCATCTAAGCCTAAGTGCTATTGCTATTTATTATCGATGACCAGGTTTTCCTTGAAATTATTGTAACTCTTGTATTTCTGGGTTGATTTTGGCTACAGTTCCCTTGAAATTAATGTAACTTTGGTATTCATTGAATCGTTTGGCGGCAAGTTCTATGGCAAGATGTCCCATTACAGACCAGGTGAGCACTGTGCAGGCTCAGCAAAGGGCATTCTCTCCTTGCCCTCCTATAGCTGCCACTATTGACTGAAGGTCTAGGGAGGTTCTCAGTCATATCCAGGTCACAGTTGTCCCAAAAGTGCTTTTTTCAAGAGGCAACTGGACTTCCTTGGTTTTTCCTTGGTTTTTCTTCAGAGCTGAAGAAGCTTCTTGGATGAGAAGTGAAATGTCTTCAAAGAAAAACCAAGAAAGTCCAGTTGCCTCTTGAAAAAGGCACCTTTGGGATGGCAACTGGAAGAGCGCACAGCAATTGTGCAGAGCTGGAGCTGACTCAGCTTCCTCTCCTGCCCCCTGCAGTAAGCTTATTTACATTTGATTTCTGATTCCCAATTGACCTCTCCCAGACCGGACGAGGACAGCCAAAAAAGGCGAGATGTGGCCCAGGGGCTATAAAATGCCCAAGTCTGATCTTGTAGGTCAGGGGTGTCAGGATTTCGGCAGTTACTCCAATTAAATCATGAGCCTCAAGCCACACTCCTAAAACTTCAAAGGATTTATTAGAAGTTAACATGCCAGCATTAGCCTGGGCGTAGCCAACTCTGAGATATGTAATTCACTGTCACCCTTGATCCTGCCCTCTGGGTGTATCATCCAACGAAACACATCCATAGCCAAGAATCATGAATCATGCTCTCCAATTAGATTTTTGCATGGCAGAAGCTTCAGTCATCTAATCAGTCTCTGAAGAAAATATGAATGGAATGTACTTTTGATTCCACACTGCTGCCTGCTCTTTGAAACTCCCCCACCCCCTTCTTTCTGTTGACAACTATAAAATGTGTATACAAAATGTTTCATGAGTTGACAAGGGGTGTCAAACTCAATTTCATTGATAGCCGCATCATGGCTGTGTTAACCTCGGGGAGCTGGGGGAGGGGCGTGGTGGCTGGGTGGGTGTGGCCAACTGGGTGGGCGTGTCCAACTTGATGCCACTCTCCAAACTGCTGGCATGTCTCCTCTGCGCATTGGGTAGACCAGGCCGAAGCCACACTGGCTGGCCTCTTACATTTTCCAGAATGGCCCTGCCCACCATGGGCTGGATCCGACCACATCACAACCTGCATCCAGCCCCCAGGCCTTGTGTTTGACACCCCTGTTGTAGGTCCTAGAAAGGAGGACTTCTTTTTTTATTTTATTTTTTTAGGCTCATTGTCCTCCAGAGGTTTCCATCTCATGTGTATGTACATGTCTGTGTTCATTCCATTTCACAGATCATCCCAAACCATCTCATTCTACCGTGTCTGTCTCCCAAACTGCTGCCTTTCTTGACGACGAGGAGTTTAGTGACTTTATTCAGGGACCTGTCGAAACCCCACCATTCGTGCCTCCAACCTCCTCCCAGCCTTTTCAGTCTTGCCATCCTGCTTCTCAAGCTGGGCAGCGGCTTTCAGAGAAGGCTGCAGCCCACCTTCTCCCTCCAGTCCAGTTTCCTGTCACCTCCATCCTCCAGGGTACCGTGGGACCAGTGCCCTATTTCTCTCCTTCTCCAGCTTCACAAAACACTCAGAAAACAGGTAACACACCATGTCTTTCGGGGAGTAAAATATACAGGTAGTCCTTGACTTACGACCTATCCATTTAATGCCTGTTTGAAGTTAACAACCCTGGGGAAAAAAAGCGACTAATGACCAGTTTTCACACTTATGACCATTGCAGCATCCCCATGATCACATGATCAAAATCTGGACGCTTGGCAATTGGTACATATTTATGACAGTTGCCGTGTCCCGTGTGTGTGCGTGTGATGCGATCCCCTTTTGCGTACTTCCAGCCTGTTTGCCATAAGAAAAATCAATGAGGGGAGGGAGATGGATTTGATTGTGTGATTCACTTAACAACAGTGGTGATTCACATAACAAATCAAAAAGTAAAAAAGGTCATAAAATTAGGTGCAACTCAGCCACCTTGGAAATTCTTTGACTATAATTTTTGTTGTTTTATCAATGTATAAAATACAAAGAATCATTGCCCCAATTGTGATCGTAAGTTAAAAACTAATTTGCATAGATGGAGGTGCCTCTTGATGAATCCCTTAATGCAGGAGCAATGAATATATTTTCTCGCTCTCTCTAACCCTGAATTCCAGGAGAGAAATAGACCCCTAATAAATAAATCAGCACCAAAGTTTTGCAGAAAGAAGGAGAACAGCCATTATAGCCAAGTGGTGTGTGTGTGTGTGTGTGTGTGTGTCAAGGCATTTATATCACTTTGACATAAATATATCTAGGCATTTGACAAACTTCTGACCAGATAGCGAGTAAAGTTTCAATTCAGAAAAGCCAGAAATTTTATTTTATTTTATTATTATATATTATTTTATTTTGTTTTATTATTATATATTATTTTATTTTGTTTTATTATTATAGTTTTATTTTATTATTTTATTTTACTCTGTGGTAAGATGAGCAGCCAATACATTTTCTAAATAAAATAAAATAACATTTTATTATTTTATTTATCAAATTTGCGTGGCTGCCCATCGCATGAAAAGCAACTCTGGGCAGTTGACAACCATCAGATGAAATGACACATATATAAACCAATAATAAAAGTCTAAAAAAAATGGTAAAAATTAAATATTATTAGGAACAAAAATACACAAACCCCGAAGCAAAGAGAGAATGATTATATCTACCTCTATGGAGCCACATGGCTCCACTTCCCTGGGTCTCCCCAGGCCTTCTTATATTTTAAATTGTTCTAGTAAATTTATATTTAATTTACATTTACAATTTAGCAACCGTTCAAAGTTAAAATAAACCTTCCGGGAGGCACTTATGACCCAGTTCCAGAGTTCCAACCTGACAACATAGTGGACACTCGCCAACCAGCCTGCACTGAAGCTCTTTGCAGTGTCCTGTTTTATGACATTTTTGCCAAAAACCAACATTTTGGCAACATTTTTGCCAGGACTGGTTCATAGCGGTTCACTTAACGACCGCTGCTAAAAATGTAAAATTGGTTTTTTATTTTTTTATTCATTTACTAGCTCGATACGCATGCTTTGCTACGAAACTATGTGGTCGGGCTTAGTTTTTGGGGAGGAAAATAAGGGGGAGGGGAATTGTGCCTCTGCCTACCAGCATCCATCGGTATTCATCTGGCTAGTGTCCTGTCAGTGTGTGAGAGAGTTGAGGGCTATTTGGAAACTGAAGCAGTATTTGCTGTGTGAGCAAGAAGGAGACAGCAAGGAGCCTGGGCGTGGCTTAGCTCAACTATTCTGTGCTAAAGCTGCTTGGTGCTATGAAAATAAAACTGAAACTCCTCTCCTCTGCTTGTGCTTTGCATTTGGAATAGATTTCCTTTCAGGTGTGGAGTGAGAGTAGAACTCAGCATCAGAGCCTGTTAATAATAATACACAAAATACTAATGCTCTGATGGTCATTTCAAAAAACCCTTTCTTAGTGAGCACCTAGAAGCCAAGAGGAACATACGTGCCAAATTTCAAGTTTATAGGCTTTACGGTTCTGGAGATTTTGTGATGATGCATGAGTGGTATTTCACGAGGAGAATAAGGGAGGGAGAAGGGAAGGGAAAAGTGTAGGGCAAAGAGAAAAAAGAAAGAAAAGGCACTGACTTCCAACTCTCTTTGGTGCAGCAACATAACAGCATCAAACCTCAACTTTTTACTTTTACATAATAGCATAAACAAGCCCTTTCTATAACAACAAACCCATCTTAATTGGTAAAAACCCAAAATCAAAAGTTGTATTTTCACCCCACCTCAAAATACAAAAGACCAGAAGTTTCCAAGTACTGTAGAAGCAAAATTAATTGTGTGGTTTTTTAAAAACTCTTTAATCAAAGCAGTCACTTTAGCCATCTCCGCTAACTCTGTCAACTTTTGCAGCGTAAAATTGGTTTCACTTTATGACCATCACAACTTCCATTCCTGATGGGCGGGCTCCGTTAGGTTCCTACGTCGAGGACTATCTGTATTGGCAGAATCTTTAAGGACTGACGTGACCCAGTGACAATCATCCTCTTTGAAAATTGTTACTGAGTCACACCAGCCCTTCTTTGTGGGTCTGTGGGTGCGTTTGTGTTTCCCCTTTCGCCTGTGAGATTAAGGAATGGAAATAAGGAGAAATTTCCTGACAGTGAGAACCATCAACCCATGGAACAGAAGTTGTCTTTGGAAGTTTTGGGTGCTTCATCACTTGAGACTTTCAAGAAGAGACTGGACTGGCATTTGTCAGAAATGGTGTAGGGTCTTCTGCTTGAGCAGGAGGTTGGACTAGATGACCTATAAGGTCCCTTCCAACTCTGTTAATCTGTGATGGGATAAAGCTTGTAAAGTGAAGTGCAATTTAGCCAGTGCCTCTAGTTACAGGCCCTGGGGAATTACAGGCCCTGGGGAATGTCCCCCTTTCCCTGGTGTGGCCTGCTGGACTATCCATGGCCTACCTTAATGACGGATCTTGGGATCCTGAGAGGTGGCATAGTGCAAAAAGGGGTTTGGAGTTTATAAGAAGAAGGGTTTTAAGGGGTCTTTGTATAATTTTTTAGCTAAATTTTTAAGGGGATTAGGGAGCGGGGTGGGATGTAGGGTCTGGTTGGAACTTGGGGGGTGTTCTGCCAGATCAGTTCCAGTCCAGGTCAGGGAGGGTGTGGCAGGGAGGGGCTCTCCGAGACTCTGGGGGAAGAGGTGGGGGTTGCGATCCCCACGGTGATTGGGAACGGCAGTAGATGGATGAACAGAGGGTCATATCGAAACCTGGGAGCGTGCCCCTGCTGTCTTCAAGCGGTGGTGCGCTCCGACCCTCTTGTTTCTGTCCGCTTCCCTGGGGATATGGAAGAGCAGGCCCCTGAGCTCAGGTTGGTCTATTTAAATGCCAGGTCTGTGATGAACAAAGCTCCCCTCATCCGTGAGTTGATCGAGGAGGAAGACGCGGACCTGGCTTGCATTACGGAGACCTGGTTGGCCCAGAGGGAGGAGTCCCTCTGATTGAGCTGTGCCCGCCAGGTTTCCGTGTGCTGCACCAACCTCAAGCCCAGGGTACGGGCGGGGTGGTGGTGGCAGTTATTAGGGAGACCCTTTGTCTGCGGGAGACCACTGTCCCACAGATAGGCGGGTGTGAGTCTCTCCTCCTGAGGTGGGGCCCTGGCGGTCAGTTGGGCCTGTTGCTCACATACCTCTCTCCCAGCTGCGTGACAATGGCCCTGCCTAAGCTACTTGACGCGCTGTCGGGGTTGGCGGTTGAGTTCCCCAGACTTATTGTTCTGGGGGATTTCAACCTGCCATCTCTGGGTGGGGCGTCGGGGATGGATCGGGAGTTCATGGCTACTATGATGGCCATGGACCTGACCCAAATAATTCACGGTCCGACTCATGGTGGAAGGCACCAGCACGCTCAACCTTGTTTTTATCTCTGGACAGTGGTTTAATGATCTGGGTGGGGGAATCACCAACTATTCAACCCCTGTCATGGACCGATCATTATCTCCTCCGGCTGGGCTTCCAGTATGCCACCCCTTGTCGCTGGGATGTGGAACCGACTAGGTGGTTCCGTCCCAGGCGCCTAATGGACCCGGAAAGGTTCCAGGTGGCACTTGGGTTGATTCCTGCCTCCCTTACCCACAGCCCAGCCGAGGCCCTGGTGGACGCCTGGCAAAAGGCTGCCTCCAAGGCTCTCGACCGCATTGTACCTTTACGGCCTCTGACCTGGTGCAGATCCCGGTTGGCTCCCTGGTTTTCCGCGGATATCCAGGAGATGAAGCGCCGGAGGAGGGGCCTAGAGAGCAGTTGGAGGTCCAGTCAGTCTGAATCTGATCGATCGCAGTTAAGAACCTTTACTAGGTCTTATTTTGCGGCAATGGGAGTGGCAAAGTATGCTTACTTCTCCGCTCTCATTGTGTCCGCAGATAAAGGCCCGGCCGCCCTGTTTGGGGTCACCCGTTCCCTCCTTAATCAGGGGACGAGGGAGGACCCTTTGCAGGGGCAGGCCGAGGAGTTTAGTCAACATCTGTCGGACAAGATCGCTCAGATCGGGCGGCCTGGACTTCGACTGGTCAGAGTCTTGACCGGGGGGAAGCAACTGGTTTTGTAGATACCATTTGGGAAGAATTCAGTCCTGTGACTCTGGATGAAGTGGACAGGATCATGGGGAAACTGAGTGCCGCCACGTGTTTATTGGACCCGTGTCCCTCCTGGCTGGTTTATGCCACCTGGGAGGTTACACGAGGCTGGCTCCAGGCAATGGTCAACGCTTCTTTGAGTGAGGGATGCTTCCCCTCCGCCTTGAAGGAGGTGGGGGTGAGGACCCTCCTCAAGAAGCCTGCCCTGGACCCGGCTATTTTGAACAATTTTCATCCCGTCTCAACCTTAACTTTGTTGCGAAGGTTGTTGAGCTATGGTGGCCCGACAGCTTCCGATGTTCCTGGAGGAAACTGATTATCTGGATCCGTATCAATCGGGTTTCAGGCCCGGGTACAGCATGGAGACGGCATTGGTCGTGCTGGTGGATGATCTCTGGCGGGCTTGGGACAGAGATTACTCCTCTGTCCTGGTCCTATTAGATCTCTCAGCGGATTTTGATACCATTGACCATGGTATCTTATGCGGCAGCCTCGAGGGTTGGGAGTGGGAGGCACTGTTTTACTGTGGTTCTCCTCCTACCTCTCGGGTCGCTCACAGTCGGTGTTGGCAGTGGGACTGAGGTCGACCCCGAGGCCCCTCACTTGTGGGGTGCCCCAGGGGTCGGTCCTATCTCCCCTCCTGTTCAACATCTATATGAAGCCTCTGGGTGAGATCATCCGTGGTTTTGGGGTGAGGTATCATCAATGCGCTGATGATACCCAGCTTTATCTCCACCCCAAACCAACCCAGTGATGCCCTCGGCGTGATGTCCCGATGCCTGGAAGCAGTGCATTATCTGGATGGGGAGGAACAGGCTTGACTCAACCCTGCCAAGACCGGTGGCTGTACGTACCGGCATCTCGGATTGTCCAGGATGTTCCATCTTTGGTTATCGGGGGAGAGGTGTTACCCGCCCGTAGAAAGGGCGCGCAACTTAGGCGTCCTTCTGGACGCACGGCTCAGTTTGGAAGATCATGTAGGAGCCGTGGCCAGGGGGACATTTGCTCAGGTTCGCCTTGTGCACCAGTTGCACCCCTATCTGGACCGAGATGCCTTACATACGGTTACCCATGCACTCGTTACCTCCCGTATAGACTACTGCAGTGCTCTCTACATGGGGCTGCCCTTGAGGACCACTCAGAGGCTTCAGCTGGTACAAAATGCAGCCGCGTGGGTTGTGATGGGAGTATCCCAATACTCCTATATCACACCCTCCTGTGAGCTGCATTGGTTGCCGGTTGCCCTCCGGGTGAGATTCAAGGTGCTGGTAATCACCTATAAAGCCCTACATGGCTTAGGTCCGGGGTATTTGCAGGAGCACCTACTGCCAGCAACAACTTCCCATCGCCCCATGCACTCCCACAGACAGAGCCTCCTCAGGGTGCCGTTGGCCAGACAGTGTTGACTGGCGACCCACAGGGGGAGAGCCTTCTCTGTGGGTGCGCCCACCCTTTGGAATCAGCGGCCCTTGGAGCTCCGGATGGCTCCTGACCTTCGATCCTTCCGTCACGACCTGAAAAAATGACTTTTTCAACAGGCCGACCTGGACTGATGGTTTTTTTTTATTAATTGGTTTGTTGGTTTTATTTATGTAAATTGGGATGTTTATTGAATAGCTTTTAAAAATTTTATGTTGTACGTTTTTTATTGTTGTGAGCCACCCTGAGTCCTTCGGGAGATAGGGTGGCATAGAAATCCCCAAAATAAATAAATAAATAAATAATTGCTCCTTTTATTCACCCAGGCCATTTCTTAGAAGACAAGCCATTGGCACCTCCCGGGTTGAGTGATTTTGGGCACACTCAGACCAAACTGAAGGCACCTGAGGTTGAGCTCAGTGCTGCCACTTCTGCTGTAAACAGCCCTGGTCCCCAGTTAGCAGCCAGTGGCAGGAGGTCCCTGGGGGCGCTTCCCAAGGGAGCCCCCCATCCAGAGGCAAACAAGGCTTCAGAACAAAAGCTGCCAGTTCAAGAGTGCGGTGAGCAAATCTGTTGTTTTCAGCCCAGGTGGATGCTTGCTTCACTGTTCTAACCGCTTAAGGTGAATGCTGGGTAATTTTGCTCTGAATCCCTGCTTGAATCATAACAACGAAGCACCTTTTATCCTGACTCACCACATAATACAGTGTTGTCCCTTAACCAGCTCTCTGCATACGTTTTGAGCCTGTTCTCTTTTCCAAGCAAAACATTATTCC
>CM019148.1:10298069-10334511 GCA_009733165.1 Naja naja | reverse complement strand
CTTTCTTCCTTCCTTCCTTTTTCTTCTTCCTTCCTTCCTTCCTTTCCTTCCTTCTGTCTTTCCTTTTTCCTTCTTTCCTTTCTTCCTTCCTTCTTTCTCCTTCCTTCCTTCCTTCCTTCCTTCCTTCCTTCCTTCCTTCCTTCCTTTCCTTCCTTCTGTCTTTCCTTCCTTCCTTTTCCTCCTTTCTTTCCTTTCTTCCTTCTTTCCTTCCTTCCTTTTTCCTTCCTTCTTTCCTCCCTCCCTCCCTCCCTCCCTTCCCTTTAATAATCTAAAGTTGCCAACTTCCCATCTGTCTTCTGCTTAAAGGGCTGCTCTGTTTTAAGATTTAAAAAGAAAAATCTAAGAATAGTCAGAGCCTTCACGCTGCTGGTTAGCATTAGCAGCAGTTGAGCAGCACGCTTGACCACCTGCTGAACAATCCCTTGACTGCATCTTTTATTTTTATTTATCATATTCATATGACGGCCCATCTTACAAGCGTGTGGCTCTGGATGGCGTACAACAGTTTTGCAAGTTATTCATTGTACATCCATTTCTATGACTCTTTCACCCACACCATTAATACCTGCAAAGTTTGTGTTATTTGGTGCCCTCTTCTTGTCTTTGGCCACACTTAAGCTGCTAACCTAAATATATCTCGGTTTCCAATCCTATTTAAAAGCACATTTATGAAAGTTTCAGCGGTGGTATTTCTGCTTATCTGGCAGCACTTGAGCTTCTGAATGGATTTTTTGGTGCTTGTTTTGTGTGTGTGTGTGGTTGTTCATCTCCCTGAGAGTGTTTTGCAGAAAGTTAACACTATACACCTGTTGCTCCAGAGCTGTGATTTGAATGCAGAAACGCTTGCTTGTTTGTCTTGAACCAATCAGCGTTTTATTTCTTTAACCATCTCTGGAGAGCTGATTCCTTTCTTTGAACTACTCTTGATAGATGTGTCCCAACGGAGTCGTTTGTTTTAGCTATTTTCTAAAGATTTGTCTTTTTGCGTGTGTCTGTGTCTTTAGGCGTTGGAGTTTTTCCTTCCCAGGACCCAATCCAGCAAATGATGCCTCTGTGGATTTACAATGATAATTTAGTTCCAGGTAATAATTAATAAAATGATGAGGATAAATACTGTATTCAGGCAGGAAATGTCATTTTCATGTTATTATCAGCATTTTCTTCTTGTTCTTTACACTATTATACAACATTATGCAACATTTTCTTCTTGTTCTTTACACTATTGACAAAGTATCGTGCTAAATTTTGATCAGGCAACACAATTTTAACTTGGGTCCTATTGTCAAGGATGTTATTTTGCAGGTTTCAAAAAAAAAGCCAAAGTGGTTAAGGCACCAGAGTACAAACCAGGAAACTGTGAGTTCTAGTCCTGTTTTGGGCTCAAAGCCAGCTGGGTGCTCTTAGGCCAGTCACTTTCTCCCAGCCCTAGGAAGTGGACAATGGTAAACCACTCTTGAAAAACCTTGCCAAGAAAACTGCAGGGACTTATCTGGGCAGTTATAAGAGTTAAAACTGACCCCCCCCCTTTTTTTTTTCCCAAGAGGCAGCTGGACCTTCTGGTTTTTCTTTAAAGACATTTGGCTTCTCATCCAAGAAGACTTAAAACTGACTTGAAGGTGCATGCACATATATGCACCCACATGCGCACACACACATACACACACAATCGCAGCTAACCTTTCAGAAGCAGTTAGTGAAATTCAGTAAAAGGCAAAATCCATCCATAGTTAAGGAAAGTGACCTCTTTACGGCAGTTCAGTTTTGATGACTGAATTCATCATCTTTGCCAGTTTGGTCTAGGGCAGAGGTCCATGGGCAGGTACCAATTGACAGCATTCCAGAAACCGGGCCGCACAAACCAGGAAAGCCCCATCCGCGGGATGAAGGCAGCATGCGAAACCACCACCCCTCCAGTCCGCGGAAAAAATCTACCTCTGCAGAACCGGTCCCTGGTGCCCAAATGGTTGAGGGGCGCCCTTGTCTAAGGGTTAAGGCATGATCTCAAACCCTCCCTTAGCAATGAAAGGCAGCTGGGTGACTTCAGGCCAGTCACTCTTTCTCACCTCGCCTCCACAGGGTTGTCGTTGTGGGGAAAATAGGAGGAAGGGTTGTCGTCGTGGGGAAAATAGGAGGAAGAAGGATCACTAGATATGTTCTCCGCCTTGAGTTGTTTACGAAAACAATAAAGGTGGGATATAAATTAAATAAATCAGGTTAATGTTTGAGGGCAGAAAAGGCCCGACCTTTCGAATTTGCTTGAGTTTGCTGCATTTAATCTCTTGGACCAAATCCTTTCCTTCCCAGATCTTTATAAGAAGATTCTCGAAACCACCATGACACCATCCGGAATAGACACCGGCAAACTCTATCCAATTCTGATGTCCTCTGGGCTTCCCAGGGAAACTCTTGGGCAAATTTGGGCATTAGCCAATCGCACCACTCCAGGGAAGCTGACAAAAGAAGAACTCTACACCGTCTTGGCTATGATTGCGCTAACTCAGGTAGGAATCAGGATCAGAGATAAAACTGGAGGGGAACATCCTTAATGGCTCGTCTATCGAGGGGCAGCATTACGTGCAAATACCGGCAGTCTTCAACTTACAACCGTTCATTTAGTGACCATTGGAAGTTACTGCGGCACTGAAAAAAGTGGCCTATGACCATTTTTCATATTTATGACCATTGCAGCATCCCCGTATGAATGTGATCAAAATTCTTATGCTTGGCAATTGGCTCATACTTACGACAGTTGCCATGTCCCGGGGTCACGGGATCAACCTTGTTGGCCTCCTTCTGACAAGCAAATTCAATGGGGAAGCCGGATTCACTTCAGAACGTGTTACTCACTTAGTAAGTGCAGGGATTCATTTAAGAACAGTGGCAAGAAAGGTCGTAAAGTGGGGCACAATTTCCTTAGTAACAGGAATTTTGGGCTCTGTTGTGGTCGTAAGTTGAGAACTACCTGTACTCCTAGTGTTTAGCGTCAGTTAAGATTACCAGAATTTCCCGTGGAACCTAAGAGGGTAATGGAGATGTAAAGCTTTCAAATCTGAGGAGCCATCGCACCCTGATGGGACTAGCCCAGAGGTGTCAAACTCAATTTCATTGAGGGCCATATCAGGGTTGTGTTTGACCTTGGGGGGCCAAGGTGGGTGGGGCCAGCTTGATGTCATTCATGTCAGGGGGTGCCTGTGGTGGCCTGAGCACTCTGCCAGTGAAAACGGCTCCCAAGTTCCGTTTTGGCTGTGACGGCCTCCTGTAACTGTCTGCCATTGAAAACGGAGCTCGGTGTCAACTCATAAAACATTTTGTACACATGTTTTATAGTTGTCAACAGAAAGAAGCGGGGGGAGTTTCAAAAAGCAGGCAGCAGTGTGGAATCTAAAGTACATTCCATTCATATTTTCTTCAGAGACTGATTAGATGACTGAAGCTTCTGCCATGCAAAAATCTAATTGGAGAGCATGATTGATGACTCTTGGCTATGGACAGAGGGGTGGGGGGGAAAGCAGGATCAAGGGTGACAGTGAATTATGTATCTTAGAGTTGGCTACACCCAGGCTAATGCCAGCATGTTAACTTCTAATAAATCCTTTGTAGTTTTGGGAATGTGGCTCGAGGCTCATGATTTAATTGGAGTAACTGCCGGAATCCTGACACTCGGGAGGGCTGCACACGGCCCTCCTGAGCTCCATTTTCACTGGCAGAGGCACCGCGGACCAGTCCTTTTCCATCCTGTTTCCAGGATGGCCCCATGGGCCAGATCTAAGCACCCCACAGGTTGAATCTGGCCCACGGGCCTTGAGTTTGATGCTACTGGACTAGCCCATCCAACCTGTTTCAGCAAAAAGGACTTCAGATCCCATTTGCCAAAGAAGGTTGGCTGGCAGGTCCTTTTCTGCAGTGGCCCCCACCCTCTTAATATTCTCCTGCTGGAGGTCGGGCCTGCCCTGACGGACTCTCCTGGCTTTCCAGAAGATCCTAAAAGCTTGCTCTGCCACTTGGCCAGGGCTTCTGGTTTTGTCATTTGGCCTATGATCCTGAAGCTCACCACAATGGTGGCTGACGGGGTAAGACGATGTCTCATTCATGTCTGTGTCTTGATCCAGGTTTTGGTATAGTTTTGTAATCATAATCTGTTCAGTTTTAAATCATGTAATATTTTAAATATTTTTTTGTTTATTTTCTAATTTGTAAGCCCACCTAGAGTCACCTGGTATATAAATAAAGTAGCTAATTTTTATTGCATCACAGGTAGTCCTTGGGTTATGATTGTAATTGAGCCTGGTAATTAATGGTCATAAGTCACACTAGTTGTTAAAAGGAGGACACCACATGGCCAAACCCAATTTTGGACTATTTTTGTAGCTGCTGCTAAGCGAACGCCACTGTTGTTAAAGAACTGCCACAGTTGTTAAGCAAACCACCTGTTTGCTGTGGGGCAGGTTTTGCTGGAAACCAGAAATAAATGATTTCTAGCAGAAACGTAAATTGGGGTCAAGGGACCATGGGACACTGCAAACAGCCATAAATGCAAGACAGTTGCAGAGCATCCAAAATGTGATCACGTGGCCAGGGAGGGGTAATGTCTGGGTTATAATGTTCCACCATAACTTTGGAGGGGCCACCATAACTTTGAACAGTCACTAAGCAACCAGTGGTAACACAAAGCCTTTTTGTAATTCGTTTTCTGGGTTTTCGCAACACACTGAAACGAACTAGCCAAACTGGTTTACACACAACAGTTTACACACAACAACGTTAAGCCAAAACTAACGTTAGCGCCGATTAAGTTTTACCTGGTGTGCAAATGCTTTAATGGACTTGGTTGTACGAACACTCTGTTTTCTGCGTCTTTCCCTCCCTCATACAGAGAGGAGTTCCAGCCATGAGCCCCGAAGGTTTAAACCAGTTTCCTTCTGCCCCCATCCCGACCTTAAGTGGGCTTCAGATGGCCATCCCTGTCACAGTGAGCCAGCAGCCTTTGATGCCTCCTGGGCCACCGGTTTCCATGCCTCTTAGTATAGGACCAGCAGTGGTGGGGATCAACATGGTGGCGCCAGTGGGTGGAGCCACCACACAGGCTTCCAGCAGTTTCATCCAACCTTTCCCTGCAAAACAGGTTAGTGTTGATATATTCCCCATCACAAGGTATCCTTATTCATGGTTTAAGACAGCTTGTTCTTTTAGCTTTTGACTTTCAGCCGTGGAATTCAAGCATCTGTCTGAACATATTATCTAGACCAGGGATGGTCAAAGCACCTGAAGGAAGGACAAAAAGTAGTGGATGGAAACTCATCAAGGAGAGAAGCAACCTCGAACTAAGGAGAAATTTCCTGAGAGTTAGAACAATTAATCAGTGGAACAACTTGCCTCCAGATGTTGTGAATGCTCCATCACTAGAGGTTTTTAAGAAGATTGGACAGCCATATGCCTGCAATTTATTTATTTATTTGATGGGATTTCTATGCCACCCTATCTCCCGAAGGACTCAGGGCGGCTTATAATAATAAAAAAATATAATACGAATATTAAAAAAACAATTAAATTTGAAATCCCAATAACCAATTAAAATTAATAAAAACTGTCAATAAAACCCATCCCCTCCATCAGTCCAGGTCGGCAAGTTGGAAAAGCCAAGTTTTCAGGCCACAACGGAAGGATCGGAGGCCAGGGGCCACCCGAAGCTCCAGGGACAGCTGATTCCATAGGGTGGGTGCTCCCACAGAGAAGGCCCTACCACTAGGGGTCGCCAGCTGACATTATCTGGCCAACGGCACCCCAAGGAGGCCCTGCCTATGGGAGCGCACGGGACGTTGGGAAGCCATTCCAGGCAGCAGGGTCTCCGCAAATACCCCGGTCCTAAGCCATGAAGGGGTTCATACCAGCACCTTGAATCTCACCTGGAGGGCAACTGGTAACCAGTGCAGCTCACGCAGGAGGGGTGTAACATGGGAGTATTGGGACACTCCCATCACAACCCGCGCCGCTGCATTCTGGACAGGTTGAAGCCTCCAAGTGGTCCTCAAGGGCAGCCCCATGTAAAGAAATGCCATGGGGGTCACCTGTTTGAACACGGGGTTGGATTAAAGTCCCTTCCAACTCTGTTATTCTATTATTCTGTATCAGGGGTGGTATGCTACTGGTTTGGCCCGGTTCAGCCGAACGGGTAGTAAAAAAAGAAGGCTCCCACGATCAGCTGAGAGCAGGAAAAAATGCTGAGGGGAGAAAGAAGAGAAGAGGGCAGGATCGGCCCTCCCACCTGCTCCTGTGCTTTTCTCTCCTTTATCCTCTCAGCTGATTGGCGCTGCAGGCCTCAGCTGGTGTGGGGAAAGCTGCGCATGCATTAGGTGTGCACACGGGCGCAATCACCAAACTGGTAGTGGAACAGGTTAGGATCCCACTGCTGTTCTGTTTGGCAACTTGATGACCCGTGGGTTTCAGTTCCCAGAATTCCTGAGCCAGCCATGCTTATGATACTAATTTAGAGACAGTTATTTTTATGCTTTTGTAATTTTGTAGGCTTCCCATAGAATTCTGGGAGTTGAAGTCCATGGGTCGTCAAGTTGCCATACTGGCTCCTGGCCTAGACCAATTATTTTGGAGCAGCAGCTCATTAAAGGAAAGGGAGGCAGGCTTGTGCAGAGAACTGATTTCTGCTCTGGACGGACATTCTTTTCTCCTCTGCAATATGACAATGTAGGAGCTTATAGATTCATGAACTATAAATTAAAAAAATGATTTGCTTTTAGGTGTATATGAACAACAAAGCTTTCAGGTTTTCAACCAATCAGAATAGAGCTGGAAGGGACGTTTTAGTCCTCAAGCAGAAGACCCTATACCAGGTGTGTCAAACTGGCAGCTCGTGGGCCAGATGTGTCACGCGCAAGCCATGCCCACCCCAGCTCCGTGAAGGGGAAAAACGTTGCGAGTTTGACACCCATGCCCTATACCATTTCAGACAAGTGACTGTCAAGCCTTTTCTTAAAAACCTGCAGTGGTGAGCATCTAGAACTTCTGATGGCAAGTTCCAATGGTTAATTGTCCTCACCGTTAGAACATTTATCTCCTTGGTTCTAGATTGCGTCTCTCCTTGCTCAGTTTCTATCCATTGTTTCTTGTCTTGCCTTCTGGTGCTTTGGAAAATAAATTGACCCCCACCTCTTTGGGGCAGCCTTTTATTTGGTAGAAATGAAATGCTCCACTTGACAATTGGAAAAAGGTTATTGAATTCAATTTCTGTTGGTTTGGTCTATAAATGCCTAAACGAGAACTGAGGTCATGACCCTCCTCATATTATGGAGTTCCAACGCCCATCAGCCTCAGGCAACATGGCCAAAGGTCATGGATGATAGAAGTTAGGGTGCAGCAACATCTGAGGGTTTCAGATCTGCTCTTACAAAACAGATTGAAATTCCAGGGAAATCTGGATCTACACATAAACCTGTGCATTTATTCAGCTTGTCTCCAGAATTCTTGACCCAACTGAAGCGGAAGACAACCAGAGATGGGATTTTTAAATTTGCTTTGTGTAGGAAAGGACCTTTTACCTATCAAGGTATATAAGTTTTTATTGTAAAAAGAATATTTGTAGCTCGGGGATGAACTGTAGGTATGTACTGAGTAGATTTGAAGCTATTTGGTTTTAATCTGTATCAGGTTTATTGGATTTATCCAATTTCTGTACCCACATTGTGTCATACTAGGCAGTTTACAAATAAAATAAAATCTTACAGAAGCCATAGTTAAAAACAAAACACTGATAAAGGAGGATATTTGTAGCGTAGAGTTGAAATGAGGGGGTCCTTCTTGCTCTCTGAGCTTAGAAGAGCCATGGGGGCACAATGGTTAGAGTGCAGTACCGCAGGCTATTTCTGCTGATTGCTGCTGGCTGCCTGCAATTTGGCAGTTCAAATCCCACCAGGCTCAAGGTTGACTCAGCCTTCCGAGGTGGGTAAAATGAGGACCCAAATTGTTAGGGGCAATAGGCTGACTCTGTAAACCACTTAGAGAGGGCTGTAAAAAACTGCAAAGCGGTATGTAAGTCTAAGTGCTGTTGCTGCTGCAATCTGTTTTTTTGCAGACATTTGTCTGAAATGATTGTAGGGTTTCCTGCCTGAGGAGGGGGCTGGACTAGAAGACCTCCAAGGTCCCTTTCAGCTTCTATTCTACTCTAAATTCTATTCAATTCTATTCTAAATTCTATTCTATTTCTATTCTAATCTATTTCTATTCTACTCTAATTCTATTCTATTTCTATTCTTATTCTATTTCTATTCTATTTCTATTCCTATTCTATTCAATTTCTATTTCTATTCTATTTCTATTCTATTCTTATTCTATTTCTATTCTATTCTATTCTCTTGCAAAAAGCTCTTAACGTTTCCTCCAAATCTCTAGGTTGCAAAAACAGATGATGATGACTTCCAGGATTTCCAAGATGCGTCCAAGTCGGGTGGACTTGATGATACTTTTACAGATTTCCAAGGGGAAGCACCTGGATCCAAGAAAACGTTAGCAGCACAGCAGCGGAGCAGGTAGAGAATTTGACACTCTTGTGTAACTATCGTTTTTTGCATAACGCTTTTTAATCAAGCCGAGAAGATATAGACCAGGTCAGTATTTCTCAGCCTCGACAACTTTGGAATGCGTGGACTTGAATTCCCAGAATTTCCCAGCGAGCATGGCACGCATCTTAAAAGTTGCTGAGATTGTGAATCTCTGGACCCAGTTACCAGTTGCTCTTGGGCCGTGTACATTATTCTCAGCTAATGAGAAGGATGGTAGCCATCAGTTTTGGAGAGTGGGCCAGTTCAGGTCGTCTTCAACGATCACCATTTGGACTTGCCAAAAAGCAAAAAAAAAAACTGGACAAAAATACATACGTGGTTGGAAAAAATGATAAAACAGCATATTGATTTGAAGCCAGAAATATTTCTATTGGGGATTCTTCCAGAAAAGTATAGTAAGGAAAATGCATATTTAGTTATTCATATATTATATATTATAATATCATATATTAACTGCTGCTAGAATTATATTTGCCACAAAACTGGAAGAGTGAAGAGATGCCTACAGACAAGAATGTGATTAGGAAAGTATTAGAATGTGCAGAAATGAACAGACCAATGCTTGCAATTAAGGAGAAAGAGCAAACTGGATATTATATGACATGGGATTTATTTTATCAATGGTTAAATAACAAAAATGGAAGTTAGAAACAGGGAAACAAAATAAAGAAAATATGTTAAAAGAGAGAAGCAAATATTATGATTAATATGTTGAATATTATTTTAATATTGTAGAATTAATATGTGGAATATTGCTATTTTAATATTGCAGAATCTATACCAATGTAATGAATGATGTTGCAAATTTTGATTACTGTTCAACAAAGATACTTGTACCCAGACAACACACTGTTCAACTGAAGATGGAATTATTATATTAAAAATAAAAAATGTAATAATAATAATAAAAACTTACAACCACCATCAAGCCCAACATTTCTGTTGCTAAGTGAGACAGATGTTAAGGGAGTTCTGTCCCATTTTACAACCTTTCTTGCTACAGTTGTTAAGTGGATCACTGCAGTTGTTAAACTAGTAACATGATTTTTAAGTGAATCTGGCTTCCCCATTGACCTTGCTTGTCCGAAGGTTGCAAAAGGGGATCATCTCACCCTGTCATAAACATGAGCCAGTTACCAATTTTAATCACATGACCATGGAATCAAATAGGGCATCCTCGGTGTCTTAAGTGAATCACTGCAGTTGAAGAGCCATGGTGACGCAGTGGTTAGGTGGCTCAGTGATGAGAATGCTGCATAGCAAGCTAAATCTGCTGGCTGCCAGCAGTTCGATTCTCACCGGCTCAAGGTTGACTCATCCTTCCATCCTTCCGAGGTCAGTAAAATGAGGACAATAAACTGCTAGAGAGAGTTCTAAATGCACTACGAAGCAGTATGTAAGTCTATTATTGCTATTGCAGTCTAACTCTGCCCACTTCCAGGAGTTCAATCCTGATCGCTCAAGGTTGACTTAGACTTCCATCCTTCTGAGGTCAGTAAAATGAGGGCAATAGGCTGACTCTATAAACTGCTTACAGAGGGCTGTACAGCACAGTGGAGCAATATATAAATTTAAGTGCTATTGCTAAGTGCTCTTGCTTTTGGTAAGTTAGTAACATGGTTGTTAAGTGAATCTGACTTTCCCATTGACTTTGTTTAACTCGCTTAACAAATGTCTCGGTTAGCAACATAAATTTTGGGCTCAATTGGGGTAGTAGGTTGAGGACTACCTGTAATTTGGTTGTTTTCTTTCAAAAAAAAAATAATTGGAAGCTGTGCCATGTGGTTGGTGGGCTTAGTGGTCTCAGGAAGAGGCCTATGGATCACAAGTTACCAAGCTTTATTCTTAACCCATAATTTCCTTACTTGCCTGTCATTATGTCTTTAAAGAGGCATGTCCAGCGGTGGCTCAATAAAAGGGCAAGTGTCAGCGGCAGCAAAATATTGCAGTGCAGAATGATTCTGCATTTTTCCTGGGGATCCTTTTCCTCACTTTAAGTTTCCTTTTGTTTGTTTGTTTTGCCATTCCACTTTTAATGTTCAGTAACCCCTACCGTGTTTCCCCGAAAATAAGACCTACCCCGAAAGTAAGACCTAGCACTATTTTCTAAACCTGCCCTAATATAAGACCTACCCTGAAAATAAGACCTAGTGTAAATCTCCAGTTCCAGGAAGACTTTTCAGGGAGCAACCGTGCACCCAAACACCCCCTACACACTCACACCCACTATTTGGCACCATAAATATATAAGACCTGCCCCGAAAATAAGACCTAGTGTGTTTTTGGGAGCCAAAAAAAATATAAGACAGTGTCTTATTTTCAGGGAAACACGGTATGTGTGCAGTGTGTATACAACCAATTTAATATATACAACCAATTTAATATTTGCTGCTAATCATCAAATCACATAAACAGGTTATTTATTTCTTCTTATTTAAGAACATTTATATGGCCACCCAACACACTCTCAGTGACTCTGGGTGGCTTATTTCCAGGGCCTGTATATGTAAATCTTTTATAATTTTCTTTTCTTTGGCAAACCGTGGAGGTTTTCCAATCCTCATTAAGTATTGCATTCTTCCTCTTGGATCAAAGCTACATTACAGGTAGTCCTTGATTTGCAACAGTTCATTTAGTGACCGTTTGAAGCTACAATGGCACTGAAAAAAGTAAGTTATGAATATTTTTCAAACAACTGTTTCAGCATCCCCATGATCACATGATTTGGTGTGGAGCCTTCTTGGAATTGTTGAAAGGAGTGTGTAGTTGTAGACCAGGGGTGTCAAAGTGGTTTTTTTCAGTGGGCCGGATCAGCATTGTAGTTCAGGGGGAGAGACAAGATGGACGACTCCTGCAGCACCCTGCTGGCCCAAATGGGGCCTGGGCGTGTGCCACCCCCTCTGCCCCATTTTCGGCCTGCAGCAGTGCCTGGCAAAACGAGCCACCCAGGGACCCTGCGAAGCTCCCCCACGACCCGTTTTTGGCCAGTCGAGTGCTGCTGGAGGCTGGGGAAGCAACCGTCATAAATGTTGTTTACTAAGCAACTGTATCTTATGCTTTATGAAGATGGTGTTTTATGATTATGATCATGATTTATCACTTGTTGCTTGTATGTACACTGAGAGCTTATGCACCGGAGACCAATTCCTTGTGTGTCCAATCACACTTGTCTGTTAGGATATGTGCAGAGTAACCTAGGATAACATAACAAGGATATGCACATGGAAACGTTTATGAGAACAGTTATGAATAAATATACAGCCACACAGAGTTAAATCAAGTTGTGTTAATGTTTACTTGAAGAAATAGCACAGTCCAATAAACAGTCAATGTCATACACGTTTTTAACAGTCCAGAAATATCCAGTTATAAAGTCTTCTTACCGGTTTCACATCTTTTACAGCAGACAAATATCAAATCATAATACAACAGATAACCTTCGATATCAACAGAATATCAAAGTAAACAGGGTTAGTCAATATCGGTCATTAGTCAATCAGTATCAAAAGAGATCATCAGTGAGAAAGAAAGAGTTAAACCATGATCTATAGCTCCCTCTTATGGCAACTTGCAGCATAACCAACCAACCAAAACATACAGTATTTTTCCTTAAAGCTACAGACATATATATTTGTCATTTATATATTGTCAACCCAACTACCGTGTTTCCCCGAAAATAAGACCTACCCCGAAAGTAAGACCTAGCACTATTTTCTAAACCTGCCCTAATATAAGACCTACCCGAAAATAAGACCTAGTGTAAATCTCCAGTTCAGGAAGACTTTTCAGGGAGCAACCGTGCACCATGAAACACCCCCTACACACTCACACCCACTATTTGGCACCAAAAATATAAGACCTACCCAAAATAAGACCTAGTGTGTTTTGGGAGCCAAAAAAAAATATAAGACAGTGTCTTATTTTCGGGGAAACACGGTACATTGTGTACATATACATAACATTGTCCCATAAAGAATAAAGAAATAAAAGAATCATGCAACCATGGGGATGCTGCAAGAGTCATATGTATGAGGGCCCGTCAGGTTTTTCAGTGCCATTGTAACCTCAAGCGGTCACTAAACAAACGGTTGTAAGTCGAGGACTACCTGTACTTCCTTCATTTCCTCTCTTTCCTATCCTGCCTTCCCCCACTTGTCATTCTCAAGGTAGCTCACAAAACTGAGTAAACCGATACGCGGATAAATAATTCAGCAACACAGCAGAAAAAGAAAAACACCTAAAGGAGCATTAAAAATAACAGTGCTACACTGGAGGCGCTAAAAGGGTTTAAAAGGCCTGAGAAAATTTTTTTAAAAAAAGAAAAATAATGAAAAATGTTCTCCTGCTGCGTAACTAAGGCTTAAAGCAAATGTTAAGTGCTCATCGCTCAGTTTAATAGATTGGTGGTTCTGATGGTTTTAGAAGCCTCAGTAAAGTCGTCATTCCCATGATCATAGTCATTATAGGTAATCACTGTATTGATCTGAATGGCAGTTTAAATCAAATGTCAGAATATGGGAAGAAGGTGTTTCATCAGGAACTGGTTCTAATCGATCATTTCCTCAGGATTAATGTAATTCTTCAGCAAGATTAATTGCCTAAAAGACTTTTCTTTGGGAGCGCTCCGTGGAGACTTGATCAACGATGAACAGTTTGATCCATGACAAAAATAACACGTTTAGAAACTCTGCACAGAACTGAGTCACATTTCCATAGATGTGGAGTCATGGCAACTGGGCTTCTTTTCTGGTTGGATTCTATGTTGATCCAAGTACAGGTAGTCCTGGACTTACAACAGTTCCTTTAGCGACCGTTCGACATTACAGCAGCACTGAAAAAAGGGGGCTTACGATCATCTTTGGTTGCATTGGTTGCCGGTCGCCTCCCAGGTCACATTCAAGGTGTTAGTAATAACTTATAAAGCCCTTAATGGCTTGGGTCCAGGGTACTTGTGGGAACGCCTCCTGCCAGCATCACTTTCCGATCGCCCTGTTTGCTCTCATGGGAGGGGCCTCCTTGGGGTGCCGTCGGTCAGGCATTGTCGACTGGCGGTTCCCAGGGCTAGGGCCTTCTCTGTGGGAGCACCTGCCCTTTGGAATCAGCTCCCCATGCATCTCTGTTTGGCCCCTGACCTCCGCTCCTTCTGCCGGGACCTGAAGACTTGGTTGTTTCAACAGGCCGGCCTGGAATGACCCTGGGGCTGAGGGTTTTAATTTTTAACCATATTCGGCTTGTTTATCTGTTTAATTCTCTTTTATTGTAAATTTCTTCTGTTTTAATGTTCGCCGCCCTGAGTCCTTAGGGAGTAGGGCGGCATACAAGTCGAATAAATAAATAAATAAACAAATCTTTTACATTTATGAGCACTGCAGCATCCCCATGGTCACTTGGCAACTGACCCACACCGGTATTCATGACGCTTGCAGTGCCCTGGGGTAATACGATCAGCTTTTGCAACTTAAGGTTCAGAAGGCTCTTGACAGACTTGAACATTGGGCACTATCTAATAAAATGAAATTCAGTGGTGAAAAAGGTACGGTTCTACATTTAGGCAAGGAAAACCAAATGCACAGGTTCAGTATAGGTGGTACCTAGCTAGTAGTAACTGTGAGAGGGATCTTGGAATCCTAGTGGACAATCACTTGAATATGAGCAAGCCATGTCCTGCAGCTGCCAAAAAAAGCCAACACAGTTCTAGGCTGCATCAACAGAGGGATAGAATCAAGATCACGTGAGGTGTTAATACTTCATAAAGCCTTGGCAAGGCCACACTTGGAATACTGCATCCGGTTTTGGTCACCAGGATGTAAAAAAGATGTTGAGACTCTAGAAAGAGTGTAGAGAAGAGCAACCAAGATGATTAGGGAACTGGAGACTAAAGCACATGAAGAATGGTTTCAGAAACTGGGCATGTCTAGTTTGATGAACAGAAGGACTGGGGGTGACATGATGGCAGTGTTCCAATATCTGTGGGGCTGCCACAAAGAAGAGGGAGTCAAGCTATTCTCCAAAGCACCTGAAGGCAGGACAAGAAGCAATGGGTGGAAACCAATCAAGGAGAGAAGCAACTTTAGAACTAAGGAGAAATTTCCTGACAGTGAGAACAATTAATCAGTGGAACAACTTGCCTCCAGAAGTTGTGAATGCTCCAACATTGGAAGTTTTTAGGAAGAGATTAGACAACCATTTGTCTGGAGTAGTATAGGGTTTCCTGCCTGAGCAGGGGGTTGGACTAGAAGACCTCCAAAGTCCCTTCCAACTATTCTATTCTTTTCTATTCTATTCTATTTCTATTTCTATTCTATTCTATTCTATTCTATTCTATTCTATTCTATTCTATTCTATTCTATTCCAACAGGCAAATTCATGGGGAAGCCAGATTCACTTAACAATTTTGTTACTAATTTAACAACTGGAGATTCACTTAACAATTGTGACAACAAAAGTTGTAAACTGGGGCAAAACTCACTTAAGCAAATATTTCACTTAACAACAGAAATGTTGGTCTCAATTGTGGTCGTAAGTTGAGGACTACTTGTATTTCACAATTAATCCAACACTGGAGGTTTTTAAGAAGAGACTGGACAGCCACTTGTCTGGAATAGTATAGGGCTTCCTTGCCACTTGTCTGGAATAGTATAGGGCTTCCTGCTTGAGCAGGGGGCTGGACTAGAAGACCTCCAAGGTCCCTTCCAACTTTGTTATTCTGTTATTCACTAATTCTGTACCTTCTGGTGTATTCAGATGCAGGCCCCTTTTTAAAAGTTAAAATACACCACTTAAGAAAAGAGCTGTAATTTTGTGACAGAATGTTGGTAGGTGGCAAACTGATTTTCCATATTCTAAATAGTTGTTCCAAAAATATTTTCAGAAAATGTTTAACATAAGGATTGGCAGGCATTGGACATATCTGTTCTTTGTGGCTTCCTTCATTCTGATATAAGTCCCATATCCCATATTTTATTCTGAGTAAAATTGCTGCATGACCAGAACTGATCTTGATCATGATGATGATGATTACCCCATGTCTATCCCAATATAGATTGTCCTTGACTTATGACCATAATTGAGCCCAAAATTTCTATTACTAAGCGAGACAATTGTTAAGTGAGTTTTGTTGCATTTTACGACTTTCCTTGCCACAGTTATTAAGTGAATCACTACAATTGTTAAGTGAATCTGGCATCCCCATTGACTTTGCTCATCAGAAGGTCACAAAAGGTGATCACGTGACTTCCAGGACATTGCAACTGTCATAAACATGAGCCAGTTGCCAAGCATCTGGGGATGCTGCAGTGGTCGTAAGTGTAAAAAAGTGTGAAAAATGGTCATAAATCCTTTTTTTCAGTGTAGTTGTAACTTCAGACAATTCCTAATTGGATGGTTATAAGTCAAGGACTACCTGGATCTAATATCCCTCCTTTTCCAATTATGCGTCAACTTTATTTCTTTCCTTTCTTTAGTGCTCCTTCAATGCTGATACCCCTTTCAGGCCCCAAAGTGACACCTGCTGTGGATAAATATGCTGTTTTTAAAGGAATTGCATCTGACAGGCCTGCTGAAGGTACTTGGACATTTCCACCCCCCAAAAAAATGTTACATTTGTAAATGTGAATTTTTCTCCTCCGCTTTTCTTACATTCAAAAGGGACAATCAAAAAATGAAAAAGAAAACAGACCAAAACACCTCTTAATCAGCAATCAACACCCAGCTGAGCAGAGATTCAGTACCAAGATGAACACTAGACCAACAATCAAGCAATAAACAATGCCCCAATCAAGGCACTACCAATCCAGATAAACAATCAAATAGTAACCGGTTCTAGGCTGCATCAACAGAGGGATAGAATCAAGATCATGTGAAGTGTTAATAGCCCTTTATAAGGCCTTGGTAAGGCCACACTTGGAATACTGCATCCAGTTTTGGTCCCCACGATGTAAAAAAGAGGTTGAGGCTCTAGAAAGAGTGCAGAGAAGAGCAACGAAGAGGATTAGGGGACTGGAGGCTAAAACATTTGAAGAATGGTTGCAGGAATTGGGTGTGATGTCTAGTCTGATGAAACAAAGACTGGGGGTGACACGATAGCAGTGTTCCAATATCTCAGGGGTTGCCCCAAAGGAGCGAGAGTCAAGCTATTCTCCAAGTTCAAGTTCAAACCTTTATTGTTAATGCACAACATGTGTACAATGAGATTGAATGAGCCTTCCTTGGTGCAGCCTACCCAAGAACACGGAATACATCTCAATAAATCAAAAAATAAAAGAAATCCCTAACCCCAGATACAGCATAGCTAGAGACCTCCAAGTGCATTTTCTCTGAGATTTCAGGAGGTATGCCCAGTGTATCTTTTTTCTCTCTCTCTTTTAAATGAAGCAAATCTAGGTTTTCATTTTGTCCCTCCATATGGAGTAGCAATGTGTTTTTCTGTCTTCCAACTGAATCTTCAGATTCTGGGTGGAACTGTCAAATATTGTGGAATCCTTGGAACTTTCCGTACTTGGTTGTTTTCTTGCAGGCATTTCATTACCCAACTCAGTTACGTTATCAGTGCTGATGAAACTTTTGCAAGCAAACAACCAAGCTCAGAGAGCATCACGGACTCCAGAGTCATCGTCCTCCTCCACCTCTGTTCTGACCCAGGCTTCGTCCAAATTAAGGAAACACAAACTGAGTGTAAAATCAAACCTATTTAATGCAATGATGGGAATTTCTTGCATTCCCAGCCAAAACTCATTAGACACAATTCTCTGAGATAAGCTCACACCTTTCAGGGTTGTAGAAGGCTGCCAAGAAACAGAAGTCCAATTACTAGAATATAAACCGACAGGAGTTCCAGCAAAGACAAATCAGAGTTCACAGGGCTTCAATGAGGAATCAGAATATAATTAACTTCTTTGCTTCCTGCAAAGAGCACATCACCGAGGGCTGACTTTTATCCCTTATGGGAGGGGCAATCATCTTCCAGCCTTACTCCTGAGTCACCCCTTTTGTTTCAGCTGCTCTCGCTTCTAGCAGCCCTGCGCACATGCACACTGGGAACAGGCTCCCCGGAGTCCTCTGCCTCGCTGCTGCCAGGCTCCAAAGGCTCCGAAGGGAGCACCCCACTCTCAGATGGTCCTGGCCCCATCCCTGCATCAGATGCAGGACCCTCCTCCAAGTCCTCGCCAGACTCCCTGACTGGTTTCCTTTTGTCCTCACTGTCCAATACCTCTGCCGTCTGCACCAGCTGCCGGCGAACCCCAACAACCTCCTCTTCCTCTTTGCAAACCCCACTCCAGGAATCATTTGCTAGCATCACAGCTCTAAACTTGCATTCCATTCTACCTGGAAGATAGGCTTAAAGCCCTTCTGTTTTGGGCAGGACTACTTACCACCCATTTTGATAACTGACTAATTTGGATCGAGGCAGTGTGCTCTTGTCAGAACTGGCTCTTGCAAAAGCTTAAAAGACTTCCAATAATATATTATAACTTGGCAAGCTGGTCAGAGTCAGCTTGTATGGAAGATGGGTGGCATAACAATTGAATGGATGGATGGATGGATGGATGGATGAATGAATGAAAATAAAATATCGGCTGCATGCTACTACAGAACAGTAAATTTGTGGCTCTCTATCAGAATTTTAACTACATTCTCTTTTTTTAAAAATGCACCATAGATTATGGAGATAAATACAGTGCTTTTCGCGAACTGGAGCAGCCATCGGAGAGTAAATCTATAGGTAAGTTTTATCCAATGCAGAACCTTCTAAGATCAGTGTTCTTTGGGCTTTCTAGTGCTCTCTGTTACTGGTTAAATTTGGGTCTGGTGAAGATCCCAGAATATAAAGGGTTTCAATCAATCAAACAAACATTTATTGTCAATGCACAACATGTGTACTATGAAATTAAAAATTCAAATTCAATGAAATTCAATGGAGTTAAAGGTAGTCCTCATTTTATGACCACAATTGGGACCAGAATTTCCACTGCTAAGCAAGGTGGTTGTTAAGTGAATTGTAGCCAAATTTATGACCTTTTCTGCCACGGTTGTTAAATGAATCACTGCAGTTGTTAAGCAAATCGAGTGATCCTTAAGCAAATCTAGCTTCCCTCTTTGACTTTATTTGTTGGAAACCAGCTGGGGAAGCTGCAAATGGTGAGCGCATGAATCCAGGATGCTGCAACCATTGTAAATACCATTGTAAATGATAGTTGCCAATCACCCAGAGTTTGGTCATGTGACAGTGGGGAATGCCACGACAGGTTGATAGCACTTAGCAATAGCACTTAGAGTTATATACCACTTCATGGTGCCTTCCAGTCCTCTCTAAGTGGTTCACAGAGTCAGCATATGGCCCCCAACAATCTGGGTCCTCATTTTATCTACCTCGGAGGGATGGAAGATTTTGTCAACCTTGAGCCTGGTGAGATTCGAACTGCCAAATTGCAGGCAGCCGGCAGTCAGCAAAAGTAGTCTGCAGTACTGCATTCTAACCACTGCAGCACCACAGTTAAGTGCACATCCAGTCATAAGCCACTTGTTTTATTGCCATTAGAATTTTTCATGGTTGCTAAGCAAATGGCTGTAAGTCAAGAACTACCTGTATGCCTTCAACAAAAGCGGGAATTTCTGAAAACTTAGTTATGTAAAGTATATTGTATATATATATAAAAGCGAAATACCACTCATGTATCATCACAAAATCTCCAGAACCGTAAAGCCTACAAACTTGAAATTTGGCACCTATGTTCCTCTTGGCTTCTAGGTGCTCACTAAGAAAGGATTTTTTGAAATGACCATCAGAGCATTGGTATTTCGTGTATTATTATTAACACGCTCTGATGCTAAGGAGTTCTCCCCCTCCCCACCTGAAAAGAAATCTATTCCAAATGTAAAACACAAGCAGAGGAGAGGAGTTTCAGTTTCACAGCACCAAGCAGCTTTAGTACAGAACAGTTGAGCTAAGCCACACCCAGGCTCCTTGCTGTCTCCTTCTTGCTCACACAGCAAATACTCTTTCCGTTTCCATGTTTCAGTTTCCAAACAGCCCTCAACTCTCTCACACACTGACAGGACGCTAGACAGATGAATACTGAGGGATGCTGGTAGGCAGAGGCAGATTTTTTTCCTTATTTTTCTCCACAAAAGCTAAGCCCGACCACATAGTTTTGTAGCTAAGCACAGGCATCGAGCTAGTATATTCATATAAGCCGCCTTGAGTCGCCCAAGTAGGCGGCAATATAAATTTTCTAAACTAAATAAAATAAATAAAAATTAGTTGTTTCTTCATGGAGCAGCAGTCCCCAACCTTTCTGGTTCGGTGGCCCGGCACAGGGGAGGGGTGGGGAGAGGGAATGGTTCCTTGTGAGCAGCAGGTGAATGCTTTTGCACAGCTCCAGTTGTGTGAGTGGAGAGCAGGTGCATTTGCCCCTCACATAAATGCAGCTTTGCGCGTGAGCTCCCGCCCCTCACACGAGTGAAACTGCATACATATATGTGCTCGCCCACTGCTTGCATGGCCTGGTTCCGAATGGGCCATGGCCCAAGTGTTAGAGACCCTTGGTTTAGAGGAAGCTCCCTGAATATCTTCCAGCTCAAAACACTACTCCTTCAAGTCAGAACAGCTAGAGTGCCTGCCCTCTTAAGTCAGGCGTTATCCAGCTTTTAAAACCTGTGGACTTCAACTCCCAGAATCCCCCAACCACAAAGCCTCTGGTAGGAAGGGATGCTCCAAAATAAGATCTACTGGAAAAACCTGCCTCTGTGTGGATTCAGGACTACCTGGAATTAACTGCAAGGCCAGCGGTCCCCAGCTTTTTGGGCACCAGGGACGGGTTCCATGCAGAGAGGTTTCTCCGTGGGCCAGAGTGGGGCTTGTATCCGCAGATGCGGCTGTGTTTGTTTGGGCGGCCCAGTTTCTGGCATGCTGTGGCCCGGTGCTGATCCATGGACCAGGGCTTGGAGACTGTGAACTGAGGTCCAGCATCTACAATTAAAAATGGTTGAGGTACTGGTACTGGGAAAGGCCTGGAAATCTGTTGAAGGCCTTTTTAGTATATCTGTCAGATTAAGGCTAAAAAAGATTAAGGATCAAATCTAGACTGCACTTGACTTGGGATCTCATTGGATTATCTGAGACTGGCGATTATTTCTCAACCTACGTTGTTAAGTTGTGAGGAAATAATAATGTAATGGGACATAAAGGTCACATACATTGCCCCAAATCTCCAAGGAGATTGGATGAGATATAGCTGCAGTGTATAAAAATAGAACCGTGCTACATTTTTTTAATTTATATATAGAAATTCCCAATATAGTTCTTTCAGTTCCTATTACCTGGATTGGAAAAAGACTGTATCTATTAGGGAAAGTTTAATTTATTTCTTGAAATTCCTTGTGTGTCCAATCACACTTGGCCAATAAAAAAGAATTCTAATTCTAATCCTTCATGATTTGCACCAAAAGGACAAGGTTGCAATACAGATGAAAAATAATGAAATAGAACAAGAGAAAAATATCAAGCATTGTTTTTGATTGATGAAGCGGTTTCTGGAGTCGGTAACATAGAAGAATTGTATCCTGAAAGCCCCAAATCTCAGAGCCCATTATTCTCCATTAAAAGGGGAGGAAATGCCCATCACATTATGAGACCCTGAGGATCCCACCAAGGTCAGAATAAACACCTTTGCAGCTTATGATGGTATTAAGCTGAGTCACTGAGAGGAAAAAAGCTATTTTTCCGCAGGGCAGAACATATGGGAAGGTGTTTTAGGTCAATGTCAGTTCTTTGGAATGTGCCCAAAGCATTGCAGAACGCTAATCCATCCTCTGGCTTAAATAGTTTCCATAAGTACAGGTAGTCCTCCACTTACGACCACAACTGAGCCCAAAATTTCTGTTGTGAAGTGAGACATTTGTTAAGTGAATTTTGCCCCATTTTTACAACTTTTCTTGCCATGGTTGTTATGTTTCTTCTGCCATATGGAAGCCAGGTAAGGTAGCCACAGGTTGTGTGGCTGTAAGTCGAGAACTACAGGTAGTTCTCGACTTACAACCACAATTGAGCCCAAAATGTCTGTTGTTATATGAGACATTTGTTAAGTGAGTTTTGCCCCCTTTTAACCACCTTTCATGCCACAGTTGTTAAGTGAATCGCTGCAGTTGTTAATTTAGTAACACTGGTTTAAAGTGAATCTGACCTCCCCATTGATTTTGCTTGTCAGAAGGTCACCAAAGGGGATCACATAACCCCAGGACACTGCAACAGTCATAAATATGAATCAGTTGCCAAGCATCCAAATTTAGATCACGAGACCTTGAGGGTTGTTGCAACGGTTGTAACTGTGAAAGACAGTCCTAAATCACTTTTTTCAGTGCCTCTGTAACTTCGAACGGTCACTAAACAAATAACTGTAAATGAAGGACTACCTGCATTTCACATTATCAGGCAGAAGAGGCAAGTTGGTTTTGAACTGTGTTTTTTGTCACTTTTAACCTTTTCACCAGCTTACATTTCTAATGGAAAAGCTTGCAACCCATCTGTAAGTCAAGTTTTGCTGTGCCCATTTCTTGGTCTGGGGTACTGTCAGTTTCACAAATGAGCTTCAAGAAAGGTGATATTTATACCACTTTTCAGGAGAGAATCAAGGAATCTCCCTGAAGTCTCACAACTGGCCAGAATTTATGTCTGTCTCAAAGACCGATCTGTCGATTTGCTACTGCAGCATTTGGGAAACTGACTTTTGACTGGGTGTTTTATTTTTGCTTTGGTGGTGGTAATTTGAATATTTTATTAAAAATGAAGTGTGCGCTTGCCCCATGGATGTGGCTGTAGCTGGGTAAATACCGACATAAAGAACAAGTCTTAAATTGCGTTGAATTGCATTGAATTTTAAAGTATTTTCTTTGCCATTTTGTTGTTTCTATTTCCTGCTGGTGAATGGGTTAAGCCAAATTTGAAGAAGTTAAATCAAGGGTCTTCAAACTTGGCAAGTTTAAGACTTGTGGACTTCAACTCCCAGAATTCCTGAGCTAACATGACTGGAGGAGGAATTCTGGGAGTTGAAGTCCACAAGTCTTCAAGCTGTCAAGTTTGAAGACCCCTGAGTTAAATAAATATTCCTTTTTAAACTAACCATTCATATGTGATTAGTTATAATGATGTACCATCAAATCAATGTAGACTCTTAGTGATCCCATTTATTTTTATTTATACGTTTGTATCCTGCCTTTATTAATTTTTTTAATAAATAACTTAAGGCGGTGAACATACCCAACGCACCTTCCTCCCCACAACAACTCTGTGAGGTGAGTTGGGCTGAGAGAGATGATTGGCACAAAGTCACCCAGATATTTTTCAAGCTTAAGGCAGGACTAGAACTGTCGGTCTCCTGGTGATTGGCCCAAAGTCACCAGGTGGCTTTCATCCCTCAAGGCAGAACTAGAATTCATCATCTCTTGGTGATTGGCCCAAAGTCACCTACCCAGCTTTCTTGCCTAAGGTGGGACTAGAACTCACTGGAACTTACGAAAGGAATGAGTGCCGTGAGAAATATTCCAGCCCCCAATAACACAACACACTCATTCCTTTCACCACAATGGTGAGAAACTCACACCTTAGGACTTCAGAAAGCCTCCCAAATTCTCACGTCCCTCAGAAACGCCTTGAGTCCAAAATGTAGTTTTGTGGGTTCCTAAGATGGCAAACAGACTCACGCTGCAGCATTGTAGAAAAAGTCACCATCACCCAAAATTGTGGCACAGGCAGTTCACTTTGTGAACTGTAATGATTGACAGTAGGCTCCTGAGTGCCTTCATGGCACTAGCTGTGGACTCCTTGCTGCTCTCTGAGCTTGGTGGTTTTCTTGCAGATGTTTCATTACCCAACTAGGTGATATCATCAGTGCAATGGTAATGAAATATCTGCAAGATAACCACCAAGCTCAGAGAGCAGCAAGGACTCCACAGTTCAACTCTGAGCTCCAAATATTCTCATGCTAGAAGGCGCTAATTACCACATAAAAGGCTCTATGTGCCAGAGGCCTGGTTAGTTGTGGTAACACTTGTCCCCCATAGTTTTTGTCCATGCCACACATTCTGACAAAGCTCAGTGTGCTCCCGGTCCCACTGTTTAAACAATATCACCTGCTGAGACCAAGGGAGTGGGGGTTCACCTCTCATGGCCCTTGCCCCCACAACATCCACCTCCCGGGGGTTCATATAGCTCCCACTGAGGCCCTATTGAAACAAACTATTAAAAGCTGCCTCTAATTCCAGGTTTGTGTGAGCATCTGATGTTCTGGTCTTTTGAAAGGACCCTAGTTTTTCCAACGCATTCACTTTTGGGCAGTATGATCTTTGCTTTTAATCTTTTATTCTTTATTGCTGTATTCTGTCCAGAATCATGACAGAAGATTGGAGCAGTCTACATATTTCAGAAACACTTTTTTATCCACTCATAGCTTAGTCCACAGTGGACAACAGTAACTTAATGTTAAGGGCTCTGACTGGCTACCAAAAGAGGAGAAGGTACATAAATACATACTTTACATATTTTCTGGTCCAGCACAAAAGGCCAGGTCCATACCTGAAGGTCCAGTTAAACTGATCTATAGCTATTCAGGCCTATAAGGGGTCCTTGTGCTCTCTGAGTTTGCTTGTTTTCTTGCTAGCACTGATGATGTTACCTAGTTTGGATAATGAAATGTCTGCAAGAAAACCAAGCTGAGAGAGCACCAAGGATCCCTCATGCCAGCCCTGGAATCTTCTCAACTAACCTGGTTAGATAAGGGTCAAAATAGCACTCAAAGGGTTATGTAGGGATTCTAGGCTGATCCCTCTTTTAACTCCGCCCACAGGTCCTGCCACTCTTCCCCCTACATTTCCCTTGGAATCAACAAAACATTCTAAACTTACCTCGTTTTCATGCTTATTATCTTTTATTTATGCTTTTTTTGGGGAAAACATGAAAAGATTATTCACCTTGAGTCCTTGAGAAGAAGTAAAATGGAAAGTGGACCAAATAAAATTAACAGGGCCATTTTGGAACAGGTGGGAATTAGCAGATACAATGCTCGGTTGAGCCTGTGAAAATGTTCAGGAAACCCTACGGACTTGGCTGTCTGTTCTCTTGTTTTTCAGGCGAGAACTTTGCCGATTTCAAGTCCCCGGGAACAGACGACGGCTTCACTGATTTCAAAACCGCGGACAGCATCTCTCCACTAGAACCGCCGACCAAGGACAAAGCATTTCCTTCCTCTTTCTCTTCTCTTTCCATACAGTCCAAACCGCAACCCCAAGCAAAGCCTTCTCTGAATTTGGCAGACCTGGATCTCTTCTCCTCAGCCTCAACTGGAGAGAGCCAACCTGCTCTCTTTCCAGCCGCGTACAATTCCCCCAAACTGGCAACTTTTGCTACCCCATCACACACAATATCGGCCGCCACCACTCTGCCCGCGCCCAGCAGTGGCTCGTCTCTGGCCAGCGACTTTGCCAACTTCAATCTTTTTGGAGGGTTGTCAAATTGTCCTTCAGCTACCACTCAGGATGAGTTTGCAGACTTCATGGCTTTCAATACCAACGCCGTCTCCCTGGAGCAGCAACTGGATGATAAATACGGGGCCCTCAAGCAAGAGGCCAACTCGGTTCCTCCATCTGGCACCTTAGCCGGTGCCATGAAGAACGGGCAGAGTCCCGTTGCTGCTTCCAACAAATACGACATCTTCAAGCAGCTGTCTCTGGACAGCCCTGGGTTGGGATTCGAGGAACACAAAGACCATACCCCTTCATCAGTGAAAAGCGAAGACGACTTTGCCGATTTCCACTCGAGCAAGTTTTCCTCCAGCTCGGAAAAATCCCTTGTCGACAAACTGGCCGCTTTCAAGCACACCAAGGAGGATTCGGCATCCGTCAAGTCTCTTGACCTCCCATCCATTGGGGGCAGCAGCGTGGGAAAGGAGGATTCAGAGGATGCCCTCTCCGTTCAGTTTGACATGAAACTGGCAGACGTGGGAGGAGACCTTAAGCATGTCCTGTCTGATAGCTCTCTGGATTTACCAACGGTTAGTGGTCAACATCCACCAGCAGCAGGTGAGGAACTGGTTAGATTGCTCTGGTAACAGAAGCTATGGGAGAGTCCCAAGGTGTTGGTCTCATGAGCTGAATTTCAGTATTCTGCGCCCACCCGGCCGTGGGAAAAGCCTCCGGAATCTGTACTTTTGGCTAGCTTCTCATTTCTTGATCGAGCAGTATTAATTGATTGTCCTTCTGTGTGATTTCTAGATCGGCTGGTTTTTGAGGTAGATCCTGTCCTGCACAGTATGTCCTCTTAGCAACCCCAGTTTTAGGCAAAATACTCTTCTGTTGTGTCACTTGTAGCGTAAGACAGAACCAGCAAGAGGCTGCTTTGGGTTTAGCTAACTGGTTGGAAAGGGATTTGATCCTGTTGTGTGGGCATTCCCTTTCTCCAAAGTGCAGGTCTGTCTTTTGAATTTTCCTGCAGCTGGAATTTCCCAGTGTTGGAAAGAAATTACCCAGCTCTGCCTTTGCAGGGATGTGTCTCTCTAAACCAGGGGTCTTCAAACTTGACAGCTTGAAGACGTATGGACTTCAATTCCCAGAATTCCTCCTCCAGTCATGTTAGCTCAGGAATTCTGGGAGTTGAAGTCCACAAGTCTTAAACTTGCCAAGTTTGAAGACCCTTGCTCTAAACCAGAGGTCTCCAACCTTGGCAACTTTAAGACTTGTGGACTTCAACTCCCAGAATTCCTCAGCCAGCTCTAAACTATGAAAACAGCCTCCAGTTTCTTTTTTCCTTAATCCCAATGAAGGGATACCTTGATCCCAGTTGTTAAATCAATTAGAATGTCAGTGTAACTGGGACTTTAAAGGCCAGTTTAAGTTATGGTTTTGAATCAGTATTAAATCTAGTCATAGGTATTAAAGTACTGTCTGACCAGATTAAGGCAATGCGAACTTGGGGCAGGGGTCAATCCCTAATTTGGCCCCAGTTGAAGATACATGCAGTATTCACTTGAAATTCTGCCTCATGCAATTTCTGCACCAGAATATCCTTTGAAATAATATAGCTGCTATATCACATTTGCACAGATCATTAGATTGTCATCCCTGTGTATTCTGGAAGAAATTAGCAATAATAACAGAAGTCCAGGCCCTAGCTGTGTTTAATGCTAGAAATTGTGATATTTTCCTCCAACTGTGGATCGATGGCTTTCTTAACACTTCAGGTTCAAGCAGAGACAACCATAACTGCTTTGTCAACCCAAAATGGTACTATTAATGCATTTCTTTTTTCACTCTGGTATGCAGTGTGCAAAATAGATTCCCAATACTGGCATTGAAATAGTCATTAATGGCCCATCTGTCTCAGGGTGCAAATAATGTGTTTTGATCTAGGAAAACGTAGCACTGAGATCACTATTCTACTGGATACTGGTCCTTTTGCATCAGCTGCTAGTAGGTTGGAAGCCATCCTTCCATAGAAAGGTCCCACAGAATATCAGTGCCCTCTTGAACACCTGGAATAGGAGTGTGTGGCCAGTTCCTCACCTGTACTAAATTATGACAGGTGAGAAGGACATAGCAGATTGGTCTCTCCCATTTGCATCAGCTGAAAGGCAAACAACACTAATGCCCTTCTAGTTGTCCTGAATGAAATTAAAAAAAAAACCCAAGGAAATCTTGTATAGCAGTGTTTCTCAATAGTGGGAAAGTTAAGATGTGTGGACTACAACTCCCAGAATATCCCAGCCAGCTATTCTAGTTGAGGAATTCGGTAGTTGAAGTCCATGCATCTTAAAAGTTGCTAAGGTTGAAAAACACTGTTGTATTGAATATTCCTCCTTTTAGTTCCTTCAGGAGATGAATGATACCGTACAGAGAATGAATCGGTTATCTCCAATTTAGTTGTAGATCATTAAACTAAACACCTCATGGGTTGGTGATTTTTTTTGAGGGGTACAATTTTCTAGAGTGGGTAGATCACTGAATGTTGTGGCCTTTTAAAAAAACAGGGAAAAATCACAATATTCCATCACAATCAAGGGTTAATCAGTATTAGTATAAGTGGCAAGCAAATAGTTGCCCCAGAAACCATGTACTTCTATATCAATTGCTGTTTCTTTCTCACTTTGCTCTACCCCACCCCAGATCGTAAGTGAAAGAGGAGGAAAAAAATAACAGTACTGTAATCTTATAGTCTATTTTTAGATAGGGCACATAGAAACAAACCCTTTGGTGGCTTTAGAAGAAGGGGATTTCTCTAACAGGGTGTTTGAAATATCAGGAGTAAATTTGCTTCGTGAAAAATTAAACCTTTTTTTTTGGATGTTAAAATGTTTGATCTGGTCTGGTTGGTTATCCAGTAGTTTGGGACCTACCATGCTTGTCCTTGAATTTTTTTTTTAATTTTTAGTTTTTCAAAAGCACTTTTTTCCTACTATTTTTCTAATCTGTCTTAGTGATAGTTTGATGAATTAATTGTCCGTAGCAGTTCAAGGATTGATGGCTGCCATTCAGTTTGCATCAAGAGATGCATTCTGGATCCTGAGATTGATTAAGTCAGTATTATGTTTTGATGCTAAACTTTATAAAGAATGATTTCCCCATTCCTTATTTTCCAAAATCAAGTATTTATCTACTTTCTGGTGCCAAGGCCTGTTCAGGGTTAATACTGTATTTCCATTTCCCGATCATGATTAAGAGATCAAAAGTGGACTTCTCTGTTCTCTCAATCAAAATCCCAGAATCCATATCCCACAGCTTGCCATTCCAGCTGTACCAAAGAAATGGTTAATGCCAACCAAGATCAACTGCTAAGTATTTTAACTATTGGCTAGGAATCTTGCTTAAGTAGCATTATCCACTGTTCCTTTTGATGCAGACTTAATGATGAAATGTAATTAAGGTGTAAGAAAAATGTACTCCAAGAGGAAAGGGAATGGTGAATCTTCAGTCATTTTTTGAACCCTTAGATCAGGGTTTCTCAACCTTGGCAACTTCTAAGAGGTGTGGACTTCAGTTCCCAGAATTCCCCAGCCAGCATGGGTGAATGGCTGAGGAATTCTGGGGTTTGAATTCCACACCGCTTAGAATTTCCAAGAGTGAGAAACACTGCCTTAGAGGCTGACAGCTGTATGACAAAGAAGTACTTCATCTGGTCTGATTCTAAAATTCTTTCTTGTCTAAATTTTCTTGGGGCCTTTCTGTCTACTGTTATTTGATAAATCAACTATTTTTCTTTCTGTTGCTTCTCTTTTCTACTCTGTGTATATATTAGAGCTGTGAAGTGGTTCAGGTTTGATTCCAAATAGCAATCATACAGGATCTGTGTATGTAGCACCTATTTCCACCCTTTAAAGCAGCTACATCTTTCCCCAGATTCTTACGGCTGCTTTCAAGAGTTATAGACAGGTACTGCAAAGCACTTTTTCTGAAATATGTTTGCAGCCCTAAGCTGTGATGTACAGTACTGTATATATACAGAGAGTGGGGGGAGGTATTTTCAAGTTCTGAATTGGTAATGTTCCGTATATCTCTACCACTTTAATTTGAAAGCAGATATCTTTTTTTTTCTTTGCTCATTTCTATTTGGTCTGTAAACTGAATTGTCAGAAAGGGACAGTATTCCCTTTTCCATTCCTCAAGGGTGCTGCTTTTCTGTTGGTTCCAGAGAGGAGTTCCTAAATTATATAGGAATTCTTATCATTCTGGTTATTCCAGGATTAGCATTGCAAACAAAGCTAGCGTTTTAATCTTTCCACACTTGAGAGTTTACGCAAGCAAAATCCAGCTATCGGGTTAGCTGCAAGGAATTAATGTCTTTGATGGTGAGGTGGGGGAAAAGGATATTTAAATCAATTACTCTTCAGTTTAAAGGCTCTTTAACACAGCAGGAATGAAGGGAGAGACTTTTCCTAGCTCTTTCAAAGGGGATACTGTCTCTTTAAACTTTGTTCTTTAATTCTGTGAATGGAAGATAACCAAATGTCCTGGCTTGATTGTGGAATTAACAATCCGACCAATGTTTATAACCTTCTACCCATCTCTGCTTGTTAATTTCAACCTGTTGTTACTTTTCTGCCCAATTTTAGCCCTTTTCTCGGTTCTGTCTGATTGGGTTGAATTTTCTTGGCCTTGTAGATGGGGTGGGGTCTCTCTCTCTCTCCCCCCCCCCTTGCCCTGATTTGCCTCCATTGACCCTTTTGGAAACTGTTTGCAGTGCAATTAGACGGCTGGAAGACAGGCCAATTTGCTGAGTTTGCAAAACTGGCAGAACCTTTGCATCAGGAAAACAAAAAAACAACAAAACTTTTTTGCGAATCAGAACCGGGGCAGACATCTTCCTTCCGGCTGTCTCTTTTCCTCCACTCTGATGCCTTTCTATTTTCAACTTGACATTTTCCTGTGTGAATGTGCCTTTTGGAAAAAAAACGGCTTTGATATCTTCTCTCTCCTGCAAAAGACTGGCCTGCATGCTTTGACTCTGATGATTTCCTTTGAGCTCCTGTAATAGCATTCTCTTTTTGTGATCTGTAAGTCCTGCTGTGTTTAAATAAATATTTATCTTGGCATAATTTGAAAGTCTGAGCATGTGTGGTTTTTCCTCCCCCCCCCCACCTCTTTTTTTTTAGTCCAGAAATTTCTGGCCATCAGGAAAAAATAAATAAAGTTTAAAGCAATTGTATCCCCTTCTATATGAAAAGTCTCTCTCTGTCTCTCTCTGTGTCTCTCTCTCTTTCGCTTTCTCTTTCTCTGTCTTTCTGTCTTTGGTGGTTAACAGAGCTAGAATACAGAAAAAATGATCAGGCAACTAACTGGAACTAACTAAGATGGTTGCTTTACTAGAACTAAGTGGAAATGACTTTCTCCAGGGTAAACGTGGAAAGAAATGGAACATTTCTGGGAAACAGTCTTTTTATTTACATTTCTTTTTTTTGTTTGTTTGTTTGTTGAGGTCTTTTCTCCCCTTTTGCTAATAAATGGGGGAAAGTGGCTTCTGAAATACTTAAATGATACCAAAATGATTAAGTAAAGTATTTATGTATTACCTTCAAGCATCAAAAGAATTTCTAACAGCTGCACAGCAGGAAGAATCCTCTGAAATAGTGTTTATAGTATCAGATAACTATACAAGTTGTCCTTGATTTACAGCCACAATGGAGCCCAAAATTTCTTTTGCTAATTGAGACAGTTGTTAAGTGAGTTTTGCCCCCATTTTACAACCTTCCTTGTCACAGTTGTTAAGTGAATCATTGTAGTTGTTAAGTTAATAACACAGTTGTTAAGTGGCTTCCCCATTGACTTTGCTTGTCAGAAGGTCCCAAAAGGTGATTACATGACACGGACACTGAAACAGTCATAAATACATGCCAGTTGCCAAGTGTCTGAATTTCGATCACATGACCATGGGGAATGCCACAACGGCCATGTGAAAACCAGCCATAAGTCACTTTTATCAGTGCCATTGTAACTTCGAATGGTCACTAAATGAACTGTTGTAAGTCAAGGACTACCTGTAGTTATTTTAGTCAAGGATGAGCTTTATAGAATAGAATAGAATAGAATAGAATTCTTTATTGGCCAAATGTGATTGGACACACAAGGAATTTGTCTTTGGTGCATATGCTCTCAGTGAACATAAAAAATAAAATACATTCATCAAGAATTATAAAATACAACACTTAGTAATAGTCATAGGTTACTAAATAAGCAATCAAATCATACTAGGAAACAAATAAAACAATATAAATCGTAGAGATACAAGCAACAAGGTTGTATAGTACAATGTTATGTAGTACAATTCCCAAATGTTAAAAGCAAAGAATGCATTTCTACCTTCAGGATTATGAATATATTTACAAAAAGGGGAGAATTTCTTTAATCCAGCAGATGATTTTTGATTGCTGGCTTTATTTAGAGCTTGGTGGAACTTTTTCTGTTTTTGCTCCTTACTCTTTTGGAGTACAGAAGATTTTGACAGAAGCATCAATTGATTCCTATCTGGATAGGATACAGATAACATAACTCTCTCTCTATATATATGGGCAGTCAATCTATTTATGACCATAACTGAGCTCCAGATTTCCATTGCTAAGCAAGACAGTTCTTATGACCTTTTTTGCCACAGTTGCTAAGTGAACCACTGCAATAGTTAAGTTAGTTAACACAGTTGTTAAGCGAATTTGGTTCCCCCATTGACTTTATTTGTCAGAAGGTCACAAAGGTGATCATATGACTCCGGAAGACTGCAACTGTCATAAATATGAGTCGGTTGGCAAGCGTCTGAATTTTGACCACGTGACTTCGAGGGTGCTGCAGTGGTCATCAGTGTGAATTTTTGGTCACTTTATTATTGCCTTAGTAACAAGAGGCAAATGGTCTGTACTAAATACTAAAATTTTAATTTCTATTATACATACCGGTAGTCCTCAACGTACGACCACAATTGAGCCCAATGTTTCAGTTGCTAAGTGTGACAGCTGTTCAGTGAGTTTTACCCCATTTTACAACCTTTGTTGCCACAGTTGTTAACTGAACCTGAAATCTGTGAGAGGGTGAATGGGAGAGAGTAAAATAGAAATAGAATAGAATAGAATAGAATAGAATAGAATAGAATAGAATAGAAGATATGGAATGGAATAGAAGGGAAGGGAAGGGAAGGGAAGATATGGAATGGAATGGAATGGAATGGAATAGAATAGAAGATATGGAATAGAATAGAATAGAATAGAATAATGGAATGAGAATAGAATAGAATAGAAAATATCAAATGGAATGGTATGGAATAGAATAGAATAGAATAATGGAATAGAAGATATGGAAGGGAAGGGAAGGGAAGATATGGAATGGAATAGAATAGAATAGAATAGAATAGAAGATATGGAATGGAATAGAAACAGAAATAGAGTAGAATAGAATTAGAATAGAATAGAATTAGAATAGAATAGAATAAGGAAGATATGGAATGGAATAGAAACAGAAATAGAGTAGAATAGAATTAGAATAGAATAGAATTAGAATAGAATAGAATAGAATAGAATAGAATAGAATAAACAGAGTTGGAAGGGACCTTGGAGGTCTTCTAGTCCAACCCCCTGCTGCAGCAGGAAACCCTATACCATTTGAGATAAATGGTTGTTCAATCTCTTCTTAAAAACTTACAGTGTTGCAGCATTCAGAACTTCAACCCAATTTCTCTCTTTCAAAATAACTGCAGTTTCATTCACACATACATACACACACACACACAAATGCACACACATACACACACCAAGAGAATTGCAGAAGTTCATGTTGTCACCAGGCACGTTTACCTATAGGTCTAGGCAGGGCACCAGATCTTGGCAAAGGTTGTTCCCACTTGATATAATAGCATTTGAAGACCCATAGAGATCCTGGTCCTTTGATGTATGTGTCTTCTTCATAAATTTATCTTCTCCTGATCACCAAAAAAAATGCTTCTTATTCATTTAATAACAATGCAGGTTGGAATGTTGGGTTGATCCTGCCATAGGTGTCTGTTGGGAATCATGATGTTCTGCTCATGAGCAATGAAGGCTATATAGATTCCACACAATGAAATTAATATTCCACGTACAATCTCTCAAGTCAGTTGCATATGTGGGCCTTGTATGCATTCATTTCCCCTCACGTAGTTGCTGAGGAAAGAGGGAGATTCCCTATTTGAAAGAGATACATGTTGCTGAGGATATTAGCTCAGTGCAATCCCAGTTCTCTTTATCACATAAGGCCAGGGGGTGTCCAATCTTGGCAATTTTAAGATTGGTGGACTTCAATTCCCAGAATTCCCCAGCCAAAGCAACTGATCGGAACTGCGTCAAAACACTAGTTCTTAATGCTGAAGAACCAAATCTCAATTACACAGGTTGATTTATTCCTGATATTGGCTGCCTGGCTGGGGAATTCTGGGAGTTGAAGTCCACCAGTCTTAAAGTTGACAAAGTTGGACACCTCCGAATAAGACAACTGATCAGAACTGAGCCAAACACTAGTTCTTAATGCAGTTGTTTATTCTTGATATTCCACATGTACCTGGATTGACTCGGGGGTGGGTTATTTTAGTTGTTTTAATTTATTTTAATGTTTTAATTGATTTTTAGACTTGTAGTTGTTTAATCTATTTTTATTGTAATTTGTATGCTTTTTAAATGTTCGCCGCCCTGAGTCCTTAGGGAGAAGGGCGGCATACAAGTCTAATAAATTATTATTATTATTACCTTCCCCTTCTTTAAAAAGAAAACTCTTTGTACGTCTGAATTTGGGTCTGACCTTAAAACAAAGAGGGAAACAAGGCTGCTTGAGCAAAAGTACACTATCTCAGGTTCTCCCTTGTTGGCTTTTAGACAAAATATAAATGTTGCACCTAAAGTACAAATTTTGCTAGTTGAGCTATGCAACGATCAAGGGAGTTGGTGATATTTCCGTCAGGCATTCTAGAGGGGCAGAAGGAGGGAAGGCCTAATTTCCCTCCTGAGGCAAAATGAGGTTGGCTCCCAAATTTCATAATCAGAAACTTGGAATCATGTTTAATTATCACAAAATACATGTGCACAAGTAAGTTTGTACTTGTTGCCCTGAATAATAGAAAGTAGGGAAACGAGCTGTGTTTGTGTACAGGCACTTGACTTACACCCGTTCATTTAGTGACTGTCTGAAATTATAGCAGCACTGAAAGAAGTGACTTATGGCCAGGCCTTACATTTAATGACCATCGCAACATCCTCATGGTCACGCGGATCAAAATTTGGCCACTTGGCAACTGGCACCAGTGTATATTTTCAATGGTCACACTGTCCTGATGTTATATAAATGGCCATTCATAAGTGGACAACTTACCTGTATTTCTTTATTTTATTCAAATGTTGGTGCTGTCCAATCCCATCCAATCCCAGGTGGCTCACCACATAAAGAATATCATGAATTAAGTACACAATAAAATGATTTTTTTTTTTAAAAAAGGAATTACAGAATACTTACAAGATGGCAGTCCAGACCACACACCAATCTTAGAGATCCATTCATCCTGTGTCCTAGCCTAAGAGAACAGCCGGATTTTTAAGGTCTTTTGAAATCCCACAGGTGCTTTTTTCAAAAGGCAACTGGACTTTGTTTTTCCTTGAAGACGTTTCGCTTCCCATCCGAGAAGCTTCTTCAATTCTGACTGAATGGTGGAGACTGGAAGGATTTATATTCCTTGCAGTCATCTGGTTGTTATCACTCTTTCTGAGAGTCATTGTGGCCACTTGGTTTATCCATGCCCTCGGGATCACCCAAATAGTACAAATGGGTATGGAACCTTCTTGGAACTGCTGAAAGGACTTTGTTGTAAACAGGAGATAGATGGTTTGAAAGGGGGGGTCAAAGAGGCCATCTACATTAAGACTGAACAGCCCTCTCTCAACAGAGGGGAAGGGATATGACACCACCTATCTCCTGTTTACAGTACAGCCCTTTCAGCAGTTCCAAGAAGGCTCCATGCCCATTTGCACTGTTCAGGTGCAAAAATTATTGCATGCTTAAGCTCTCTATAAGAATCTAACCAACTAACAGTCAAGAGAAATGAGCGGGAGATAAGAAAGGCATTCAAGGTGGGCTGGACTTAGATCTCTTGTAGGCATGCAGGGACTTGTGACTTACGACATGTTTGACCCCTTAGGCTCAGCCTGGTCATCTCCTACAGTCCAGTTGTCTTTGAAAAGCACCTTTGGGACAACCATGACCTGGATGATTGAGAATCTCCATAGACACTTCTTACAGGATTTTTTTTTTAATTTCCCAATCTAGCCTAGAGGTCTGTGATGTCCTATTACAAGTATTCCATCCTTCTATTAATCAGGTCTGCTAAATTCGACTAGGTGTCAAATGATTGAAGATGTTTGAAACGATACCTTTATTCCAATTCGGCAACATTTGGAAATGTTAGATAACTGTACTCTACTTTCATCACCCCAGCCAGCAGATTGTGATTGTGGGTGATGGGAGCTGTGATCCAACACCTGGGGGAGGAAGGCAGATAGGAACCATTGTAGTTGAAGCCAGAGCACCACATAGTCCAGTGGAAGGCAAAATTAGAATCAGGACAATGGGATTTTTTTTTGCTTTGAAAACATTTCACCTCTCATCCAAGAAGCTTCTTCTGTTCTCACTGCTTCTTGGATGAGAAGTGCAACATTTTCAGAGAAAAAAACCAAGAAACTAGTTGCCTTTTGGAAAAGCAGCTTTGGGACAACCATGACCTGGATGTCTGCATAGTGTCAGGGTTCCAACGGATGCCCTAATTAATTCATGAGCCTTGAGCCAAGTTTCAAAAGAAATCCAATTATTTATTAGAAGCAACATGTCTGGCACTTTCCCAAGTGCAGTCGGCTCTGCCCCACCTAATTTCCTGGCCACCTATGACCCTGTTTCCCCCCTCCTCCCAGGGTGTGTCATAAATCACATTCTCCAATGGAGCACTTTCTCGGACTGTAGAAAACACGCCTCTCCAGCTTGCTCTAGTAACCTGGAATACAATCTGGAGAAAGGTATGTGTGGAAGGTGCTTCTGGTCATAGCAACCGAGCTTCTCCATCAGTTCTCTCCACCTCCTGCCTATGGCAACTCAAGAGCAGGCCAGGAATGCTTTATGAGTTGGCCTAGACACTTGGGTGGATATGTTCTCATCCCCTTGCTCCAACAAAGAATCGATTCCTTTAGGCTACCCATCATATTTCTGGTAGGGCAGCATGGAGGAATATTTGGGAACTTTCGATATTGAGATTCCCAACTTCACCCACCCCAGATATTGTCTCCTTCTTTGGCTTTGATTTGTGAGAGGTTTGGTGAGAAGACGCCCATCCTTGCTTAACTTTT
>CM019148.1:10205633-10297069 GCA_009733165.1 Naja naja | reverse complement strand
TAGTCCAACCCCTGCTGCAGCAGGAAACCCTATACCATTTGAGATCAAATGTTGTTCAATCTCTTCTTAAAACTTACAGTGTTGCAGCATTCAGAACTTCAACCCAATTTCTCTCTTTCAAAATAACTGTGCAGTTTCATCACACACATACACACACACACACAAATACACACACATAACACCAAGAGAATTGCAGAAATTCATGTTGTCACCAGGCACGTTTACCTATAGGTCTAGGCAGGGCACCAGATCTTGGCAAAGGTTGTTCCCACTTGATATAATAGCATTTGAAGACCCATAGAGAACCCTGGTCTTTGATGTATGTGTCTTCTTCATAAATTTATCTTCTCCTGATCACCAAAAAAAATGCTTCTTATTCATTTAATAACAATGCAGGTTGGAATGTTGGGTTGATCCTGCCATAGGTGTCTGTTGGAAATCATGATATTCTGCTCATGAGCAATGAAGGCTATATAGATTCCACACAATGAAATTAATATTCCACGTACAATCTCTCAAGTCAGTTGCATATGTGGGCCTTGTATGCATTCATTTCCCCTCACGTAGTTGCTGAGAAAAGGGAGATTCCCTATTTGAAAGAGATACATGTTGCTGAGGATATTAGCTCAGTGCAATCCCAGTTCTCTTTATCACATAGGCAGGGTGTCCAATCTTGGCAATTTTAAGATTGGTGGATTTAATTCCCCAGCCAAAGCAACTGATCGAACTGCGTCAAAACACTAGTTCTTAATGCTGAAGAACCAAATCTCACACAGGTTGATTTATTCCTGATATTGGCTGCCTGGCTGGGGAATTCTGAAGGAGTTGAAGTCCCACTGATCAGAACTGAGCCAAACACTAGTTCTAATGCAGTTGTTTATTCTTGATATTCCACATGTACCTGGATTGACTCGGGGGTGGGTTATTTTAGTTGTTTTAATTTATTTTAATGTTTTAATTGATTTTTAGACTTGTAGTTGTTTAATCTATTTTTATTGTAATTTGTATGCTTTTTAAATGTTCGCCACCCTGAGTCCTTAGGGAGAAGGGCGGCATACAAGTCTAATAAATTATTATTATTATTACCTTCCCCCTTCTTTAAAAAAGAAAACTCTTTGTACGTCTGAATTTGGGTCTGACCTTAAAACAAAGAGGGAAACAAGGCTGCTTGAGCAAAAGTACACTATCTCAGGTTCTCCCTTGTTGGCTTTTAGACAAAATATAAATGTTGCACCTAAAGTACAAATTTTGCTAGTTGAGCTATGCAACGATCAAGGGAGTTGGTGATATTTCCGTCAGGCATTCTAGAGGGGCAGAAGGAGGGAAGGCCTAATTTCCCTCCCAAGGCAAAAATGAGGTTGGCTCCCCAAATTTCATAATCAGAAACTTGGAATCATGTTTAATTATCACAAAATACATGTGCACAAGTAAGTTTGTACTTGTTGCCCTGAGTAATAGAAAGTAGGGAAACGTAGCTGCGGTTTGTGTACAGGCACTCCTTGACGTACACCCGTTCATTTAGTGACTGTCTGAAATTATAGCAGCACTGAAAGAAGTGACTTATGGCCAGGCCTTACATTTAATGACCATCGCAACATCCTCATGGTCACGTGATCAAAATTTGGCCACTTGGCAACTGGCACCAGTGTATATTTTCAATGGTCACACTGTCCTGATGTTATATAAATGGCCATTCATAAGTGGACAACTTACCTGTATTTCTTTATTTTATTCAAATGTTGGTGCTGTCCAATCCCATCCAATCCCAGGTGGCTCACCACATAAAGAATATCATGAATTAAGTACACAATAAAATGATTTTTTTTTTAAAAAGGAATTACAGAATACTTACACGATGGCGGTCCAGACCACACACCAATCTTAGAGATCCATTCATCCTGTGTCCTAGCCTGAGAGAACAGCCGGATTTTTAAGGTCTTTTGAAATCCCACAGGTGCTTTTTCAAAAGGCAACTGGACTTTGTTTTTCCTTGAAGACGCTTTCGCTTCCCATCCAGAAGCTTCTTCAATTCTGACTGAATGGTGGAGACTGGAAGGATTTATATTCCTTGCAGTCATCTGGTTGTTATCACTCTTTCTGAGAGTCATTGTGGCCACTTGGTTTATCCATGCCTCGGGTCACCCAAATAGTACAAATGGGTATGGAACCTTCTTGGAACTGCTGAAAGGACTTTGTTGTAAACAGGAGATAGATGGTTTGAAAGAGGGGGTCAAAGAGGCCATCTACATTAAGACTGAACAGCCCTCTCTCAAGAGAGGGGAAGGGATATGACACCACCTATCTCCTGTTTACAGTACAGCCCTTTCAGCAGTTCCAAGAAGGCTCCATGCCCATTTGCACTGTTCAGGTGCAAAAATTATTGCATGCTTAAGCTCTCTATAAGAATCTAACCAACTAACAGTCAAGAGAAATGAGCGGGAGATAAGAAAGGCATTCAAGGTGGGCTGGACTTAGATCTCTTGTAGGCATGCAGGGACTTGTGACTTATAACATGTTTGACCCCTTAGGCTCAGCCTGGTCATCTCCTACAGTCCAGTTGTCTTTTGGAAAAGCACCTTTGGGACAACCATGACCTGGATGATTGAGAATCTCCATAGACACTTCTTACAGGATTTTTTTTTTAATTTCCCAATCTAGCCTAGAGGTCTGTGATGTCCTATTACAAGTATTCCATCCTTCTATTAATCAGGTCTGCTAAATTCGACTAGGTGTCAAATGATTGAAGATGTTTGAAATGATACCTTTATTCCAATTCGGCAACATTTGGAAATGTTAGATAACTGTACTCTACTTTCATCACCCCAGCCAGCAGATTGTGATTGTGGGTGATGGGTGCTGTGATCCAACACCTGGGGGAGGAAGGCAGATACCGTGTTTCCCCGAAAATAAGACACTGTCTTATATTTTGGCTCCCAAAACACACTAGGTCTTATTTTTGGGGTAGGTCTTATATATTTATGGTGCCAAATAGTGGTGTGAGTGTAGGGGTGTTCGTGGGTGCACGGTTGCTCCCTGAAAGTCTTCCTGGAACTGGAGATTTACACTAGGTCTTATTTTCGGTAGGTCTTATATTAGGCAGGTTTAGAAAATAGTGCTAGGTCTTACTTTCGGGGTAGGTCTTATTTTCGGGGAAACACGGTAGGAACCATTGTAGTTGAAGCCAGAGCACCACATAGTCCAGTGGAAGGCAAAATTAGAATCAGGACAATGGGATTTTTTGCTTTGAAAACATTTCACCTCTCATCCAAGAAGCTTCTTCTGTTCTCACTGCTTCTTGGATGAGAAGTGAAACATTTTCAGAGAAAAAAACCAAGAAACTAGTTGCCTTTTGAAAAGCAGCTTTGGGACAACCATGACCTGGATGTCTGCATAGTGTCAGGGTTCCAACAGATGCCCTAATTAATTCATGAGCCTTGAGCCAAGTTTCAAAAGAAATCCAATTATTTATTAGAAGCAACATGTCTGGCACTTTCCCAAGTGCAGTCGGCTCTGCCCCACCTAATTTCCTGGCCACCTATGACCCTGTTTCCCCCCTCCTCCCAGGGTGTGTCATAAATCACATTCTCCAATGGAGCACTTTCTCGACTGTAGAAAACACTCTCCAGCTTGCTCTAGTAACCTGGAATACAATCTGGAGAAAGGTATGTGTGGAAGGTGCTTCTGGTTATAGCAACCGAGCTTCTCCATCAGTTCTCTCCACCTCCTGCCTATGGCAACTCAAGAGCAGGCCAGGAATGCTTTATGAGTTGGCCCTTAGACACTTGGGTGGATATGTTCTCTCATCCCCTTGCTCCAACAAAGAATCGATTCCTTTAGGCTACCCATCATATTTCTGGTAGGGCAGCATGGAGGAATATTTGGGAACTGGCCTTCGATATTGAGATTCCCAACTTCACCCACCCCAGATATTGTCTCCTTCTTTGGCTTTGATTTGTGAGAGGTTTGGTGAGAAGATCGCCCATCCCTTCCTTAACTTTTTGGATGTCTGTTGCTCTTTTTAGATCTGGATGACTTGAAGTGTGCCCCGTTTGGAACTTATAGCAGTGGCTCTCTTCTGAGTAGCTGTGACTGGCCTGATAAAGAAGATGTCTATCAGAGCAGAAAGTCGACCTCCTTCTCCCTTCCTGCAGGAAACGGCGCCGCCTCCTTAGCTACCTCTGTCCTCCAGAAGAAGGAGACCCTTTTCGGCAGCTCTGAAAATATCACCCTGACCACTGTTTCCAAGGTGACAACCTTTGCGAACGAGGACGCTCTCCATGACGTGAAGTTCTCATCTTTTGCAAACTTCCAAGGTTCCAGTCCTCCCTCTGCGGACCAAAGCGAGGACGAAGTTGAAGACTTCGGAGAGTTTGCTCGACCACCGGACGATGGGAGTGAGAGACCAGCCACTGGCAGGCTTCAAGAGGCTGACTCTGCCCCCATCTCTTCAGAGGCTGGAAAAGAAGTTTTGGATGACTTCGGAGAGTTTCAGGGTGAAAAACCAAAGATCAGCAAATTGGACTTTTTACTGGCAACTTCCCAAGGGAAAATGAAATCCAGTGAAGAAATGATCAAAAGCGAGCTGGCAACTTTTGACCTCTCTGTTCAAGGTGAGAATCCACGCTGATATTGTGGTTGCAGTTACAGGAAGTCCTCAACTTACAACTACAACTTCACTGTGGTTAAGTGAGACATTTGTTAAGTGAGTTTTTGCCCTCCTTTTACAACTTTTCTCACCCCATTTGTTAAAGTGAATCACTGCAGTTCTTTAATTAGTAACATGGTTGTTAAGTGAATCTGGCTTCCCCATTGACTTCCCCAGGTCACAAAAGGGGGAATCGCACAATTGGGACAATGCAACCGTCATTTTATTTATTTTATTTTATTTTATTGGACTTATATGCCGCCCCATCTCCGAAGACTCGGGCTGGCTCACAATTAAAACATACAATACAGTAATTATTTAAAAAAGAATTAAACAATTTAAGCCCAATAAGACCAAATTAAAATACTTAAAATTATCCCATGGCCCAGGTGAGGTAATCACAGCCCCATTTGGTCGAACAACCAGGTCTTTAAGTGGGCGGAAGGTGCGGAGGTCAGGGCCAGACGGAGGTCCAGAGGCAGTTCATTCCATAAGTCGGGACCGCTACAGAATAGGCTCGCCGCCGGGGACCACCAGCCGACACTGACTTGCCGACGGACCCGAGGAGTCCTTGCCTATGTGCCGCACGGGGGGTGGCGCCGATATCAGCAGGAGCCGCTCCTTAAATATTGTGGACCCATGTCGTGTAGGACTTTGAATGTTAAAGTCAGAACCTTGAATCTCACCCGAGTGCAACCGCAACCAATGCAGGCCGCGAGGAGGGGGTAATATGGGAGAATCGGTAACTCCCATCACCACCCGCGCCGCATTCTGCACCAGCTGCAACCTCCGGATGGTGTGCAAGGGCAGTCCTAAATAGAGAGCATTGCAGTAGTCGAGTCGCGAGGTGACAAGGGCATGAGTGACCGTGACGCAGGGCATCTCGTCCAGAACGGGAAGCTGGCGAACCAGCCGGACCTGGGCAAAGGCCCCCCTCATAAATGTGAGTCAGTTGTCAAGCATCCAAATGTAAAATCACGTGTCACTTTTTTCAGTCCCGTTGTAACTTTGGTCACTAAATGAACTGTTGTAAGTTGAGGACTACCTGTATATTTAGTTTGTGGTTGGTTCTAAGTCTCACCTAGTGCTGGGAATTGAAGAAATTCAAAATATCTCTGGAATTCTTTATGATTTGATATCTGTGGCCATTCACTTTCCAGCAATTCTTTGCAGGGAGAGAGCAAACAGGCACAGATCAGAAATTAAAAGTGAGAGGTTGCAATAAAATGGTGGAGCTACATAAAATCATAGACTCATAGGGCTAGAAGGGAACCTTGGAGGTCTTCTAGTCCAGTGGTCGCCAACTGGTGGGCCGGGGACCACTGGTGGTCCATGAGAAAATTTTGGTGGTCCACAGAGAAATGACCCCCCCAAAGCAATTAATCCAGGCTGTGCAGGAACACAAGGCTGCGCCACCCACATGGCCCTCCCACCCTTCAGCCGAGCACAAACCTTACCTTGGGTAGAGCCACACAAGCCTGAACCGGAAGTTAAGGCCAACAGCAGGGGAGGGAAATCCACCCCAGGGTGGTTTGCTGACGTTGGTGGGAAAGTCAGTCCCATATTCCAGAGCTGAACTGACCCTTTGGTCATCCCAGAGCAGCTGCTCCTCCATCCGGGTGCACCGGCCTGCCATGGACTGGAGGAGCTGCTCCAGGATGACCAAAGGGCCAGTCCTGTGACTCCTGCAGCTCTGGAATATGGGACTGACTTTCCCAGCAAGCCACCGTCAGCCAAAATTCATATTAGTGGTCCGCGGGATTTAAAATTATGAGTTTGGTGGTCCCTGAGGTCCAAAAAGTTGGCGACCCCTGTCCTGGTCCAACCCCCTGCCCAAGGCAGAGGACCATTTTCTTATGACCACAGTTCAACCCAATATTTCTGTTGCTAAATGAAACAGTTGTTAAGGGAGTTTTGCCCCATTTTATGACTTTCCTTGACACAGTTGTTAAGTCAATCACTGCAATTATTAAGTTAACAACATGGTTGTTAAGCGAATCTGGCTTCCCCATTGAACACTTTGCTTGTCAGAAGGACACAAATGGTGCTCCAGAACACTGTAGTCATGATAAATAAATATGAACCAATTGCCAAGCATCCGAATTTTGACCATGTGACCATAAAGATGCTGCAATGGTCATAAGTGTGAAAAACTGTCATAAGTCATTTTTTCATTGCTGTTGTAACTTCGAGCAGTTACTAAACAAATCACAAATAGAATAACAGAGTTGGAAGGGACCTTGGAGGTCTTCTAGTCCAACCCTGCTCAGGCTGGAAACCCTATAGCATCTCAAAGAAACGGTTGTCCAATCTCTTCTTAAAAATCCTCCAGTGTTGGAGCATTCACAACTTCTGAAGGCAAAGTTGTTCCACTGATTAATTGTTCTGTCAGGAAATTTCTCCTTGGTTCTAGGTTGTTTCTCTTCTTGGTTAGTTTCCATCCATTGCTTCTTGTGGTTGTAAGTCAAGGACTATCTGTATTCATGGACCTGACTACCCCTTTAATACCTGTATTTCCTTCTAGGTTCTCACAAAAGGACCCTAAGTTTGGGCTCCTCACCTTTGCCACCTGTGGAGCAGCCCTTCAGAGATCGATCAAACACTCTGAGCGAGAAGCCTTCACTTCCAGTCATCCGAGACAAGTACAAGGACCTTACTGGAGAAGTAGAGGTAAGGGGAGAACCAACAAAAGTGTTGTGGCTTGGGGCACCTGTGCTGAAAACAATTGCCTCATTAAGCCGGTGCCAAGCTGCAAATTCAGGTAGGGCAAAAATCCTTGTGGATGAATCGAGAGCCGCTGAAAGACAGGTAGAATTGTAGCTGCCTTGTTTCCCTGATGTGCTCAGCTTTCAGAATGATTCTTTCACTTATCGCTTACCGCAATGTGTTTCTCAGTCTCAGCGACTTTAAGATCTGTGGACTTCAATTCCCAGAATTCCCCAGCCAGAGTCTGGTTGAGGGATTCTGGGTGGTTGAAGTCCATAAATATTAAAACTTCCCAAGTTTTTTTTTAACACTGATTTACAGACATACCTGTATGCTGCCCAATCCATTCCAGATTTTAGTAGGAGTACAAGCAACAAAATGAAATACAAATTAGAAATAATTCAGGGCAGCCCATCTCATAAACCAAGGGTCTTCACACTTGGCAAGTTTAAGACTTGTGGACTTTAACTCCAAGAATTCCCAAGCTAACATGACTGGAGAAGAAATTCTGGGAGTTGAAGTCCACAAGTCTTAAAGTTGTCAAGTTTGAAGATCCCTGTCATAAACCAAACCCACCGGCCCATGCTTAGCCACATTTTCCAATCAAGGGGCAACACCAAAAATTATTTGCAACCAGCCCATTTAATATGCTTCCAAAATAACAAGATGGGAACCAGTTTTGCTAGTGGATAGTATTCAAAATGGCCTATTTGATCTTCACAACTTAATGGGAAGAGATCAGTGGTGGTATTCTACTGGTTCGGCCCAGTTCTGGCCTACCGGTAACGTCAAAGAGCAGGGGAGACCAAACTGGTTCTCTCTGAGGCTGCTGTTGGGCCCACCTGCCCACCTGGGCTCCCACACTGACCTTTATTTCCGGCTTTTGAAGCGCAGCTGCTTTGCACGGCACAGCACATTGCCGTGCGTCAGCTGCTGAAGCGACAGGGAGAATGCAGGATTGCAGGAGGTGAGTCAGAAAGCCTCTGCACCTGCACAAAGTGCGCATCTGCATGTGCGCCAAGCCATGCCCTCCAAACCAGTGGTAAACTTTTTTTGAAACACACCACTGGAAGAGATCCACAGCCTTTCCCTCCCAAACTGTTTATTCAGAGTTTTGCAGCATTAATTCAGCACCAACAAAATAAACACAGATGGCTGATGCTTCATTTAACATCTTTATAAACATAATAAGTAGATTTTACAAACCAGTTGTAGATTTCTCCAACATGGAGCAAACTCAGACAGAAACATGTTGCAAGTAACTTCAGTAGACCAGAACAGAGAGAACATCCAGTTTTACTTTAGTTCAGCAGGCAAGCAGAGGAGAGAAGCAGTTTCATTTCTTTTTTTTTAATATAAAATTTTATTTATTTAACAAATTTAAAACAAACAAACAAACCAACACAGATATATATATATATACATATATACATTTTACAACATATATTGAGCAATGGTTAAAATCTTTATCCTTTTCATTAACGTGATCTACCTTATTAAAATATTACATTCTCTTTTAACATTTCATTTCAATAGACAGACTCAAAGCTCACCATAGCTGCAGAGTTGCAGAACTTAATATAGAGCCATGCCTAGGCTACTTCTAGTTTCAGTTTCCAAACAGTTCTCATTGGCTGACTTAATTGCTGTGCCTATTCATTGGCTGACCTTGTTACCATGGTCTATTCCAGTTCATGAATATACTCTGACACTGTTGTGTGCTGTTACAGAGGAAGGAAAAATAGAAAAGTTTTTTGATTTTCCACATCTGAATTTGTTTTGTTTTTGTTTTGTTTTATTTGGACTTATAAGCCGCCCTCTCCTCCCGAAGGACTCAGAATTTGACTATCCCATGCAGAAAAAACAAACGTAAAAATCATTCCATGTTGGCTTTTTTTGCAGCCATTCAAAATTGTTTCTTTTACTTTCTCCCACTAGGAAAGTGAGAGATATGCCTATGAATGGCAGAGATGTTTGGAAAGTGCTCTGCAGGTAAGTAGCTGATCACCATCTACCTGAGTAACTTCCTTTCCTTTCCTGTAGGTGTTGGTGATTTGAAAAGGGGGAAGTTGGCCATGACATCTATAGAGCAGCGAGAATATTTGTACAATTCACTTCAGTTGGTTGTTTTATATTTTCACCACAATGCAAAAAATGATGTTGAGACTCTGGAAAGAGTGCAGAGAAAAGCAACAAAGATGATTTGGAGGCTGAAGGCTTAAATAGGGCCTTGGTGGTGCAGGCTGATAGTAGCCTAGCACTTAGTTCCAGCTGCCTGTAACTATTGCAGGCTCGAATCCCACCAGGCTAAAGGTTGACTCAGCCTTCCATCCTCTCGGGGTAGGTAAATTGAGGAGATTGTTGGGGCAAGCTGACTTTGTAAAATGCAGCTTAATAAGCAGGCATATACAATGGAAGGAAGGCTATTGTTGTGCTCCAAAATTGTCTGAGTCTTGGAGAAGAAGGCTATAAATATAAAAAAAAAATTTAGGAATTGGGTGGGTGTGTCTAGTTTAATGAAGAGAAGGACTAAGAGTTGCCACAGAGAAGACGGGGTCAATCTATTCTTCAAAGTACCTGTCATGCCAAGATCTCTCTCAATTTTCTTTTGTCCTTTGATATCAATGATCCAGTAACTAAGAGTGGGCGGACAAAACCACAATATTGAAATAGCACTTGGGTTTCACCTCACACTAACTAAAAGAATAGATGCAGGCCTCATTTTAAATACTGGAACTGATTTTGAGACTCTGGAAAGAGTGCAGAGAAGGGCAACAAAGATGATTAGGGGACTGGAGACTAAAACATATGAACTGGGTTGCTGGAACTGGGTATGTCTAGTTGAATCAAAAGAAGGACTAGGGGAGACATGATGGCAGTGTTCCAATAACTAAAGGGCTGCCCCAAAGAAGAGGAGTCAAGCTATCCTCCAAAGCACCTGAAGGCAGGATAAGAAGCAATGGGTGGAAACTAATCAAGGAGAAACCCAACCTAGAACTAAGGAGAAATTTCCTGACAGAACAATTAACCAGTGGAACAACTTGCTTCCAGAAGTTGTGGATACTGAAACACTGGAGATTTTGAAGAAGAAATTGGACAACCATTTGTCCAGAATGAAACAGGGTCTCCTGCTTGTGCAGGGAGTTGAACTAGAAGACCAGAGTTGCTCCTTTCCACCTCTGTTATTCTGTTTCAGATGTATCTGTGTTATAACTGCTAACAACCAGTGGGGGGCCCTGTGCAACACATTTCTGGAAACCAGTTACGTAGTGCCTCTTGTTGGTCAATAACAGTTATAACATTTATTTATTTTTATTTATTTATTTGATTTGTCAATTGCTCACAAGATAATAGGTATAAGTATAAACATAGTTATAAATACATGGATACATATAAGAAAAATAAAAGAAACAATAGGACAGGGACGGTAGGCACATTGGTGTGCTTATGCACGCCCAATACAGACCTCTTAGGAAAGGGGTGAGGTCAATAGTAGACAGTCTAAGGTTAAGGTTTTTGGGGTTTGGGGAAAAAACCACAGAATCAGGTAGAGTATTCCAGACATTGACCACTCTTGCTGAAATCGTATTTCCTGCAATCAAGTTTGGTGCGGTTAACCTTGAGTTTGTATCTATTGTTTGCTCTTGTATTGTTGTGGTTGAAGCTGAAGTATTCATTGACAGGTAGGACATTGCAATGTATGATTTTATATACTATATTTAGATCGGACCGAAGGCAGCATAGTTCTAGGTTTTCTAGGTCTAGAGTTTCAAGTCTGGTGGCATAAGGTATTCTGCAATGAGTAGAGGAACGCAGAACTTTTCTTGTGAAATATTTCTGGACTTTCTCAACTGTGTTAATATCAGATACATGATATGGGTTCCAGACTGATGAGCTGTATTCAAGTATAGGTCTAGCAAATGTTTTGTATGCTCTAGTTAGTAGTGTGATATTACCAGAGAAGAAGCTATGTAGGATTAAGTTAACATCTCTTAATGCCCTTTGGCTATGTAGTTAAGTGGGCTCTAGCACTTACATCATTAGAGATGAGTACTCCAAGGTCCTTGACAGAGTTTGGATCCTCAGCAGGGTCTTGACTATTCAGCTTGTATTTTATTTTCTGATTTTTTTTGCCAATATGTAAGACCAAGCATTTATTTGTTGAGATTTGAAGTTGCCATTTGTTTGACCATTCTGATACATAGTCGAGGTCTTTTTGAAGGGTAGCAGTATTTTTTGTGGTGTTGAATAGCTTTACATCATCAGCGAAGAGAATACAGTTGCTCTTAATATGATCACAGAGGTCATTTATGTAGAGTATGAAGAGAGTTGGTCCTAGAACACTGCCTTGCGGGACACCACTGTTGACAGGTACAGAATTTGATAGGACACTCCCAATTTTTACCATTTGTTGTATGTTTGACAGGAATGCTTCTATCCAGTTATGCAGTTGTCCAGATCTGTAACTTCTGTAAACAATTGTGTAAATCCCTTAAGTGGGGAGATCTTAAGGCAGGGGTCCCCAACCACTGGTCCACAGGATGCCAGAAACAAGCGAAGGCCCACCCATGGGATGCAGGCAGTACACAAAACCACACCCCCTCCAGTCCACAGAAAAAAACTCTCTCCATGGTGCCCAAAAGGTCGTCTTAAGGCATAAGGCCAGGGGCATAAGAATAGTAGAGGTAGCCCTTGACTTACGGGTGACTGCTCAGCAACCATTCAGAGTTACAGCTGACCTCTCCAGGGGTATTTGTGGCCTAGTTCTGAAATTTGGCAATTTACAGTCATTTGCATCGACAGCCATTTGCTGTGTCCCTAGCTCATATGACGATGTTTTATGACATCTTTGTCAAAAATGGACATGTACTTCCAGTTTTCAGCAAAACTGGCTCCTAGCAATCAGTTGGTTCACTTAACAACCGCAGCGTGTGCTTTACAAACACAGCATTTGCTTAACGAGCACCACAAAACAAGGCCATCAAAGCAGGTTGGTCGAGTGGCAACCTGCTTTATGACTGCCATAATGTAGGACCATAATGGGCAGGTTTCGTTACTGTCATGAATTCAAGGACTCCCTGTAAGCTGTGTAGTCTTAAGAACGTACAAGGAAAGAGGTCCATTGTAGCAAATGTATCGCAACTACTAGGAAAAAGGACTCCACATCTTTTGTGGTGTGTTGTGGTTGGAATTACAAATTGTGGTGTTTAGTAATCAGCCTCAACTGCACATGGAGAGTCACCTGAACAATTCTGCACATGGAGAGTCACCTGAACAATTCTGCAACTGTTATAAAGTTGGGGAAGAGTACAATAATATGCGCTATCTTGTGTAAAACAAGCAGTGTAGGATAAAAAGTGGGTAAAATTCAACAGCTGGATGTGTAACTTTGCCACAACTGTGCTAAAATGAACTTATCTTCTAATAGGTCATCAAGAAAGCAAATGACATCCTGAACGGAATCAGCAGCTCTTCTGTATGTACTGAAGTCATCCAGTCTGTGCAGGGCATGGAATATTTATTAGGTACAATTTTATTTGATTTCGTATCTCAGTAACACAATTGCAGGTAGTCCTCGATTTATGACCAGTCGCTTAAGAACTGTTTGGAGTTGCAACAGCCAAACACACATCTGCCACATTTACCTTCATGGCCATTTGCAGCATCCCACGGTTTTGTGACCACAATTTGTGACTTTTTGCCAGTTTTTGGCATTTACTTCCAGTTTCTGGCAATAGCAATATCACTTAGACTTACATACCGCTTCACAATGCTTTACAACCCCTCTTTAAGCGATTTACAAAGTCAGCCTGTTGCCCCCAACAATCTGGGTCCTCATTTGACCGACCTCGGAAGGGTGGAAGGATGAGTCAACCCAAAAACACCCACTGGGAAAATGGATTCGCTTAACCATGGGAAGAAACATTCTTACCATGTTTTCGGATCTCACCCATCTCAAAGTTATAGACAGATACTTGTCCTTCTGCCTACTTTCCCTTGAAATGTTGCTATTTCAAGTAAATTACCTTTTGTAAATCATGAAATTTTTTAAACAAAAACATTTTAAATAAAACATTGTGTTGCCTCCGTCAGTGGTCTAACTTATCCAGGCTTGGATGCACAAGTGGAAATCAAAAGACCTCAACATCTAGCTGATGGCAAAATTTTTCCTCTATCTAAGACCCCAAAAACCTGCATCTGGCTCAAGCAAACATTAAGGCTCTATTGAAATGATATATTTAAGTGGGTTATTGGGGTTGAGAATAGCAGAGGTAGGCTGCTGCCAGTTTGCACTGGTTCTGGCAAATCGGTTGTTAAGATTAGGCGTAGTTCGGCAAACTGGCAAATCCCACCAATGGCTAGCGCCCCCCCATTTTTGACCTGTTTTTTGTGGGCATCTTTTGGCCCGAAAAATGGCTGAAAACAGCCCAGAAAATGGCCTGAAAATGGCCTGGTTTTGGGGCCATTTTCAGGCCATTTTTGAGCCATTTTCAGGCTTTTTTCAGGCCTCTTTTAGATATTTTTCATGCCAAAAACTTCCTGAAAAAAAGCCTGAAAAACGACCTGAAATGGCCCCAAAACATCCTGAAAACAGGCCAAAAATGGGCAGAGGCGGGGCCAGCCGGTGGTGGGATTAGTCCCAACTGGCTGAATCTTAGCTGTTCCTTTGAGGCGAGTGGCCGGGAGGCGGGGCTGGGTGTGATGAGTGACATCACCCACCCAGTCACATGACCAACCAGCCACGCCTACCCAGCCAGAAAACTGGTTGTTAAAAAAATTTTCAGCCCACCATTGGCAAATAGATGCCCTGTGTGAACCACTTGCCCCTGTCAACTCTTCCATGCAAATCAAACCAGGGTCCTAAAAAAACAGGGATGCTACAACAGTGTGAAAAATGGTCAGAAGTCACTTTTTTCAGTGCCATTGTAATTTCAAACGGTCACTAAATGAATGGTTCTAAAATGATGGATACACACAAATCAGTGAAGAACACAGGCAGTAAGAGATTCCCAGTGTGCAAATTTAAATTTTTGTAAGAGCAAGGTAAATTCAGCCTCAGTTCTGCTTCAGTCACAGTGCATTCTGAGCTAAGGCCACAAAAACCGTCTTCATCTCATATATGATACAGGTAAGTTGATCCTCCTCCTCCACTCATATGACCTCTTGGCGTTTCTCTTCTCTTTTTTTCAAATTCTCCCTAGGGGTTGTTGAAGTTTATAGAGTCACCAAGCGGGTGGAGCTGGGCATCAAAGCCACCGCTGTCTGCAGCGAGAAACTGCAACTGCTCTTGAAGGATATTGATAAAGTGTGGAATAACCTGATCGGATTCATGTCCCTTGCAGCCTTAACGGTAAGGTGCTTTTGAACAATTGCTAGAGGAAAATAGTTGGTGCCAGGAGACTTGATTCCATCGGCATATCATTTCATGAAGCCATTATTGTTGTGGTTCGCCGGCAGCTGGTGCAGATGGCAGCGGAATCAGACAGTGGGGAAGAAAGGGGACCAGTCAGGGAGTTTGGAGAGGACTCGGACGAGGGTCCTGCATCCGATGCAGAGATGGGGCCAGGACCATCTGGGAGTGGGGTGCTGCCTTTGGAGCCTTTGGAGTCTGGCAGCAGCGAGGCAGAGGACCCAGGGGAGCCTGTTCCCAGTGCGTGTGTGCGCAGAGCTGCTAGAAGGAGAGAGCAGCTGAAACAAAAGGGGTGACTTGGGAGTAAGTTTGGGAGGTGATTGCCCCTCCCATAAGGAATAAAAGTCAGGCCAAGATGATGAAATCTTTGCAGGAAGCAAAGTAGTTCGATCGGTTCTGAGTCATCTTTGAAGCTCTTTGTACTTTGGTTGGTTTTTCTTGTACTTTGGTTGGTTTCTTTTCCAGTTAATTTGATACTTCTGTTTTGGCAGTACAGAACTGAGAGGTGTGTGCTTATCTTGGGGGACTGTTTGAGCTTAATTCTGGCTGGGAATGAAAACAATTCCCAGCATTGCAATAAAATAGTTTTTGTTTTTAAAACAAGTTTGTGAATAATTACAGTTTACAAAGCCTGGGTCAGAACAATTATAATCACTGTCTGTGTGTAGGTGGCAGCATATATCCCTCTGAGGCTAATTCCACATAAGCTAAGTAGGGTAGGCCTTGGATGGCGCTTGGATGGGACAGTTGATCTAATTATCTAGGCCAGTCTTTCTCAACTTTAGCAGCTTTAAGAGGTATGGACTTCAACTCCCAGAATTCCCCAGCCAGTCATACTGGCTGAGGAATTCTGGGAGCTGAAGTCCACATGTTTTAAAGCGACCGAGTCTAAGAAACACTGGGCCCCGGAGCATTAGGCTTCTGGTTTCGGACATCTATTCCTCCAATCTTTCCATTTTGATGTTCCCTAGTGGGAAAGTTGACTTTTTCAAGTCAAAATCGCCTATGTCCTTTTTTTTTAAAATACAACAAGGCTGTACTAGATTAAAAGTTTGGTTGGCTTATTTCTTTGCTCCCCTGAGAAATGTTAAGATTTTCCTCTTTTCTTCTTGCAGCCTGATGAAAACTCACTAGATTTCTCCTCCTGTATGCTTCGCCCAGGAATTAAAAACGCTCAGGAACTGGCTTGTGGGGTGTGCCTCTTAAACGTGAACTCAAGGAGCAAGGCAAGTAGAGCGGCCATCTTTTCCTCTCTCTTTACATTTTGCTGTCTGGGTTTTATTTTTCTCTCTTTGTTTACTATACTCATTTTATAAGGCAGGCAACTCCAAACCTGGCAACTTTACTGGCAAATACCACCATTTTACAGTATCCTTCCCCTGCCACGCCCACCAAGCCACGTCCACACAACCGGTAGTAAAAAAAAATGGAATCCCACCACTGGCTCTGGTGTCCAGGCTCTGCCACGGAGGGAAGGCCTGCATATCAACCTTGCCCCAATCTCCTACCAAAAAAAAAAAGAAATAATAATCTCAAAAACTTCACACATTTTGTTGCAACCAAAACCAGAACATCCCAAGTGTGGCTTCTGCCAAACCAGGACTGATCCAAAAGAGTTGGCAGAAATTTGGAATACGATTTCTTTTTGGGGTTCAAACCAAAACACATTCCTGTTTCATTTCTCTTCTCGTTTTCTGTTCGCGAGGTTGAACTTTCAATCCTCTGGATTATCCTCCCTGTGCTTGTTTTGCCAAGTTTTTCGAACCTTTCTTTGAAATGAAGTTCTCCAAACTGGACACAATTTGCAGAACACAACTGCAAAATAGAGCAAAACAATTATTGTGTCTGTCATTTGGGAATGACATTGTTGATGCAGACTAAACATTGCATTTGCCATTTTAGCAGTCACAGTAACACTGCTATCTTATATTAAGTTTGTCCAGTTCTCATAAATCATCATCAACTGAAGGGATTTTCCCAGCCAGCACCTGGCTGGGAATTCTGGGAGTTGAAGTCCACACATCTTCAAGCTGCCAAGGGTGAAAAATACTGACAGAAAGTATTACCAAGCCATTCTACAGTTTATATATTTGATTTCTTTTCCTAATTTCCTGAAGAATTTACCCATTTGTCTTGATTAAAATTCATTGTTATTTTCAATCTGCTTCTCAACCATCAAACCATTAATTTGAGTTTTCTGTCAAAATAGTTAACCTACCCAATTTCTGCACTTAGATAAGTCTTCCCTCCATCTTTTCTTTCAAGTCATTATTGAACATAGCATTATTGTAAAATAGCAAATCCAGGATTGAAGCCCAATCCTTGTCACTTCTAGTTTCACAAGGAACAATTGAAAATTCTTTTGGACCGTGATTTTTCAAGCCAGCTATGGAATCACTTAATACAATGGTCCCCAATCTTTCGGGCTCCATGGACAGGCAGTGATGACGCGGTGGGGCGGGGCACACAACCTAGATCCCACGCATGTGCAGATGAAGCTTCATGAGCTCACCACCCCACCCCCCACTTCCACGCCCCGGTTCCCAACAGGCAGTCCATGTGAGTGTCTTAGGTGTCAACTTGTAAAACATTCCTATGCCTGTTTCCAAGTTGCCATAAGAAAGTGGGTGTGGAATCCTGAAGGAGCATACGGCAAATGAACTAAGAAGCACATTCCAAGCTTATCTCACAAAGATTGTAACTGAGGCAACCAGGTATTTTGGCCACGAAAATCCTCTATTGGAGAGTGTGATGGATGACACCCAGCCCATGAACGTGGTTCGTTGGGGAATCTGAAGTATGATACACCCAGAGGGGTGGGGGAAAACAGGGTCATAGGTGATTGTAAATTACGTATCTCAGAGTCGGCTTCATACAGGTCATGCCAGCATGTCTCCCTCCTAATAAATCTTTTGAAGTTTTTTGAAGTTTGGCTCGAGGTTCATGATTTAATTAGGGCAATCGCTGGAATCCTGACATTAGGGTTCTTTGGCAATTGAATTGCTAAGTCAAGGTATATTACGTTTACAGCATTCCCACCGTCTATTTTAGGATGTTATCTGACTAAACCATGAAATGAGATTACTCAATTTGTCCTTTGAGACATCAGGCATTTGTTTCAAACTAGCCAAGTTATATCAAACTTCTCACTGGTTCGATGATCTTAGAAGTTTTTAGAATGGGAAGGATATTTATTTTATTTTATTTTAGGATTTGCAGGAATTCCACATAGGGAGGGCTTCTCATAAACGGAGGCTGGGCAATTTCCTCAGCGATTGTAGGATAAGGCCGTGGATAATCCATGGAGATTAGGGTAGGCTGGATTCGGCTTAGCATATCCACTTAGCATGGCAGGTGGAAAGGTTGGCAAATCTTAACCATCGGTGGGATGAAGGGTCACGGCATGGAGCAGGGAAACCAGCTCCTGTGTTTTGGCTACGGTGTTGCTGACATTTCTTTTGGTTTTCGACATTGTTTTCAGAAAGAAGAAACCCCTCTGGAAGAACATCCTAGAGAAGTACGAATTCACAAACCTTGTCTGGTTTTTCCTTTAAAAACACTGTGTGTCCCAAACAAGATGTTGGCATAGCTTTGGGCCCTTGTTCTCCAGCCACAGCCTCTGTGACCCCACCCTTTTCTCTAACCTTTTGATTTTAATTGACTAACCCAGCACGACCCAAGTCAAAGGACTTTCCTCCTCTTGGTCTTGTCAGCATGTTGGTTGCTCTGTGAGTCGCTTGCTTTGTGCTGGTGTCCCTTGTGTGGTGATTGTTGAGTTGTCAGTTCTTGTGGTCTGTATTATTGGTTCTTACGTGTCTATTATAAAGAATTTCTGAACTCTGTAGTGGCTCCTTATAAGCCAGAGAAGAATGGGTAGAACTTCTTCTTTGTTTCTTCTTTAAGAATCTAAATGCTCAGTGCTTTGTTCTTGCACTGTTTCTATTGCCCTTTATAGATAGTCCTCAACTTATGACTGGTCACTTAGCAATCGTTTGAAGTTATGACAGATTTAACTTTGGTCTGTCTACAGCACAGGTCTCCAAACTTGGCAACTTTAAGACTTGTGGACTTGAACTGCCAGAATTCTCCAGCCAGCATAGCTGGCTGGAGAATTCTAGGAGTTCAAGTCCACAAGTCTTAAAGTTGCCAAGTTTGGGGACCCCTGATCTACAGGAAGTCCTTGACCTACAGCCATTCATTTAGTGACCGTTCGAAGTTACAGTGGCATTGAAAAAAGTGACTTATGACCATTTTTCACACTTATGACCATTGCAGCATAGTCACATGAGCAAACTTCAAACATTTGGCAGCTGACTCATATTTATGACGGTTGCAGCATCCCGGGGTCATGTAATACCCTTTTGTGAACCTTCTGACAAGCCAAGTCAGTGGGGAAGCCAGATTCACTTAACAACCGCTTTACTAACTTAACACCTGCATCTGAGTCACTTAAGAAGTGTGGCAAGAAAGGTTGTAAAATGGGGCAAAGCTCACTTAACAACTGCTTCCATCGCTTAGCAATGGAAATTTTTATTGTAAATCGAGGACTATCTGTCGCTAGAAGCCGGATTCAAAGTTTCAATACCTAAACATGCTTATTCATCCCTGAGACATTCCACCAGTTTTTCTGGTCTTGTTCCATTTTGGCAAAGGATAGATATCTGGGCAATCAATAATTATATCCTACTCTTGTCAGGATTATGAAAGTATGCCTTACATGGTGAACTAGTCAGCAAGACTAAAATTGTATGTAGAAAACTATAGAAATGGAAATAACTTTGGCTGACACCAAGAAACTGAAAAGATTGCAGGGCAGGGATGAGATTTTACCACCAGGAAGAGCCACCAGGAAGAAATTCCTGCCTAATAGCTTATTTCACCTCACCTGGCAAGGAACATCTTCAAATGTGCACAACACCTCTTTGTCTTCTCAGTCTAAGAAACAGTCCTCCATTTATGACCACAATTGGGACCAAAATTTCCATTGCTAAGCAGAACAGCTGTGAAGTGAGTTGTGCCAGATTTTGCAATCTTTGTGCCATGTTTGTTAAGCAAATCACAGCCATTGTTGAGTGAATCGTGCAGCTGTTAAGCAAATAGCAATAGCACTTAGACTTATAGAACTGTTCATAGAGTTCACATAGAACTCTTTACAGCCTTTTCTAAGCATTTTTACAGTCAACATATTGCCCCCAATAATCTGGACCCTCATTTTACCCACCTCAGAAGGAAGGAAGACCGAGTCAACTTAGAGCCTGTCAGGATCGAACTTCTGGCAGTGGGCAGAGTTAGCCTGCAATTGCAATAGAATTTAGACTTATATACCACTTCACAGTGCTTTCCAGCCCTCTCTAAGCGGTTTGCAGAGTCAGCACATTGCCCCCAATAATCTGGGTCCTCATTTTACCCACCTCAGAAGGATGGAAGAGGCTGACTCAACCTTGAGCCTGGTGAGATTCGAACTGCCAAATTGCAGGCAGCCGGCAGTCAGCAGAAGTAGCCTGCAGTACTGCATTCTAACCATTGCACCACCATCCATCTTCCCCCATTGACTTTGCTTGTTGGAAACTGGCTTGGAAGGTCGCAAATGGTGATCACATGACCTCGGGACACTGCAACCGCTGTAAGTACATGTTGGTTGCCAAGCACCCGAATGTTGATCACGTGACCGTGAAGAGGCTGCCACAGTCATTAAGCGTGAGAACAGGTTGTAAGCCACCTTTTTCAGTACCGTTGTAACTTTTGAACACTTGATAAATCATTGTAAATCGAGGACAAACTGCCTTTAAGACAGCATCTCTAGATTCAACCTGGATTACACGCCACTGCAATTTGGAACCAGATTAGACCAGCATTTTCCAAATCCTTGGCCATTTTGAAGACGGTGGCCTTCAACTCCCATAATTCTCACCAGTGGGTACCCTAGCTGTGGAATTCTGGGATTTGAGGTTTGGCCACATCCGGAAGTGGCCACGGTTAGGAAAAACTACGTTAGATCCTTTCTCAAGAGCGCCTTGATAGGGAGTTTGGAAAGCACATCTGGTGCCCCAAAGCAGTCAACCCTTCCTTCCTTCCTTTGAGGCCACTGAGCACAAACACACCACGAGGCGTTTCTGACATCATGTCCTTGCTTTCCTTTCTCTCTAGGCCTTCAACTCCGAGACGGACAGCTTCAAGCTTGCTTATGGAGGGCATCAATACCATGCCAGCTGTGCTAACTTCTGGATCAATTGCGTGGAGCCCAAACCTCCAGGCCTTCTCTTGCCCGACCTCCTATAAGCAGACTGTTCTTGGCCAGTCTTTGGTCTTAAAACAAAGCAGCAATTCCCAGAGGGAAGGGTAGAAACTAGGCGCTTGAGAAGCCAATGTGAAACGGTGCTGGTGTTTTTGGGTGCTTTGAAAACATTCATCCTAGACCAGGGGTCTCCAACCTCTGATTATCTGTTATCTGTTATCTGTAACCTTGGCAACTTTAAGACTTGTGGACTTCAACTCCCAGAATTCCTCAGCCAGCAAAGCTGGCTGAGGAATTCTGGGAGTTGAAATCCGCAAGTCTTAAAGTTGCCAAGGTTGGAGACCCCTGTCCTAGACTAGCTGTTCTCATGTGAAGGGTAAATGCCACTGGTATGTTTTTAATCTGCAGGAGCCTCACCTTGGCAAGGATTTGGAGATACACCCTGATACTTTTTTGGGATTTTGCACTAAGGCAACAAATGCCTTCTTGAGCAGAACTGGACTCAATGCCGCCTTTCAGATCTGGCAAAACTGCTGATGCTTTTTTTGCTGAAGCTCGTGATAGTTTCCTCAAAAGGAGTAACTGGGTTTCAAACAGTTGCAAGGCCTGAAAGAGTGAGGCTCGTTTCCTTTTTAGCATGCACATCCTTTTAAAAATCCCCAATAACCCCTTGTGGCTTTTCCTTAATTTTCTCCCCAAAAGGAAATTTCCCCTTTGTACGTTTCCTAAAAATTTATCATTGCTCGGCCTAAACGATCCCTTTGAAAGAAATTCGCCAAAATGGACATATATACCTCTGCTGACACACATATACTTTTTCAACACCCACCTGTACCGGTCTCCCCACACCCAATCCTGTCTTGTGACAAGACCCCAAGTTAGGTGAAGAGATCGAGTTATACTAGACTGAATACAAATTGGCCTTCCAACCTTAAACTCTTTTTCAGAACTATTGTTTTTGGGGCGCAGGCCATGGGAGGGTCTTGGCACCTTAAAACTAGTTTACATTTATTACAATGCAGAACTTTTTCCATTGGTCTGGTCTCCCTCGTGGTTTTATAGTAGGAAAAGTGCAAATGGGAATTGAACTGTGGAAACAGAAAATCTTCTACTACAGGAGTGTCGACCTTTTGTCAACTTAGACTTGTGGACTTCAACTCCCAGAATTCCCCAGCTGGCTAGAGAATTCTGGGAGTTGAAGTTCAGAAGTTTTCAAGCTGACAAGGTTCGACACCCGTGTTCTAGTTATGTTTTCTTTTTGATGGTATTAACACTGTAAAGCAGAGGTCTCCAAACTTGGCAACTTTAAGACTTGCAGACTTCAACTCCCAGAATTCCCTAGCCAGCTGGGGAATTCTGGGAGTTGAAGTCCACAAGTCTTAAAGTTGCCAAGTTCGGGGACCCCTGCTGTAAAGATTTGTGAGTGGCCAAACAGGATTGGCAGAGAGCACCCATCCTGCAAACCTATTGTGAGGGAGACTCTTTTGAAGCGTCATCAGATAATGGAGGCCTCTGTACTCCTCTTCTAAGCAGCAGTTGGTATTTTGATTGCCACTGAGACAGGACTGTGATCAAAAGAGGGGCCAGGTGGCAAGGTGGGGCTGTTGCAAAACAAAACACACAGCCTCTTTTTTCCCCCCTTCCCTATTTTCAGCCTGCGAGCCACCGTGCACAGTTTGAACAGAGCCTCTTTTTAAACACCAGGTTTAATTTATGGTAATTATAGCCCTGGACCATGACTCATGCTCCCTGATTAGAAATGAGGTTATACAGGTTGAAAATGCTTTGATCCGAGGTGTTGGTCAGAGATAAACTCGGCATCTTTCTTCTCCGCTATTTGGCATGAAGTCATAGCTGGCAACTAGACGGTGTTCTCTGTTGACCCAACACATGCAACGGCCAAGCTCAACAAGTTAATCTTGCTACCGCAGTTTGCCACTCTGATGATTTTCCTATTCTCTGCTTGGGTGGGAGTTTTCACTGCAGGCGGATTTGAAAGAGCCCACCCGCAAATGTCCCAGGACTGCCTTTCTCCCAGCTTGAGAATAGAATTTGCAGAAACAGCCTCTATGTTGGTGCATGGCGGCCAGGCCTCCCAAGGTGCAGGAGTCTTTTGGGGAGATCCCTGGAACGGTTGACCAGGTGCAAGTCTAAATACCCCAGAGCAGAGGAAAGGCCTGGCAATCAAAGATATTTCCCTCCCACCCCCAGGTTATAAAAAACAGGAAAAGCCAAACAAGAGCCAAGTAGGAAGGCAGGAAGAGATTGCAGCATGTGATTGCATTCACCCCTGCAATACTGTTTTTCTTTCTCCTTTCTTTCCTTTCTTCCCTCCTTCCCCTTTCCTTTCTTTTTCTTTCCTTCCTTCCTTCCCTCCCTCTTTTCCTTTCCTTCCTTCCTTTTCTCTTTTCCTTTCCTTTCTTGCCTTCATTTCCTCCCTCCCTTCCTCCTTCCTTCCTTCCTTCCTTCCTTCCTATACTTACCATAAGCTGATCAAGAATCTCTCCAGTTCACTTCCACGTGGTTGGATATTTACCAGGCTTGGTTGAAGATAAGTTCTCTAAGCCCCTTGTGGGGGCTTGCATTCAGGCTACAGATTTCTCATCTGGCATCTGAGGTCTCCTCCTGTGTGGCCATAGCCACATTTCCCAAAGCAAAAGGAGGCCACCTTCTGTGTAATAAAACCCTAATGTCACTTAGTTGAGTTTTGCTTCACTTCGATAAATCTCTGCAGAGTATGATCAGTTTCCCTGTAGGTAGATCAGTGTTTCTCAACCATGGCAGCTTGAAGATGGGTGGACTTTAAGCAAGGCTGGCTGGGGAATTCTGGGAATTGAAGTCCACCATTTTAAAATGCCTAAGTTTGAAAAGCATTAATCCAAGTTATGGCCTGTATGAACAAAAGAAATGGCAACAAGACTCAGGATATTCCAATTGAATTAAGAGACACATTTATTGAAACTGTGGTTGTGTGAAAGTCTCGCTTCCATGATTCATAGCAAAACATCTCCCGAAGAAAAACAAGAATGTTTAAAAAGAAAGTGATGAATGTAGTAGAACAAAACACCTTCCTTTCTTTGGGGAGTTTGCAAACTTCCCCCCACCCTCAATTTTTCTTCGAAGCTGTCACACTGGACCAGGCCTCGTCTATTAACCCAGCTCCCTTCATTCACTTGCTTGGCTAGCCAAGTTCCCTCCACTTCCACCCCTGTGTCCTTGGAAACTGTCTCCAAGGTTACGGTGTTTCCGCAGATTTCATTACGTTCTGCTTTTTGCCTTGCTTCAAAAGCAGGTTTGCAGCTGGGAGAAGAGTGGCTTGGTTTCTTCATTTGTTTCTTAAAACCCAGCATCTACTGTTACACTTTTAACAAAATCATTTTGCTTAAACACACACCCCTTTTAGGGTGAAGAAAGCAAAAGACCCCATTGATCTACGGTGAGTGCTTGCTTTCCTCCCCCCCCCCAGTTATGTGTTTCTTGTCCTGTCTATAGCCAGTTTACGATCCGTGTTTAAACTATGTCAATCCTTTCCATCCATCCATCCATTTTTCCTCACTGCTGTTCCCCAATTTCCTTGACTTGATCCGAACTCCAAGCGAATTCCTTAAAACATGATTCAGATGTGATTGTTATATCCTAATTTTGGGTGGTGGTGGGGGAGAACAAGCCAGTTTTACGCCTCAGATACATTCCTGTGTTTAAGGACAGGCGTCCTATTGGATCACTAGGCTTCCTTTGTCCAGACTTCGAAAGCTATAAAAGGGGTACCGACCGAAACCCCAGTGGTCTGCAGTCCACACGAGAAGGCCAGCTGCTTGGGAACTAACACATTTCCCATGCATTGTGCATCTTTGCTGATGCACCTTCGCCTTGCAGGCCTTCCAGATGGATTCTGGGCTTTTTTTCCCTAGCAGATTTCCTTCCATTTCTGCTCTGGGAAAGCGTCCTTACTCACCCGATAAGAAAAACAGCTAAATTTTTTTTTTTTTTTGCATTTAAATCCATGCGGTTCAGAGCAACACAAGAAGCTGTATTCATGGACTCCTTGTTCATCTTAAACTCAGCTTACATTGGGTTGACCTGTTTCGGGATATGGGTAAATACTGAGCCAGAAGAGAGAAATAAATGCTTCCTTAGCCAGCCTTGTAGCAAATACAGAACAGCAAAAGAGAGAGAGAGAGAGAAAAGTCAAACTCCATGTATATCCAGTTCTAATTCGCTGCATGCAAATAAGCATCGCTATGGAATTCATGGATGATGTCTCTTCCCCACCTTCCCTAAAGCAAATTGAAATAAAGCTGTTTGATCTGTAGAGATCACAGCTCCCTGCTCTGTTATTTTCTTTTCTTTTTTGGTGACACTTTAAAAAAAAAACTTGCTTGAAAAGAACCACTGCATCTCTCAACTCTTTAATGTGTCTGTTCCTTCGGTGGCCATCTTGGATAGCATCCAAAATGGCGTTTGTGGCTGGCATGGTTGTGATGTGATGTCTCGTTTGACTTTGCTATGCGGTGGTGATGGTGTTGATACTTTTAAGAACCTGAGAATGATTGTTTTATTTATAACTATTTATATATACGTACACAGGCACATATAAATAAAATAGACACCTGCAGAGGGACATACACTCTCCTTCATAATCTATATGCTGTATTGATTCCTGTTAAATTTTCTGATTCTTAATAAAGTGCCGTTTCCTCTGTCTCTCTCTCTCTGTGTCTTCTTCATCTCCTTCACGGTTGGTGAGCTGCTGGAAGAGAAGTCGATGGTGGCACTTAGCCAAACATAACCGCCTTGGATGGCAGCAATCTGCATCTTGAATACCAGATGGTGGAATCAAAGAACAAAAAGCGTGTTCGTTTTAACACTCTCAAAAGCAGATGCACTGGGTCTCCAATTTGGGTTTTTGTGGCCTGCGACCAAGCCGGTTTAATGGAGTGGTGAAGGTTCAGGTTAGAAACCAGGAGAAGTTGAGTTTTAGTCTTGCCTTGCATCAGCGTGTTCTGACCCAGGCTTCCCAAGATCATGAAGCGGACTTCTTGTCCCTTTTATTTAGGTTAAAGAGAATTCCTCTCCATCAAAGTCCAGGCAAACAGTCTTTCATGAGATTTCACAACTACAGACCTTTTATCAGGCTTGGAGAGTTGCCAGGCCAATATTTTCCAAATGCCACACTGTAGCAGCAATTACTTAGCAAGAAGTCAAGAACAGATCTTCACCCTTATGAGTTGAACTACTTGTCTCCTGCAAACACCACTCCCCTTTCGCTCCTCTTTATTCCCTATGGGAGGGGCCATTCACCATCCACCTGAGCCTTTACTCCCGAGTCGGCCCTTACTCGAGTCGACCCTTATTCCTTAACTGTTCCCTTCCCCTGGCTGCTCTACGCATATGTATATTGGGAACAGGTTCCAGCTGTTCTGCCCCACTGATCACCGACTGATAACTGCTGATAACTGTCAGATGGCCCTGGCCCCATCTCTGCCTCCGATGCAGAGCACTCATCAGAGCCTCAGAGCCTTCCCCAGAGTCCAGGACTGGCCCATGTTCCTCCCCAACCTCCTCACTGTCCGAGTCTGCCGCCAACTCTGCTGGCCACTGGCGGTCAGTAACACAGCGTTCCAAGTAACACACTCATCGAAAGCAAAACTGAGGCTAGTAGATTCCCCAAAGAACATGTTTATTGGATGCATCAAATCGGCACAGCTAGTGAAAAACCAACTCTAAAGTTTCTCGCAATTTTAGCCTAGTTAAAAGTGCAAAGGTTTCCCTCTCTGGATGTCATTGGTCACATTGTCCAATGAATTAGTTTGGCGGTTCCTTGGGTCAGTCCCTGCTTCCCCCAACTGCCACCAGTTGGGATGACCTTGGTTCCCACAAGAAAGTTTTTTGTTTTGTCTATTGGTGAGCTATCTACAACCCCCTTCCTAGAGTTTGTGGCAACTATAAGGTTGCAGAAAATGGCTTCAGACAGGTTTGCTTCAGAGTTGAGAACTTGTGCATGAAGCCAGCTGGGTAACCTTCGACCAGGCAAGTTTGATTTAGATTTGCATTGACATACCTACATGCAAAGGGATTGATGGGTAAGCGTAGATCAAGGCCTCTCCAAGCTTGGCAACTTTAAGACTGGTGGATATTAACTCCCAGAGTTGCTCAGCCAGCCATGCTGGGAATTGAAGTCTACAACTCTTCAAAGTTGTGTTGCCAATCACCCAAAATATGGTCACGGGACTGCAGTAGGGTGGGGCGACCATCAGAACTTTGGATGCAGGTCATAAATCACCTTTTTTAAGGTAGATCATAAATTTGAATGGTCGCTAAGTGACCAGTCATAAATCAAGAACTACCTCTAATTTCCCTTTTTTCTCTCTCTCCCTTCTGAAGCTGGATTACCTGCAGCCAGATTATATGGAATCTGTTTCTCCCAAAATCCATCGTACGGAGATCAACAATTGATTAGCACTTGTGCATTTATAGCATAAAAATTTATAACTCAAGAGTTGCCATCCTGCCATTGGACTGAACATCTCTGCTCATGTCCCAAATTTCCTACAATGCCACAACATTTTTGTCCCTCTTCCCTCTCTTCCAGCAAGAGAGTTTGAAATGATCAGTTTCATTGCTGGATCCTGTACAGCAATGTTTCTCAACCTTAGCAAATTTAAGATATCTGGACTACATGGCTGGCTGGGGAATTCTGGGAATTGAAGTCCAGATATCTTAAATTTGCTAAGGTTGAGGAACACTGCTGTACAGTATTTGCATATTCAGGCTTTTTAGTTGGAATCTGCAAAAAGACTACACCTAAATAAGCATTCAAATCTGCAGACAGCTGCTGGGTTCCATATAGGGGTTGTGCCAGCTTTTGTTCACTGAAGAAGCTGTCAAAACATATAATTATTCTATGGGCATAAAAACATTTGCAGGCAACGGGAAAGGTTGAGTTTCTAACGCTGGCTCTCCCTGCCCCATAAGTACTTGAAACTTGCTGCTCAACAATTGAATTACAAGAATCTATTGCAAATCTATCTGTGTTTCCCCAAAAATAAGACCCAGTCTTATTTTGTTTGGGCTCCAAAATTAGCACTAGGACTTATTTTCAGAGGAAGTCTTATTTTTTCCCATGTATGGGAGGCCCACTTCTGCTTCCTCACAGTGGGGCAGGAGCCAGGAGGCCATGCAGTGCGCCAGTGCTGTCAGCCTGAGGCAGGGGGAGAAGGAGCTGCCCCACCCTGCACTGACCCCTGACACTGCCCCCGCAGCCAGGCCATTCACGCCCTAACACCTACCTCGTCTCACTGTAGCCGCTCCAGCAGTCCTGGCCATCAGGATCCCACATGGCCCTCGGCCCACTTCTGCTTGCTTGTGGCCACAATGGAGCAGGAGGCTGAGTGATGCACAAGTGCTACAGCCATGAGGGAGTTGTCGAGGCATGGGTGGTCTGGCTGTGGGGTCATGAGGTAAGCCGGTGCAGGGTGTGTGGAGCAGCTCTACCTCCCCTCACTTCACCTCATGTTGGGGGCAACACGAGCAACCAGATGGAATGGGCAGCTGGCCGGCTGCACAAGAGCTTGAGTAGGGTTTATTTTGTGGGTAGAGCTTATGTTAGGTGCATACGTAAAAACATGCTAGGGCTTATTTTCATGATAGGTCTTATTTTGGGAAACAGGGTAAGTATGGAAGTGCAAAAAGAATTCATGCCAAATATCTGTAGTTTCTTATTTATCCTTCCCTGGAAATTACAAGCAATCTCTAAGCTGGTATTTCTCAACCTTGGCAACTTGAAGATGTGCGGACTTCAACTCCCAGAAGTTGAAGTCCACACATCTTCAAGCTGCCAAGGTTGACAAACACTGTTCCAAGCAGAATTAATACTGTTTTGGACCTTTCATCAACTCTCATTCAGTTCAGCCTGCAAGCTTTCATACACGATATTAAGAGATTAAAAATAGGTTGGCAGGCTGTAATACAGACTCAAAAGAGCTTCACAACTTCACAGCTGGCACTGCCCAAGTGTTGACAGCAGCAGGCAGGAATAGAGAGGAACAAGAATCTGCAAGGCAACACAATCATTTGGGCTTACAATGCCCTTCCTCAGTAGGTGGCTTTGCTCAACTAGAATTACCAAGAACATGGCAAATCTAGCAGCTGCGTTCATTCAACATGCTTAACTGGGTTAGCGTTCATCTTGGGTAGTTGTTTTGTCACTTAGTTGTGTGATTGCATCTCGTTTGGTCTGTTTATTGTTCGATCTCTCGCACAAACCCAGAAAGACAAGTTCATTCCGTTCCGTTCCCAGTTTAGGTGTTTTGAAAGAACCTGGCCAATCTCTGCTTTTATGGTGCACAACGTACATGGTGTTAATCCTCTCAAGTGTATAAAAGGGTTTTTTTTCCAAATGAGCAAGGAGAGATATGTTATTACATGAATACACACCCCTTCCTGGGCATCCTGTTCCAGCTGACCATTTTTTTGAACACCTGTTTTTTTAACTAAGTATATATTAGAACATAGAACATAAATTCATAGGGCTGTTAGGGACCTCAGAGGTCTTGTAATCCATCCCCCTGCTTAAGGCAGGAGACCTTATACCAGTGATGGTGAACCTTTTAGAGACCAAGTGCCGAAAACTGCAAGTCGTGTGTGTGCAAACACCTGCACATGTGCCAGAGAGCCGAAGACCACCTGACCGGCAGGGAGGCAGGGCATCACAACACCTGCAGCTCTGCATGAAATTTCTGTTTCCCTGCAAACGACGGCGAGAAACGCCACGGAGAAATGCGGTGGAACTGAGCTGGGGCGATGGCACACCTGCCCAGACTGGTGTGTCATAGGTTTGCCACCACTGCCTTGCCACAGTCAGATGGTTCTCCAGTCTGTTTTTGAAACCCTCCAGCACCCACAACTTCAGGAGGTAAGCTATTCCACTGATTGATTGTTTCCTCACTGTCAGGGAGGTTCTCCTTACTTCAAGGCTGGATCTCTCTTTAACAACCTTCCACCCTTTACTTCTTGTCCTGCTTTCAGGTGCTATGGAGAATAAGTTGACCTCGTGAGCCTGTGCTGACAGAGGAAGAGGACCTGGATGATGAAGAAGAAGAGGAGGAACGGGCAATGCCTTCCTCCCCAGGATCTTCCTCCCTGGCAGGTCTCCTCCCAGGACCTTCCTCCCTGGCAAGGCCCCACTCCCCAGGACCTTCCTCCCTGGCAAGGCCTCCCTCCCCAGGACCTTCCTCCCTGGCAATGCCTCAGGTTTCCTCGGAAAGCCAAGAGGAACTGCCTGAGAGCGTGTATCAGTACGCCACGGCGAGGGAGGAGGAGGGTTCCTGGCTTGATCCCAGGCAACGTCGGAGGGAGAAACGTCAGCAGCAACGTAGGGGGCGTGGGAGGGCCAGAGATTGAGCTGGACCACACCCCACCAGGTATAAAAGTGGGTGTGCCTACGCTGCAGACTCTGCTCGTGACAAAGTGTAATATGAATCCAAGGCTTCCGTCTGTGTGCTTGATTTTTGGACTCTGAAAGTAAAGCAAGTCTTCTGTGAGTACTACATTCCTTCTTGGCTTGGATTTGGCAGTGAGAGCCTGGGTGACTGCCAACACTCTTGTCGGGAGAGATAACGGGGATTTTGGAGAAAGGCCAGCGTGACTCTTCTGTGTTAGCTAACGTTCCTTACCTTCAGGGGAAGGGAAGGTGAAACAGAACAGGCCAGCGTGACTCTTCTGTGTTAGCTAACGTTCCTGAACTTCTGGGGAAGTGAAGGTGAGACAGAACAGTTGACCCCCTCTTCTCTGTAATGGCTCCTCGAGTACTGAAAGACAGTTATCACGTCCCCCCAATCTTCCTCTTCAATAGGCTAGACACACCTAGTTCCCTTGACCATTAAACCAAGTTCAAATTAAGTCATGTTCTACTCCCTGATCAGACAGAGGTGTTCCCTGGGGGTTTCTGAGGCAGTCTCACCAGTGGTGGGATTCATTTTTGTTTTACTATTGGTTCTGTGGGCGTGGCTTGGTGGGCGTGGCAGGGGAAGGATACTGTAAAAACTCTGGTCAGAGGTGAGTTTTGCCGGTTCTCTGAACTACTCAAAATTTCCGCTACTGGTTCTGCAGAACTGGTCAGAACCTGCTGAATACCACCTCTGAGTCCCACCCTTCAGCTCTAGAGCCAGTCTGATGTAGTGGTGAAAGTATTGGACTAGAAGCAAAAAAAAACCCAGCTTCTAGTCCGTCTTGGCCTAGACCTTCCCTCTGTCTCATAGGGATAGTAGGGAGTACTATCTATATTTCCTTGAGTCCCTGATAAAAGATGGAATATAAATTAAATAAAGTTGGAAATCAAAGTCTTCCCTTGGTAGTATCATAAGGACCTTCTTGGTAAGTAAGACTGTTAGACAAGTTCCTACAGGTCCAGAAGACAAGGTCTACAAGCAAGCATGGATAACATATCAAACATGCTCTTTGTTTCTTCGTTGGAACAAATTGATAGAACTTCATAGTTTTCTTTGATTAGCCAATAACTACTGCAGCGTGGTAACCAAAGTGGTAGGTGAGGCGAAAATCCAATTTATGATGACATATTTTATATTTATATCTATATTTATTTGGATTTATATGCCACCCCATCTCCGGAGGGACTCGGGGCGGCTCACAGAAAAATATAACATACATGCAAATATTTAAAAAGTATTAATCCAATCCAAATAACCAATAAAATTTCACACTAAAATGTCCAATTAAAACCCCCAGTCTCCCTCAATCCAGGCCGGCCTGTGAAAACAGCCAGGTCTTTAGATCGCGGCGGAAAGAACGCAGGTCGGGAGCCAACCGTAACCACAGGGGGAGCTGGTCCCACAGGGTGGGTGCTCCCACAGAGAAGGCCCTACCCCGGGGAGCCGCCGACCGACATTGTCTGGTCGACGGCACCCCAAGGAGGCCCTGCTGGTGGGAGCGCACTGGGCGATTGGAATTCGATGATGGCAGGAGACGCTCCTGCAAGTACCCCGGACCCAAGCCATGTAGGGCTTTATAGGTTAACACCAGCACCTTGAATCTTACACGGAGGGCAGCCGGCAACCAATGCAGATTGCGCAGGAGGGTGGGTTGCTCCCATCACAACATGATAGCAATCTTCCAGTATCTCAGGGGCTGCCACAAAGAAGAGGGAGTCAAGCTATTCTCCAAAGCACCTGAAGGCAGGACAAGAAGCAACGGATGGAAACTGATCAAGGACAGAAGCAAGCTAGAACTAGGGAGAAATTTCCTGACAGAACCATTAATCAGTGGAACGACTTGCCTCCAGAAGTTGTGGGTGCTCCATCACTGGAGAGTTTCAAGAAGAGATTGGATAGCCATTTGTCCAGAATGGTGTAGGATCTCCTGCTTGAGCAAGGAGTTGAATTAAAAGACCTCCAAGGTTCCTTCTAACTCTGTTATTCTGTTAATTAATTGTAATACAACAGAAATGATGGTGATGATGACAATGGGAATAATGGTAATGAGTCCTACCATACCAAAAGTAGAAAGTGCCCCCAGCCTGGATCAAACTCTGGTCTGTTTTTACCTCTAACATACTCTTGATCAGGATTCCAGGCTGTTACCCACCCATGTCCCATGACTCTCCTGTGCCATATTCTATTCCCTTTACCTTCATCCCAGTATTTTTCTTTTTTGTTCAATATGGCCAATCAGTGACATGGAAAAGCTCACCTTTGACCTGCTCTATTCAGTTTTGGGCATCAGGAAAAAGGCTTTTTTAAAATTAAAAAAATAGTAATTGGCCAGGCCTTTCTGTTCTTTGAAAAGATCATTTTAATTATACTCCCCTTTCTACTGAATGAACGCCATTGTTTATTTCACTCAGATTTTATTGAGGTGTTTGATTGGTTTATTTTGCTTCATTAATTACAGGTAGTTCTTGACTTACCAAAGTTTGTTTAGTGACTGTTCGAAGTTACAACAGCACTGGAAAAATGGACTTATGGTTGTTTTTCACTCTGACAACGGTTACACCATCCTTATGATTGTGTGATCAAAACTCAGATACTTGGCAACTGGTTCCTATTTATGACGACTGCAGTGTCCTAAGGTCATGGGATCACTTTTTGCAACCTTCTGACAAGGAAAATCAATGGGAAGCCAGATTCACCTAACAACTATGTTACTAACTTAAGAACTGCAGTGATTCACTTGTGTCAAAAAGGTCATAAAATGGGGTAAAACTCACATAACAACTGTCTTGATCAGCAACAGAAATTTTGGGATCCATTTTGGCCATAAGTTGAAGACTATCTGTATATCCTGAGAGTTTGCACTTGAGGAGTTCACAAATGTTTTAGATAAAATAAGTCAATAGATTTTTTTAAAATGCAAGAATGCAAGAATGGCTAAGAAAGAAAGAAAAAATACGACGCAATCTTTGAATTCTCTAAATTATTTTATTTGTGGCAGATTGTCCAGCTGACAGTTTCCCCCACCCTGATTTTGACCCCCAAACTGAAATTCAAAAGCTGAGCTACACATTAACAGAAAGGAATGGAAGACCTTTCTGACTAAATACTCATATTTAATAATTTCCTTTCTATTCGGAGATGGACCATTACTGTTTTTTGTTTTTGTTTAAATCTCACATGGTACAGAGTTATGGTCCCTCCTTCTGAGATGGTTTGCCAAGAAAGCATTTATTACAAATGATAAAATAATAATAACAATAATAATTAATCCTCAGTGATCCCAATAGCTACCCAGGTGCATTGTTCCTTCCCCGTTTTAAGTGATTTGACGTCACGAATTCTTCTTCTCCTTGAAACGGACTTGCAGAGTCCACTTTACAGATGCGAAAGGCAATTTTCCTTACAAAAGTGATTTCTGCAAGATGTAGGTTTAAGGCCCCCTTAATTAAGAGGTTGCTGGTTTAGTGCTTTGAAGATGCTTCTTGAGGTACAGTGGAGCCAAAAGAAGCTGGAGCCAAGAGGTGGGATGCTTTCCAAACAGGGGTGGATCTGGCCAGTTTAGAGTGCCTCACCACTGCCTGCTCCGGCTTCCTCTCTTCAGATCCCCCAGTAAGGCACAAAGACACCCCCTCCCCTTATGTAAACATCTGGCATCGTCCCATAAGGAGTTTGCACCATTTTCACGCTGTTCCGGCCGTACAGCTCCCACTCGTAGTCTATCAGCTGCCTCCAGAAACCCACGTTCGGCCGTATGACCGGGCGCCTCGATTTGACCCAGTTGTAGGCCTCGCACAGGTTGACATTTTGGTACTTCATCAGGTAGGCGATGCACAGCGTGGCCGATCGGCTCACCCCGGCCGCACAGTGGACCAGAGTGACACCGTTTTTCCGAGCCACACTCTGGATCTTGTCTGCCACGCTGTCGAAGTAAAGAGAAATCGGGGCGCTGGGTATATCGGCCACGGGCACCCGGACATACTCAAAGTCGGGGAAGTTGAGGTTCGGGAGTTCGACGGTGGCATTGATGATGCAGGTGATCCCGCGGGATAAGAGCAGTTGGCGGTTGGAGGCGACGCTGCCTTTGCTGAGGTACAGGAAGGGGGTTATTTGGGCAATGCCAGCCATCGTCCCTTCGGAGTAAAAGCGAGGTGTTAAGAGAGTTCGTGGGAGCGAGTAGTGTCTTCGTGCCGTCATAGAAACAATGCCTGGCTGCTCAGATTCTCATGCTAGGTGGATTCTCAGGGATCCTTTTTTTTTTCTCGATAATGTGATGTCTTGTGTTTTTTTCACCTGCCAAATGCAGAGGAAAATCAACTTTAGAACATGTTTACACATGGAGGGAAAACAGCCATAGCCTGATTGTTATTATTATTAATATTATTCTTGATTTTTATTCATTAAACATGAAACTCAAGTCAACTGAACATTTAAAATTTTTTTATTATTATTATTCATCAGATGTTCAGACTGGGTTTGGCATTTTTGTCTATCTATCGAGTTCTTACCAAGGACCTGGGATAGGCAAATCTGGATGTTTGATGATTTATTATTATTATTATATTAATGATTAATTTTCTTATTTGTTTGTAGCTCGCCAGCGGTGAACATATCCAACACAGCTTCCTCTTCCTATTTTCTCCACAGCAACAATCCTGTGAGGTGGGCTGTGCTGAGAGAGAACGACTGGCCCAAAGTCATCCAGCGGTTTTCATGACTAAGCGGGGGACTAGAACTCACCATCTCCTGGTGATTGGACCAAAGTCACATAATGTACCTTCACACCTAGGGCGGGACTAGAACTCCTAGTCTCTTGGTGATTGGCCCAAAGTGACCCACCTGGCTTTTGTGCCTAAGGCAGGACTTGAACTTACAATCTCCTGCTTTCTAGCCTGGTGTCTTAACCAGTAGTGGGATTCATTTTATTTTTACTACCAGTTTAGTGGGGGAGGGGCTTGGTGGGCAGGTGTGACTTGGTGGGCGTGGCAGGGGAAGGTTACTGCAAAATCCCATTCCCTCCCCACCCCACTAACCTGCTTTCCAGCTCTGTTCTCCTGAGCAGGGCAACCAAAGAAGACCCAGCCAATCAGCTGGGACTCAATGGGAGGCAGAGAAGAGATGGGGGCGGGGCCAGTCAGAGGTGGTATTTGCCAGTTCTCTGAACTACTCAAAATTTCTGCTACTGGTTCTCCAGAACTGGTCAGAACCTGCTGAATACCACCTCTGGTCTTAACCACTAGACTAAACAATTGGAAAATCAGTCCTATTGGTGGCCCACACCTGAACTGCTAGTCCTTGACCTACAGCCGGAAACTTAGTGGCTCTTCAGCGTTAGAACAGACCCCCAAAAGCTACTTGTGACAAACATCCATTGTCACAGGATTATATTTAGGGTGCTTGGCAACCAGCTCACCTGCCATTTATAGCATCCCAGAGTCACGTGACCACAATTTTCAAGGTTTTTTTTTTTTTTGCCAATTTCCGACATTTGATTTCTGGTTTCTAGCAAAAAAAAAGTCCATTGAATAAAATGGATTTGTTAATGACCATGGTGTTTGCCTAACAACTGCCATAAAATTGGTCCTAAAATTGGGCATAGTCACATGGTGATCTGCTTAACAACGGCAATGACTTAAGACCTTAATTCCAGGCTCAATTACGGTTGTAACTCAAGGACCACCTATAAAAGTAGAAGGGAACCCATAAAGATTACAGGTAGTCCTCAACTTACAACAATCATGCCCAAAATTTCCATCACTAAGAAAGACTGTTGTTAAGTGAGTTTTGCCCCATTTTTTTGCCACAGACGTTAAATGAATCATTCCCATTGTTAATAACACAGTTGTTAAGTGAATCTGGTTTCCCCATTGACTTTTCTTATCAGGAGGTCACAAAAGAGGATCACATGACCCAGGGACGCTGCAGCCGTCATAAATATGAGTTGCCACGTGTCCAAATTTTCATCCTATGATCACGGGGATGCTATAACGATTGTGTCAAAAACAGTCCTAAGTCACTGTTTTTCAGGGCCGTTGGAACTTTAAACAGTCACTAAATGAATGATTTTAAGTCAAGGACCACCTGTTCTAGTTTCTTCACTCCTTTCCAGAGATGTGAATGTTAATTACCGTGTTTCCCTGAAAATAAGACCCTGTCTTATTTATTTTTTTGCCATCAAAAAAGGCACCAGGTCTTTATTTTGGGGGGATATCATCCACTAACTAACCTCACTTGCGCGTGTCACCCCCAGCCTCCTTTTCGCTGTCAGAGGCCTTCAGGAACTACTTCTGTGGCCAGCAAGATTTTCCTCTTTTTTTAAAACAAGTTTTATTCATTTTTCCACCTTTTAACATCTCATTTTAGAGAACAGCATGATTCCAGGTTTCACATATACATACAAATATGACCATAGTTACATATTCAATTTTTGTATTCAATTTCTTATCTTAACGATGCTTTTATACATTTTCTATTTTATTGTATTATTTCCAATGCATATCTCATTTTTTAATTCACATATATTAACTTCATAACTGTTATACTTTAATACTTTTAACTGTCACATTTGTATTGTCCTCTTAAATACTGATTAATAATACTCCTTCTATAAATTGGTTTCCCCCCTAAAATATCAGTTTAAGTGCCACCTCCAAGTTACATATTCATTATCTCCCCTTTTAAATCCCATTAAGTGTTTAACATTTTATTACCTAAAACATTAAAAATAATATTCCCTATTAAGATTACATAACATATATAAATCAGATTCTGCATGGTTTCCCTTTTGATTTCATAGAATTTATCTACATTTTCAAAAGAACAAAGGGACATATTAATCTACTCATTTAGTCCTAAACCCTGATATAAATTCCATTTCAGCTCTTCTCCTAAATCATTCCATTTATCTCAATATATTTCAATATATTTAATTAACATATTCTATTATTTGTTACCATTATCTCTATACATAAAGGAAAAGAGCATTAACAAAAATAACAATTCTATTTTCCATCTTATCAATCTATATGTCCCCATTTCACAACTACAAGTTTATTTATATTACTCCCCAGCACCTTGCAGAATCCCTCCCCAAATATCATTCAGCCATTATCTCTGTGTCTAATTAAAAAAGTTTCCCCATTTTTTTAGAATTCCCATATTTCTTGATTCCCAAGTCCTGTTTCTTTTCCCTTCCTTCCCTAATATTTTCTCCTTTATTCTTTCACTCCAGTTTTAACCCCTCTCTCTTTATAACTCCCTTCTGCCCTTCAATTTCTGCTGATTTTCCCTTTTTAATTTTCTGGATATTTCCCTCTTTATTCAATTTCCCAAATCTTCGATATTTATTCCCAACTCTTTTCCTCTTTCTTTCCAGAGTTCTTTGTTCTCAATGGTAGTTAAAGATGGCTCCTTGCTCCTCTTCTGTCCTCTGTCTTTGTTGTTCATACTCTGCAATCGCCTCTTCAAAAATTTAAAAACAAAGCCTAAAGTTTCACCTTGTTCTTGTAATGTTTCTTTCATGTTTCTAAGTTCCATCTTTAATTCCTGAAGAGATATCGCCATTTTACAGCTTTCTAATTAGTCCAAATAATGTCTTTAAAATTAGTTTCCAACAGTCCACTTTTAGTCCTCAGCTAATCCAATGCCAAATCCATATCAGAATCAACAATTAATCCAAGGGCAGAATCTTCATGTTTCTTTCTTTATTTCAATGTTTCAAAGTTCTTGTTTTATTATATCAATTTTCCTTGTATTTTTAAGAAACAGAGTCTTTTATAAGAAAACAAATTAAAGTTAACTCAGATGGCACTCTTTGTTCTGACAAATCCACACCTCCTCTTTCCTTTTCCCTTCCCGATTATTCAGAGCTTTTTTTTAAACCACAATCTTCCAAACAGTCCAGATTCAATTGATATTAAATTTTCTCTTTAAGGATTTTATAGTTCAGCTTTGTTAATGCCTATATAAAATCAAAATATACTTATCCAAGTTAATTAGGTGCTTTCTCCTCCAGCTTCTACCTCTCCCGGTTCAAAGCTCTGCACTACCAAAGGCAATTCACACCTTTTTTATTCCCCTTTCTGTTCGCCGCTGTAAATCCTTTCTTAAAGATTCTTTGAAATGTTAATCCTGAGGGTATCTTCCAATTAATTATATCATCCTTTTCTTCCTGCTGTTCACTTCTTTCTTTCTCTCCTGCACAATCTTATTCCAGTCTCATCTTCGCCTTCAGGGTGGCCATTTTAGACCACCAATTCAGGCGTCTTTGGGAAGGAGTAATTGCCAAGCTGGGGAGAGGATTTGTGACTCCCCTCTACCCAGATGATGGTCTCCCCTTCCTCCACCACCCCTATGAGGTGGCTTCTGCCCCGAATCCAAAGGATTGGGGCTCTCTGACTGAAGCACGAACCAAAACCGCGCACAATCACGGTCAGTGGTTCATCTTCGGGGAAGCTCAAAACAGGAAGTCTGGCCAGCAAGACTTTCCTGAAGGCCTCTGCAGCTGATAATAGAGCTCTGGATCGATCCACAGCTTTCTTATCAGCTACAGAGGTCTTCAGGAAAGCCTTGCCAGCCTTGCCGGCTGCAAAAGAAATGGGCCGGCAAGGCAGGTGTTGGGGTTGTGCGAGGCCTGGCTACAACTGTCCAAAGGTAAGTAGTAGGGCAGCTTCACACCACCATCCCCACCCTAGCTTAATTTTTACTTGTGCACTCTGGAGTGGGCGGGATCTTAATTAGGGCTTATTTGGGGGGTAGGGCTTATATTGGGTGCACGTGTAAAAATAAAGCTAGGACTTATTTTCAGGGTAGGTAATATTTTCAGAAAAATAGGGTATTTTTCCCAACCTCATTTAAGCCAATCTCAAGCCATAAAAAAAACCAAAACAGCATCCTTTAGTTCCCACTGGTTTTTGGGGGGTGATCCTTCCACTGTTTTCATCATTTCTGGACTTTCTGCTACCCTCAGTGTTCTCCCAAGGCTGCTGCTAACATCTCATTTCCCAATGATTAGAAGCCAGTTTTGTCGCCCAGAACCCCGCAATAGAAAGAGATCAAAATAAAGAAATGCCAATTTTGGAATAAACAAAGATAGAGTAGGCTCAGATATGGGCTATAATAATTTGATAATCTTCTCCCAGTTCCCCGCTGTTCTCATTCATTGTCTTAATGTAAAGGACCTTTTAGCTGTTCTCAAAGAAAAACAAGATGCTATTTTTATCCAGAACACATCATCAGCCATGGCTACCTACCTGCTGTGCATTGCCACCAGACTGACCCTCCTGTTTCTGCTCAATTCGTTTAATTTGTTCTTTCTGAACACGTTTGGTTTTTTTTTTTGCTTAAAGGGGACACCAGGAAAAAGATTAATTGTAAGCCAGGACTGTCCAACCTGGGCAACTGTAAGACTTGTGGACTTCAACTCCCCAGCCAAGCATAAGGAACTCTGGGTGTTGAAATCCACAGGTCTTATGGTTGCCCAGGTTGGACAACTTTGGTGTAAGCCAAAGGATTGATGCTACTGAAAATATCTTTCTTAAGATATTTTAATATCTTTCAATATCTATTGAGGGAAATTTGGCAAAGCTGTTTATTCAGAGTGATTATCCCCTTTAACAAATCATTCCCTGAAAAGCAAAAGGCTGACAGAATTTCAAGGTGGCTTGAAGTGTTTTCTTTCAGGTAATTTCAGCTGTGATGAAATCTTTGGCTCATCTTTGGCTCATCACACCTAACCCAGGTGATTTTGATACCTCAATATTGCACCTGTTGGATTTCTATCTTCCATTATTCTGTTCTATTCTGTTCCATTCCATATCTCCTATTCTATTCTATTCTATTCTATTCTATTCTATTCTAACTTAATTCTAATTCTAATTCTAATCCATTCCATTCCATATATCTATTCTATACCTCTATTCTATTCTATTCCATTCCATTCCATATCTTCTCTTCTCTTTTCTATTCTAATCTTATTATCTGCTCAAATGTTTGAACTGAGCCAGGGACAAGAGATTGCTTCACATTTTTGTTAACCCTTCAAATCTTGATAGTTAATTCAATCAACTTCATATAGACAATCATTCAAACCATTATTGGGAGGGTCCAGACTAACCCATGATTTTATGAGTGGCCCTTTGGGCTTTACTTTTATTTCCAGCTTTTGCTATGCACACTGTCTACATAACCAGCTGGCTAAGAAGAATCTGAAATAAATCTGCATTTCTGAAGCTAGGAGACCTCAGGGGAATCTTCATGGGGATCAAAAGGTCCAGATGGCAGCTTTATTTATGCTTCTGTGGCTGCCATCTTGACTTTTTTGACCACTGTCCCAAGATACCTGAAGGAAACCCCTTTGCTTAAACTTCTAAATCAGTGTTTGGGAACATCAGCTCCCAGAATTGCTGATGCTGGTTGGGAAATTCTGGAAGTCCACGCATTTGAAAGTTTGCCAAAATTGAGAAATACTTCTCTGGAATTATAACTGATCTGTCTAAGCCTGTTGTGTGAACACACAACCCAAATGTGGAGGGTTTAAGTGTTCATTCAGGATGTCATGCCACACATGGAGGCCACCAGGAGTGCTTGCAGGGAGGTAAAATTATGAAAGCAACTTCACACAGCCACATCTGTGCTTCCCCTTCTTCTATGTGCAAACACAAAAACAATACAGGTAGTCCTCAAACGTACGACCACAATTGAGTTCAAATTTTTTGTTGCTAAATGAGACAGTTAAGTGACCTTTGCACCATTTTATGATTTTGCCACAGTTGTGGCAAAATCAAAATCCTAATTAAAGAAGTCCATTCATGCTGTTCCACATTTAGATTACTGTTTCTCTAGTATTGTATTTAACTCATAAATTTCTCTCGTTAAATACTCACAGCTTCGGTGGATAAGATGCTACAGCACTGAGGTGGTATTCAGCCAGTTCTGACCAGTTCTGGAGAACCAGTAGCAGAAATTTTGAGTAGTTCGGAGAACCGGCAAATCCCACCTCTGATTGGCCCCGCCCCCATCTATTCTCTGCCTCCCATTGAGTCCCAGCTGATTGGCTGGGTCTCCTTTTGTTGCCCTGCACAGGAGAACGGAGCTGGAAAGCAGGTTAGTGGGGTGGGGAGGGAATAGGGATTTTACAGTATCCTTCCCCTGCCACACCCACCAAGCCACGCCCACCAAGCCACGCCCACAGAACCAGTAGTAAAAAAAAATGAATCCCACCACTGCTACAGCAGCTTCGTATCCACCACAGATCACCACAATCCTCATCTCTGGTCCATCCAGGATCAAACATCCCTGCTTGATTCTTAATAATAAAACTTTTCCTTAAAATTTTGATTATTAACAGAGGGTTTTGAAGTTTAACTTTGCTGTTGGTTTGCCTGTAAATTATCTTTTTTTATATACAGACGGTAGATGACAGGTCAAACTGATCAAACTACAAATTCTATAGATTTGTAGAAGTTTACAAATTTGGGCCTGTTTCACAAAGTGGGGGGAATTATAAGTATTCAGCTGGGGATATATATATGTATGTGTGTGTGGATTTTACACACACACACACACACATGCATTAGAGAAGGAAAAAAGACAAAAACATGTATACAAATATTGTCCCCCCAGTTGAATACTTATAAGTCTACTAGCTCAATACCCATGCTTCACTACAAAACTATGTGGTAGGGCTTAGTTTTTGGGGAGGAAAATAAGGGGTGGGGAATTCTGCCTGTGCCTACCAGCATCCATCAGTATTGATCAGGCTAGCATCCTGTCAGTGTGTGAGAGAGTTGAGGGCTGTTTGGAAACTGAAACAGTATTTGCTGTGTGAGCAAGGAGGGGACAGCAAGGAGCCTGGGCTTAGCTCAACTGTTCTGTACTAAAGCTGCTTGGTGCTGTGAAACTAAAATGGAAACTCTTCTCCTCTGCTTGTGTTTTGCATTTGGAACAGATTTCTTTTCAGGGGTGGGGTGGGGCCGTAGAACTCCTTAGCATCAGAGCGTGTTAATAATAATATACGAAATACTAATGCTCTGAGGGTCATTTCGAAAAATCCTTTCTTAGTGAGCACCTAGAAGCCAAGAGGAACATACGTGCCAAATTTCAAGTTTGTAGGCTTTACGGTTCTGGAGATTTTGTGATGATGTGTGAGTGGTATTTCACTTTTATATATATAGATTGCAGCAATAATACATATATCAAGATTTACTGTTTTTCATTCTACATGGGGCTTCCCTTGAAGGCTACCTGGGCAGTTCAACTGGTCCAAAGCACAGAAGTCTTACAGTGTGGTGTGTTGAGCTATTACCCCATTGCTGAAGGAGCTGCTGAATTGATTAGCAATCTATTTCAGGGTATGATGCTCCCCTTAAAGCCTTAAATGTTTGGGGCCTGGGTATGTCAGAGACCATTCTCGGAGCCAGAAAGAACCTTCTTGGGGGGGACAGAAGGAGCTGCAAAGTCAGGTGTTCTTTGTAACTCATGGTGTCTGCAGGGCATCCTCCAAAAATTCAAGATAATGGAGGCGATAAAAGAACCAAGGCTGTGTGCAGTGTTTTATGTGTGACTCACAGCTCAGAAGGTAGCAGGCTGGAGAAGGCGCTGAATGTTGGGCTATGAGGTAGCTTCATGCAAACAGTTTTAAAAATGAATAGAATTAAGGATGGCAAAATAATACAGCATGTCTGTGTCTATGTACAGCAGGGCCCCCAAATCTGAGCAATTTTAAGACTTGTGGACTTCAACTCCCAGAATTCTCCAGCCAGCTATGCTATGCTGGCTGGAGAATTCTGGGAGTTGAAGTCCACAAGTCTTAAAGTTGCCAAGTTTGGAGGCCTCTGGCGTAGAGAAAGAGGTTTGAACATCAGATGAACAGGATTTCCACTTATCCTTCATCAACTGATGCCAAAGTCACCACCTGTAAGGTGGAACTCGAATTCACAGTCTCCTGGTGATTGGTTCAAAGTCGCCCAGCTAAGTTTCATGCCTCAGGCAGGTCTAGAACTCACAGATCTCCTGGTTTCCAGCCTCAGCACCTTCATTACTAGACCCAACTGTCTCCCACCTGCAGCTCCTTGATTTGCCATTACAAAACACAATGCCTTTCCTGCTCACAGCAACCACACACTCCACAAAAGCACTGGGTGGCTTACGCTGCGTGTCTCCTTTCTCTGATGCAATTTGATCCTGAGAGCATCCCCACCGACAAAGCTTTGCCTCTGAGGAGAAACATTTTAGCCTGCGAATATGAGACTTGGGATCTATGCCAAACCGAGAACCAAATGCTACCCCTGGGATTAGCAGAGATAGAAATAAACCCAAAACAACAGAAAGAGCATCTTTCATTATATTTATCTTTCACACGCTTGCAGAAGCAGCAGCAACAACACGAAGTGAGAAAAATCTGCAGGCTTTTAAAATAGCAATCGGATGAAAGTGACTTCATTTGCTTAGGCTGGCAATTATCCTTAGAACAGTGTTTTTTTTTTTAAACTTGGCAACTTTTAAGATGGGTGGACTTCAACTCCCAGAACTCTTCAATTCAATAGGTGCTTGCTAGAGAATTGTAGGAGTCGAAGTACACATATTTTTAAATTTACTAAGTTTGAAACATACTGTCTTAGATTCTAGAACATGGAGATTATGGTGCACTGATTATGTTACCTAGCTGGGCAACGAAACATCAGCAAGAAAACAACCAAACTCAGTGAGCGTCAAGGACTTCACGTGGAGATTAGTTTCCCATAGCCCAATGAGCTTGGGTTTCCTGGAGTTATACTTCCCATTATCCTCAACCAGCCTGTCTTAAGTCAAGAAATGCAGATAGTGCCTTCTTTTAATGCCATCACGCCCTGCAATTAACTCAAAGAGATTTCCATGCCCCATAGCAGTGTTTCTCAGCCTTGACAAATTTAAGATGAGTGGACATGAATTACCAGAATTCTCCTACCAAGCAATGCTTGGAATACTTACACAAAGAAATCAATCCATACTGCTGAGCAAGAACAGACCAGTTGTTCTATCAAACTAATTTGAGAAAGGGAAAGAGAAATGAAGTGCATTCAACCAGTATTCTTCAAAATCCAAGCCCTACCTACCACAGTTGTCCTATCTGTCCAATCAAATTGTCCAATCAAGGAGAGAAGCAATCTAGAACTATGGAGAAATTTCCTCACATTGAGAACAATTAATGAGTGGAACAGCTTGTCTCCAGAAGTTGTGGGTGCTCCAACACTGGAGGTTTTGAAGAAGAGATTGGATGACAATTTGTCTGAAATGGTATAGAGTTTCTTGCTTGAGCAGCGGGTTGGGCTAGAAGACCTCCAAGGTCCCTCTATTAACCCTCTATAACTCTAATAACTCTGTTATTCTGCTTGATATCTCTGCCTTATGCCACCTGTACTTTAGATTACTCATCTAATGTGACCACTAAGAGCTGACACCAACTTCCAGGCACATAATTCAACAATCAATCAGTTAATCAATCATTGTTATTATTGCCCATTGATTCCTCAAGGATATCTCCATGAAATTAATGAAGTATAGCTTGACTTGAAGAAGATTTGACTAATTTACTTGGAAGGTTTCAAGATGTAGAAGGACCTAGCTAGGCACACGAAGAAAAAACTTAGAAGACAATGGCAAATCATTTCAACGCTACAAGGTAGTCCTCGACTTACGACTACAATTGAACCCAAAATCTTTATTGCTAAGCAAGGGAGTTGTTAAGTGAGTTTTGCTGCATTTTACAGCCCAAAGGTGCTTTTTTCAAGAGGCAACTGGACTTCCTGGTTTTTCTTTGAAGATGTGTCACTTCTCATCCAAGAATTCTTCAGCTCTGACTGGATGGTGGGGAATGGAAGGATTTTATATTCCTTAGAGACAGCTGGTCATTTGCATCCTTTTAGAGAGCTGTTGAGGCCACTTGGAGGTTTGTCTGTGTCATCAGGGTCACCTGAGTAGTGCAAAAGGGTGTGGAGCCTTCTTGGAACTGTTGAAAGGACTGTGTTATAGATTGGAGATAGCAGTTCCAAGAAGACTCCACACCCATTTGCACTACTCAGGTGACCCTGATGACACAGATAAACCTCCAAGTGGCCCAAATGACCTGCTAAAGGAATGCAAATGACCAACTGTCTTCAAAGAGTATAAATCCTTCCATTCCCCACCATCCAGTCAGAGCTGAAGAAGCTTCTTGGATGAGGAGCGAAATGTCTTCAAAAAAGCAGAAAGTCCAAGTTGTCTCTTGAAAAAAAGCATCTTTGGGGCAACCATGACCTGATGACTGAGAATCTCCATATCCATTTTACAACCTTTTGGTCACAGTTGATGAGTGAATCCATGCGGTTGTTAAGTGAACCATGCGGTTGTTAAGAAAATCTGGCTTCCCCCATTAACTTTGCTTGTCAGAAACCAGCTAGGGAAGGTTACTGATGGTGATCACATGAGCCCAGGACAGTACAACTGTCATAAATACATATAATAAATAAATATGATCCAGTTGCCAAACTCCCAAATTTTAATCACATGACTACAGGGATGCTGCAATGGTCGTAAGTGTGAAAAACAGTCATAAGTCTCTTTGTTCAGTACCATTGGAACTTCAAACAGTCACTAAATCAATGGTTGTAAGTTGAGGACTAGCTGTATTCTCAAAAACTCTTGAGGAACGTATCCACCAACTCTTTAGAACTCACAGATTTTCCTCTTGCACTGCTGGGTGGTACCCAGGGGTGGGATTCTACCAGTTCACACCTATTGGCTAGAACCGGTTGTTAACATTCTAAGCAGTTCGGAGAACTGGTTGTTAGAAGAAATTACTGGCCTAATCCTGTAAGGAAGGCAGGAAGGAAACATTCTGGTGTTGCTTACAGAAACTGCCTCTCCATTAACCCTTATTACATTCTTGGCAGGACTAGACTTCCTGTCTCAGGAACATCTCTGGAGTTTTTTCCCTTCCTTTGCTGGTACTTTGCTTGTGTGGAGTGACCATTCAAAGTTACAATGGCACTGAAAAAGTGACTTATGACCATTTTCACACTTACGACTGTTGCAGCATCCCCACAGTCATGAGAGGCCAGGTGAGCAGATGCATGCCTTGATGTGAGTGATATTGAGTTGGCCACGCCCAGCCAATAACATGACCACTCAAGCCATGTCCATCCAGTCACATGACCACCAAGCCTTGCCCACCACCTAAGCCACGCCCACAGAACCGGTTGTTAAAAATTTGAATCCCACCCCTGGTGGTACCACTTAATCAAACTTTTGATCTGAAAAAAAAAAACTAAGCAGAGTTGAATTAGTTAGGAGGCACCAGGAAATGTCAGAACTGCAGGCTAGTCTGATAGATAAATAAAAATCTGTAAGAAGTCATTGACAAATCATAATACTGTTGCCAAAACAGAGGATGCTTTCAACAGAGTCAGAACTGACTGACTCAATGGGCCTCTTTAACCTTCACCCTGTAATCAAAGTCAGTTCCTCTGTAAGGTAGCTAAAGCTATCCTTTAAAAAGACAAGAAGGAAGATGACACTTCTTTAAGATGTCTCTTGGTTCCCAGTTAGCAGTTTTCCTGTACCTGCAACTTCCAGACATTTTGGACTACAAGTCACATCATCCTCTGGGAGATCTGAGTTGCCCAATTCTGTAGTAACTCTACCTACATTTTCCCTTTAAGGCCTGTTTCTCTGTCTCTCCCAACTTAGCTATAACCAAAACCCCAAGAAATGGAAATATTGATTTATGTCCACTAAAAAAAACCCTTTTCCTGACTTCTGGGGGATGTATGTATGATACTAAGCTGGCAGGAATAGCTAACACCCAAGAAGATAGGCTCAAGATCCAGATGGATCTTGACAGACTAGAACACTGGGCCATATCTAACAAAATGAAATTTAACGTAGAGAAAAGTAAAGTCTTATACTTAGGCAAGAAAAACCAGAAATACACATACAGACTAGGTGAAACCAGGCTCAATGGCAGTAACTGTGAGAGGGATCTTGGAGTCTTAGTGGACAACCAGCTAAATATGAGCCAGCAGTGTGCAGCAGCAGCCAAAAAAGCTAATGCAATCAGACATTAGCTTTTCCAATTTTGTTTTGGGCGGTTTTTCCAATCCAGTATGAAACATTACCTTCTACTAATTAAAAGCACATGCAGGATCTTTTTCAGAAAGCAATAATTTGCACTGGCTTAAGCATGTACCTAGGATATTATACACCCTGAAATGGCCTGGAGGCAGAATATTAATACTAATTAATATTAATAATATATCTTCCCCTCCCTGCCCACAATTTTCTTCTCACGACACTACCAGTTGTGATGCCAAGATTTCTCCCAATTTTCTTTTGTCCGTTGAAATCAATGACCCAGTAACTAAGAGTGGGTGGACAAAACCACAATATTGAAGTAGCTCTTGGGTTTCACCTCACCCTAATTCTACTGCTTTGCACGAAAAGAATAGATGCAGGCCTCATTCCAAATACCAAACTGATTTTGAGACTCTAGAAAGATTGCAGAGAAGAGCAACAAAGCTGATTAGGGGACTGGAGACTAAAACATGTGAAGAACGGTTGCTGAAACTGGATATGTCTAATGAAAAGAAGGACTAGGGGTGAGATGATAGCAATCTTCCAATAACTAAGGGGCTGCCCCAAAGAAGAAAGGGTCAACATATTCTCCAAAGCACCTGAAGGTCAGTACAAGAAGCGTTGCGTGGAAACTAATCAAGGAGAGAAGCAACCTAGAACGAAGGACAAATTTCCTGACAGTGAGAACAATTAATCAGTGGAACAGCTGGCCTCCAGAAGTTGTGAATGCTCCAACACTGGAAGTTTTACAAAGAGATTGGACAGCAATTTGTCTGAAATGGTATAGGGTTCTCCGCTTCAGCGGGTTGGACTAGAAGACCTCCAAGGTCCCTTCCTGCTTCCAATTCTGACAGCATAACATTCTGTTAACAGATCTAAGCCATAATAGTTACCCCAATCAAGATAAAGTGGCTCTTGAGTTAAGTTCAGCTCCTGCTATTGGTAAGTACAGTGCATTCAGAAAGTATTCAGATCCCTTCACTTGTGTCGATTTTGTTATGCTTCAGGCTAATTCTACAGTTGTTGAAATTCATTTCCCCATAATGACAAAGTTCAGGCAACCATTTATCTGAAATGGTATAGATTTTCCTGCCTGAGCAGGGGGTTGGACTAGAAGACCTCCAAGGTCTCTTCTAATATTCTAGTCCTATTCTAGTCCTATTCTATTCTAGTCCTATTCTATTCTAGTCCTATTCTATTCTAGTGAAAACATACAGTATTTAGTGTGCATCTACTCTACAATAATCCTGAATTATGATTAGGCCTAAAAGTCAAAATTCTGAAGCTGCTTCAGGATTGGATATTAGATTCAAGTTTATCCCAAAGGTGTCTTTTAAAAAAAAACCAACTGGACTTTATTTCTTTTTTTTCCTTGAAGACGTTTTGCTTCTGATCCAAGAACTTCTTCAATTCTGACTGAACAGTGGAGGATGGAAGAATTTATATTCCTTGCAGTCACCAAATCCTCCACTGTTCAGTCAGAACTGAAGAAGTTTCTTGGATGAGAAGCAAAACATCTCTTCAAGGAAAAACAAAGTCTAGCTGCCTTTTGAAAAAGTATCTAACTTCACAAGAGAAAACATCTGAACCAAGGTCTCACGCTAAGAGCCCACCTATTTAAAAGAATACATAGATAGGCTGGGGTTTGAGTATGGACTGAACCTAGTGGGAGGTGTTATGTATGCAGGTTTAAAGTCATTGGTTTAGTTTGAACTGTTCTTGTAAAATGTAAGAAATGATTGGTTTAAAAAGTGCAGGAAAACCCTGCACTCTGATTGGCTGGCAACTGCGGCTGCTGGCTATAAGTAGCAGCCGCAGCCCAGCCAAAGTGGGTTCGTTCTGAGCTGTAGTCACTAATAAACAAAGAATTGAAGCACTCCCGTCTGTCTCTTCATGCAAACTTAACACGCGCGAGGATGGGATCTTCCTGAAGAAGAAGGCAACGCGGAACAGAAGAAGAGAGAGATGGCTGCACTGAACACACCCCCAGCCCCGTTCGATCTGACGGCAGAAGACTGGGAGACGTATGCAGATCGTTTCCAAATGTATCTGGAAGGAAACGATCTTGCCGACATTTCGAAGCGGAAGAGGCGGTCTTTCTCACGCACTGCGGTCCGGCAGTTTTCAAGATGGCGAAGGCATTGGCGGGAGCTGCAGACGTGAAGGTAATGGAATGGCCTGACTTAGAAAAGTTGTTAAGAGCCCATTCCCCACAAGTATCGTGCCTCATTAGAGACATGAGTTTTACGTCGGGATCAAGGGGAAAGCGTAAACGTAAACGACTTTGTGGCAAGTTTAAGAGACATTGGGGTGCATGTGAATTTAACAATTTAGAAGAGGCCATGCGTGATCGATTTGTTCTGGGCCTTAAAGACAAAGTGCTTCAGAGCAAGTTATTACTAAGACCTAAGATCACGCTGAAGGAAGCAATAGAAGAGGCCTCTTCAGCAGAAGCTACCAAGTCCTCAGCAGCAGCCATGAAGAAAATTAACAAGGCCACAAGCCATTCTGATGTGGAAAAGTCCACAACAACTCATTGTGAGCAATAGATTCTGAGTCAGACTGTAGTGAGGTGGAGAAGGAATTTATAGACTCAGAATGGAGCGGAAAAAGAAAGACCTGGGAAAAAGAGGCAAGATTCTACTGCAGAGGTTGTGGGGAAGCCACCCCTGCACTGAATGCAAGTTCCTAGATACCATCTGCCTCCGTTGTAAAAAAGAGGACACCTAGCAAGAGTCTGCAAATCATCCAGAACTCCACCCAACAGAAGGAAGTTTCTGACAAAGAATTCAAGCCCAACAACCTCAGTGAGAAAATGGGGCGCAGCACAAGCAAAGGGGAAGAATGAAACTCATCAGACAGTAACTATTGGTCATTCTTCTTCTATCAATAACAGAAAAGTGCATGTCAAGGTACTAATTGAAGGAAGGCCTTGCCAAATGGAAGTGGATTCAGGCTCATATTTATCTATGGTGTCATGGGACACTATTCACAGACTACTCCCAAACACTCAGAAGAAGTATTTCAAGAAGCAAGCACTGACTCTTAAAGACTACCAAGGGAACAAGATTCCAGTAGTTGGAACAAGAGAATTCAACGTGAAGTTCAAAGGCCACACCAAACGCTTGCCCCTGACCATCGTGGACAAGGATCGCCCAAGCTTGCTGGGACTTGAGTGGTTCAATCCACTAGGCATCGAGGTGACTGGCATCAATCACGTGAGCAACACTGAATGGGAGGAGGCCTTGAAGTCTGAGTTTCCAGAGGTCTTCAGTGACGGATTGGGCAAGTATATGGGGACCCCATCACTTTCAATCTAGATCCCAAGGTGCCACCAATTCGCTTAAAGCCCAGAAGGGTCCCATTTGCCTTAAAGGAAAAATTGATGCACAATTAGATAAACTAATAGCTCAAGGAGTTTTAGAGCCCACTGACCACTCCAGGTGGGAGACACCCATAGTCACACCAGTCAAGACTGATGGGTCAGTGAGAATCTGTGGAGACTATAAGGGGACATTGAACCATGCGCTTCAACAGAGCGCATATCCAGTTCCAGTGGTGCATCATTTACTACATTCACTTGGCAGGGGTACAGTCTTTGCCAAATTGGATCTGGCCCAGGCATATCAACAATTAACAGTTGATGATGCCACTGCAGAGGCCCAAACCATTGTGACTCATAGAGGTGCTTTCAAATGTAAAAGGTTACAGTTTGGAGTGGCACCAGGCATCTTCCAAAGCCTTATGGAAAGGATGCTCCAAGGACTGCCAGGGGTAGTACCTTACTTTGATGATGTGTTAATCTCTGCTGAAAATGACACTCAGTTACAAGAGAGACTCAGAGAAGTCCTTACCAGATTCAAAAAAGCGGGGTTAAAAGTCAAGGAAGAAAAATGCACTCTTAGAACTGACAAGGTTGAGTTCTTGGGCTATATGATTGACAAGCATGGTATCCACCCCACAGATGCCAAGGTTCAGGCAATCAAAGAAGCCCCTAGACCAAAATGTAAAACAGATTTGCAAGCCTTCCTTGGACTCATTAACTTTTATCACATGTTCCTACCTCAGAAGGCAACCATTGCAGAACCACTGCACAGATTATTAGACAAAAAGTCTGCGTGGGTCTGGGGCAGAAAAGAACAATCTGCATTTAACAATATTAAAAGACTAATCACGTCTGATGCTGTACTGATACAGTTCTCTGAGAATTTGCCTGTTGTACTGACTTGTGATGCATCCCCTTTTGGAGTGGGGGGGTGGGGTTGAGCCACAGGCTTCCCAGCGGGAGGGAAGCTCCTATTGCATTTTACTCTCGCACCTTGACCAAAGCAGAGAGGAACTACAGCCAACTGGACAAGGAAGCCTTGGCAATTGTTGCAGCTGTCAAGAAATTCCATGAGTATTTATATGGGAGAACATTTACCATTGTCACAGATCACAAACCTCTGTTAGGCATTGTGGCAGGAGACAAACCTACACCCACTATCCTGTCACCAAGAATGCTGAGGTGGACTGAATTTCTTGCTGCTTATTCATACAAACTCATCCACAGGCCTGGCAAAGACATTGGGCATGCAGATGCTTTGAGTCGCTGCCCACTTCCTTCTCACACTGAGGACTTTGCTCCTGAGACTTACACCTTTTTCCTAGAAACTGTTGCCAAGCTTCCAGTACATGCTGCTGAAATTGCCAGAGAGACTGCCAAAGACACTTTATTGGCTCCTGTTATAGGCTGGATTAAGAAAGGTTGGCCTCTTCAAGATCTACCTCAACTTGCCCAACCTTTTAAATCCAGGCAAACTGAATTATCTGTATTAAGAGGATGTATTTTGTGGGGTAACAGGGTGGTTATTCCTACAAAACTGCAAAAAGAGGTTTTGGAAATGTTACATGAGGGTCATCCAGGTATTGTCAGAATGAAGGGATTGGCCAGGAGTTATGTATGGTGGCCAGGTATTGACAAAATGGTTGAAAACTGGGTTGCATCTTGTCCCAACTGTCAGGTAGTCAGGCCTGCCCCACTCTCCTCCCCACACAGGAATGGGAATGTCCTAGGGGCCCATGGTCCAGGATTCACATTGATTTTGCTGGCCCTACCAGAGGGCACACTTTCCTTATTATAGTAGATGCATATTCCAAATGGCTAGAGGTTATCCCTATGGCATCCACCACAACTGATGCTGTCATCAAACAGCTTAAAAAGCTTTTTGTAACTCACGGGTTACCTGATGTACTCGTTTCTGACAATGGTCCTCAATTTACATCCAACCTTTTTGAATCATATCTAGCACAGCAGGGTATCAGACATGCCCTGACAGCCCTGGGCATCCTTCGCTAACGGCCGGCTGAACGTATGATGGTACATTTACCAAGGAAAAACTTCAGCAATTGGGTCCAGGGGATATCACTGAGAGAGTTGAAAAACTTCTCAGTGTTCAGCATATCACTCCAACCCCTCAACTAATTTAACCCCAGCTGAATTGTTGATGGGTAGGAAACTCAGGTCTCCCCTTGACCGCCTTCATCCCACTTACGCACCCAACGCACCACTAGATTCCACTAGCAAAGTTCGCACGTTCACTGTGGGTGATTCTGTTTATGCTAAGAACCTTATGGGTGAACCTTTATGGATTCCTGCTGAAATAACCCAAATCACAGGCCCTCAATCTTACAGGGTACAAACAGAGGATGGTGTCCTCTGGAGCAGGCACATTGATCAGCTTAGATCCAGATTACCTCAGGAACATCGCAATTGTTCCTCTCTAGTTCCCATACCTAATACCTCTTCTAGGGGAAGGGAGGATCATAAGTGTAATGAACAAGCAAGAATCAACCCCATGTGTAACGAGCTAACACGACAGGAACCATCCCAAAACCTGTCACAATGCCAACAACCATTTTCACAAATGGAAGATTGCACCTGATTTAGGTGCTGACATTGGTTTGGAGATGGATTGGGAGGAGAGACCAGGTTGTAGTAACCAAACAGGTTCTACCATTACTATAAGTCCTAGTAAGGAAATGTCAGCAGACACATTTCCCTCACAAGGTGAGAACCTTAAAACATCTGAACGTAAGAGCCCCACCTATTTAAAAGAATACATTAGATAGGCTGGGGTTTGAGTATGGACTGAACCTAGTGGGAGGGTGTTATGTATGCAGGTTTAAAGTCATTGGTTTAGTTTGAACTGTTCTTGTAAAATGTAAGAAATGATTGGTTTAAAAAGTGCGGGAAAACCCTGCACTCTGATTGGCTGGCAACGCGCTGCTGGCTATAAGTAGCAGCCGCAGCCCAGCCAAAGTGGGTCCGTTCTGAGCTGTAGTCACTAATAAACAAAGAGCTTGAAGCACTCCGCGTCTGTCTCTTCATGCAAACTTAACAATAACCATGACTGAGAATCTCCATATAGACAAATTCAAGTTTAATTCATGTGACATGCTGACACATCCCACTCCAGTTTCCAGTTTGCCATCCGACAAGCTCCAAAATAAAGAATGTGTTAAGATTTAACACATGTATTACGTGTCAGCAGATAAAAGTTCTTTATTAGGCAGCAGAATTTTAAATTTATTAAATGTATTTACTGATTTGTTTTTCTAAGCAAAACCTTCCTATAATTCACAGGGAACTTCCAAACTAAGCTCCACTGAAACTAATGAATGAGATTTAAGTTCATTATTATAAGTAATTACCTCTGTGGTATTTCTCATGAGTAACTCACTTAATAAACAAAACAGTGATTTTGAAATTGCATTAAAACACAAACAAACCTTGATTTCAACAGCATTTCAAATAGTTCAAAATCTGAATTAAAGTGGTTTCAATTAAATTTAATTAAAGTTTGAATTAAAGTTCTTTTCTGCAACTAGAGTGCATCTCCAATCAGGCCTTTATTAAAAAAAAAGGAGCAGGGGTATAAGTTTCCAAGGAACATTACATTTTAATCTCAAATAAGGAACAGTTATTTAATAATAGAAAACATATCTATTCACACGAACTCAATGAATTATTAGCAGAACGATGGCAATACTCCATGGATTCAAGCAATCCAGTAACCCCTAAATTTTGATTTTAAGAGGACAGTGGCCCTATGCTGATGACATTGCTTTAATCCAGGGGTGTCAAACTCAAGGCCAGATCTGGCCCATGGGGTGCTTAGATCTGGCCTGCAGGGCTGCTCTGGAAACACAAAGGACTGGCCCGCGGTGCCTCTGCCAGCAAAAACAGAGGCAGCACTCTTGAGTTCCGTTTTTGCTAGCAGAAGTTTGCAGGAGGCCATTGCAGCCAAAATGGAGCTCGGGAGCAAGTGAGGTCGAGCTGGCCATGTCCACCATGGCCACGCCCACCCTGACCCCCCGAGGTCAAATACAACCCCGAGCTTTAATCCAATGGTCAAGTTCATTCAAACCAGAATGCTTGTACAGCCTCTCCTAGCTTTATGACTACAGTTGGGAACTTTCATCACTAAACGAGGCAGTTGTGAAGTGTCGTGCCCAATTTTGCAACCATTTTTGTCGCCGTCATTACACAACTCACTGTGGTCACCTCATGCCGTTGTTAAGCGAATCCGGGTTTCTCCCAGTTACTTTGCTTATTGCCATAGAAGCCAGCCAGAAGGTCACAGTTACAAACAGGCAGTCCTCAACTTACGACCACAATTGAGCCCAAAATTTCTGACGCTAACAAGACAGTTGTTATGTGAATTTAACTCCATTTTTATGACCTTTCTTGCCAAGAAATCACTGCAGTTGTTAAATGAGTAACACACAGTTGTTAAGTAAATCTGGCTTCCTCATTGACTTTGCTCATCAGGTCGCAAAAGGTGATCACATGATCCCAGGACACTGCAACCGTCATAAGTATGAGTCAGCTGCCAAACATCTGAATTTTAATCACATGCTCATGAAGATGTTGCAATGGTCATGTGAAAATGGTCATAAGCCACTTTTTCAGTGCTGTGGTAACCTCAAACAGTCACTAAACCAATGGTTGTAAGTGAAGGGCTATCTGTATAAACATGTCACCTTTTCTATCGATCAGGGTGTTGCTTTGCTGAATTGCTAATTTCTCTTTTAACTAAACCAGTGTTTCTCCGTTTTGGCAACTTGAAAGAATCCCCCAGCTTGCAGGTTGAGAAACACTGAATTAAACTGAAGGAATCTTGGAAGGGAAGCCCTCTCATTGGTGGTGGGCATTTAAAGAGATATCGGTGGGCTTCAGTGGTCGGCATTCAAAATTTTTTACTACTGGTTCTGTGGGCATGGTTTGGTGGGCGTGGCAGGGGAAGGATACTGCAAAATCCCCACTCCCTCCCCACCCAACTAACCTGCTTTCCAGCTCTGTTCTCCTGTGCAGGGCAACAAAAGAAGACCCAGCCAATCAGCTGAGACTCAGGAGGCAGAGAATAGATGGGGGCGGGGCCAGTCAGAGGTGGTATTTGCCAGTTCTCCGAACTATTCAAAATTTCCGCTACCTGTTCTCCAGAACTGGTCAGAACCTGCTGAATACCACCTCTGGTTGGCTTAGTAATTCCCATGGCCACATCCATTTTTCTGCTTTAAACATTTTCTCAAGGTATACAAAAAATTAGTTGCAGATGAAATTAATAAAATCTGGGATTTCCCACTTCTGTACTATTGATATCAGTGTAATATTATTGTAAGGTCTGATAAAGTTTGATTGCGGTGAGACACCTAAACTCATTGTGAGTTGTGTGGCGTACAAATTTAATCATCCTTGGCATTGACAAAATCACCCTGAGTCAATTGCAGAAGGCAGCTTGACTCAGACCTTTAGCACCATAAAACATTTACCTATCCCAGGTTCTTGGGAAAGACTCATCAGATGGATAAAAAAGCCAAATTCAATCTAAATGTCTGGCTGACTGTATGACATACCATAATAATAACAACTGGAGCACCAAGTGAACACCATCGGCATTGATAAAAAATCCCCATCAATCAATTGCAAAAGGCAGCATTGCTCAGAACAGCTGACATTCTGCAACAATACATCCAACGTCATAAAACATCAACAATGTGCCTATCCAGAGGTGGGATTCAGCAGGAAATTTTAAGTAGTTTGGAGAACTAGCAAATCCCACCTCTGACTGGCCCCGCTCCCATCTCTTCTCTGCCTTCTGAGTCCCAGCTGATCGGTTGGGTCTTCTTTGGTTGCCCTGCATAGGAGAACGGAGCTGGAAAGCAGGTTAATGGGATGGGGAGGGAATGGGGATTTTGCACTAACCTTCCCCCAGGAGTGGGGAGGGAATGGGGATTTTACAGTATCCTTCCCCTGCCACGCCCATCAAGCCATGCCATGCCACGCCCACCAAACCACACCCACAGAACTGGTAGTAAAAAATTTTGAATCCCACCCCTGGGCCTATCCCAGGTTCTTGGGAAGGACTCAACAGGTGGATAAAAATGCCAAATCCAGTCTGAACATCTGGCTGACTATGCAGTGAACCAATAATAATAGCAGCAACAATAAAAAGTAGCTCCCAACAGCTGGAGACTGACCCAATACAGATGTAGTTCCCACGTCCTGTTTCAGTCGATGAAGGGTTTTCTTATTAAGCAATCCAAGGCATTTGTGAACTAAGCATTGCAATTGGATTAAAAATGGATAGAGCAGAAACAAAACCCAAAATATCTTGCAAACCATCTATTGTTTAAAAGGACTTAAATTACATCGCAGAAAAGAAAAAAGAAAAACCCTGAAGTTGTAGGGATAAGAGCAGAATGCCATTTTCATTGGTCAACCAGCACCAGTAGGTTGGAGCAATGTTTCTCCCAGAAGTCCACGCATCTTAAAGCATGCCAGCTCGGTGATTCTGGGAGTTGAAGTCCACCCATCTTAAAACATGCTGCCTGGGAGATTCTGGGAGTTGAAGTCCATCCATCTTAAAGGGCCTTGGTGGTGCAGGCTGCTAAATACCTAGCACTTAAGTTCCAGCTGCCTGCAATTATTGCAGGCTCGAATCCCACCAGGCTCAAGGTTGACTCAGCCTTCCATCCTCTCGGGGTAGTAAATTGAGGACCCAAGATTTTTGGGGGCAATAAGCTGACTTTGTAAAAATGCCGCGTAGTAATAAGCAGGCATATAAAATGGAATGAAGGCTATTGCTGAGTGCATTGGGTTGTATCCCCCCCAAAAAATCGTAAGCTGCCCTGAGTCTTCGGAGAAGGGTGGCATATAAATGTAATTATTTAAAAAAAGCATTCTGGCTGGAGAATTGTGGGAGTTGAAGTCCACAAAGCATGTTGACCAGGGATTCCTGGGAGTGGAAGTTTGCACATCTTTAAGCCCATTGGCTTTAAAGGGAGTTGAAGTCCACACAGCTTAAAGTTTCCAAGATTGAAAAACATCCATCTTCTGAACGGTGCTGTGATGTCTAATTACATCATTATTCATTAAAACAAATGTATGCTGACTTGGATATTATACAGTAGCTGAAAAATAACACCTTTTTCTTCCACTATCATTAAAAGGGGGGAAAGTCTACTTTGACTCAACTCCTGATGACTTCATGGCTGCATCCTTTTCTAAACAATAATATGGACATGTTTTGTCTTCTTCCAGGATGTTTTTACACTTCCCATTCTAGCCTACAGGCCTGGGATTTCCTGGGTACACTAATTCACACTTTACAAGTCCAAATGCTGCACCATGAAGCTTTCTCTGCCTTCTACCATTAAAATGAGCAAAATTCATCAGGTTTGTTTTCTACTCAATTTCCCATTTTTCAAGTCTTCAGTTCAACCTCTTGCGATGAATAAATAAGATGTGTTTTTTTAAAGGTTTGCACAAACATGTGCACATATCAGTGGACCAAGTTGCCTCCAGAAGTTGTGGATGTTCCAACACTGAAGGTTTTTAAGAAGAGAATGGACAACCATTTGTCTGAAATGGTACAGGTAGTCTTTGACTTATGGCCACAATTGAGCGCAAAATTTGCATTCCTAAGCAACCCAGTTGTTAAAGAGAGTTTGGGCCCATTTGGATAAAAATGCCAACTCCAGTCTAAACAGGGGTGGGATGCTACTGGTTCTGCCCGGTTCTATAGCACCGGTAGCTCTGAAGAGCAGCAAACACTGAACCGGTTCTGTGTTTGCTGCTGTTTGGCCCACCTGCCCGCCCGGGCTCTTACCTGTCCTTTATTTCCTGCTTTTTCAACCTCAGCTGCTTTGCACGGCACAGCTGAGTTTGAAAAAGCAGTGGAAAAGTGGCTTTTCAAATGTTGCGTACTTGCACGCAGCCCTTTTTCAGCTGTCTGGACTACATATGGACTACACAACTTGATCAGGGCAAAGCAATAGATGCAATTTACATAGACTTCTGTAAAGCCTTTGATTCAGTGGTACATGACAAAGTACTACTAAAACTAAAATCTTATGGTATCTCTGGACAGAAGCATTCCTGTCAGACAGACAACAAATGGTCAAAATTGGGAGTGTCCTATCAAATTCTGTACCTGTCAACAGTGGTGCCCCCCAAGGCAGCGTTCTAGGACCAACTCTCTTCATACTCTACATAAATGACCTCTGTGATCATATTAAGAGCAACTGCGTTCTCTTCGCTGATGATGTAAAGCAATTCAACACCACAGAAAATACTGCTACCCTTCAAAAAGACCTTGACTGTATATCAGAATGGTCAAACAAATGGCAACTTCAAATCTCAACAAATAAATGCTCTGTCTTACATATTGGCAAAAAAAATCAGAAAATAAAATACAAGCTGAATAGTCAAGACCTTGTTGATGATCCAAACTCTGCAAGGACCTTGGAGTACTCATCTCAAATGATCTAAGTGCTAGAGCCCACTGTAACTACATAGCCAAAAAGGCATTAAGAGTTGTTAACCTAATCCTACGTAGCTTTTTCTCTGGTAATATCACACTACTAACTAGAGCATACAAAACATTTGCTAGACCAATACTTGAATACAGCTCATCAGTCTGGAACTCACATTACGTATCTGATATTAACACAGTTGAGAAAGTCCAGAAATATTTCACAAGAAGAGTTCTCCACTCCTCTACTCATTGCAGAATACCTTATGCCACCAGACTCGAAATTCTAGACCTAGAAAACCTAGAACTACACCTCCTTCGGTCCGATCTAAATATAGTATATAAAATCATACATTGCAATGTCCTACCTGTCAATGAATACTTCAGCTTCAACCATAACAATACAAGAGCACACAATAGATACAAACTCAAGGTTAACCGCACCAAACTTGATTGCAGGAAATACGACTTCAGCAACAGAGTGGTCAGTGTCTGGAATACGCTACCCGACTCTGTGGCTTCTTCCCCAAACCCCAAAAACTTTAACTTTAGACTGTCTACTATTGACCTCACCCCTTTCCTAAGAGGTCTATAGGGAGTGTGCATAAGCGCACCAACGTGCCTACCGTCCCTGTCCTATTGTTTCTTTTTATTTTTCTTATATGTATCCATTTCATGTATTCATAACTATGTTTATACTTATACCTATTATCTTGTAAGTGATTGACAAATCCAATAAATCAAATCAAATCGAAATTTGCATTCCTAAGCAACCCAGTTGTTAAAGAGAGTTTTGGCCCATTTGGATAAAAATGCCAACTCCAGTCTAAACAGGGATGGGATGCTACTGGTTCTGCCCAGCTCTATAGAACTGGTAGCTCTGAAGAGCAGCAAACACCGAACCAGTTCTGTGTTGCTGCTCTTTGGCCCACCCGCCCGCCCGGGCTCTTACCTGTCCTTTATTTCCTGCTTTTTCAACCTCAGCTGCTTTGCGCGGCACAGCTGCCTGACCTGTGCCTGACTCGCCCCATGTGCCTGACCTGGCCACTGGGCTGCTTCTTTCCACTTCTTTCTTCTTCTGCTTTTGGCTGCACACAAGGAAAGCAGCAAAAGTCTTTCTTTCTCTCCCCCAAACTCCACCAGAAATGAGTCTTTGGGACTCTGCAAGGCATCCTGCTCCAAGAGGCTGCGCCGGTGCGACAAGTCTCACAAAGACTCATTTCTGGCAGAGTTTGGGGGGAGAGAAAGAAAGACTTCTGCTGCTTCTGCTGCTTTCCTTGCATGAAGCCAGAAGTCTCTGTTAGCCTTCAAGTTTTTCTTCCTTTGCTTTGCATCTTTCGGCTGAAGTAATGGGGGGGAGGGGGGACATGGTTATGGGAAGCGAGCTGGAGGTTTTACAAAACAGAATTGTATAAGTTGGGGGGGGAGTTTCTTGCTTTGTATAAGTTGGGGGGGAAGTTTCTTGTTTAGGTTTCTATCTTATGCTATGCACAGACACAGCTCTTTATCAAAATATGTCAAGGTCAATGGACAGAGGCCTCATCACCACCTGGAGATGCCCACATGATGTTATACACAACTTTTTATTGGGTGGACAAATTGAACTATCGTGGGTGGGAACGTTGCCATCACTTTGTATATGTGATGTGCGCGCTCATTTTCTCAGATTCAGAATTCTTTTGTTGCTACCACTTGACTTCCAGTAAAATATATCTTTTCTCTAATTAATGGAGTCTAAGTATTTCTTTCGTGGATTTTGAATGGAGCACCATCTGACAGTCTCTTTCTCTCCCCGCCCCACTGAGAACGGAGCTGGAGACTCCTGCGACCCAAATAAAGAATGATCGATCCAGTAGGAAAACGGGGTGGGAAATTTTCCTGTAGACTTTTTGGGGGGATTTTCCCAGGGTCTCTGGTCCATGGGATTTAAAATTATGAGTTTGGTGGTCCCTGAGGTCCAAAAGGTTGGCGACCCCTGGACAAGAAGACCTCCAAGGTCCCATCCAACTCTGTTATTCTATCTGTTGTAGCCTCATTCTAAGGATCTGCACTTTGGCTCCGATAGCCACACTTTTCACAAGCCACATCTTTTCCAAACACTCCACCGCAACATCTCAGCATTTGGAAAATTATTTGCAGTGATGTAATCCTCAAGACCACAATTGGGGTCAGAATTTCCATTCTAAGCAAGGTGGGTACCTTTTTTTTTTTGTCACGGGTGTTAAACAAATCACTGTGGCTGTTAAGTGAAGCAGGTGGTCGTTATGCAAATCCAAAGGTCGCAAATTGCAATTGCATGACCCTGGAATGCTGTGACTGTCATGAATACATGCTGGTTGTCAATCTTCTGAATTTTGATCACATGACTGTTGGGATGCTGCAATGGTTGTACATGTGAGATAGGTCGCAAGTCAATTTTTTCACTGCTGTTCTAACTTCAAAAGGTTGCTAAATAAATGGTTGTAAGTCGAGGACCACTTGAGCTAAAGTGGTTCTGATTGTCAGTCTAAGGACAGACCCCACTTTTAAAAAAAATGGAATCAGCTTTGGAAACAATAATTGAATTGGAAAGCAGCGTAGCAATACACTAAATCAATTATTTCTCAAGTTTGGCCAGTTTAAGGTGTGTAGACTTCAACTCCCATAATTCATGCAGGCTGGGGAATTCTGGGAGTTGAAGTCCACACATCTCAATGTGATCAAAAACACTGCAGTAAACGACATGTGTGTCTATTGAAAGGAGTCTTCAAGCCACAGCCTTACAGTTTCCAATCCTGTTGTCCAGATGCTGGGGCCAGCTGGGACTCTCCAGATGTTGTGGACTCCACATCCCATTATCCCCAGCCACAAAGTCAGCAGCAAGGGATTGAAGGGATTGAAATCCTAAACAGCCCCAAAGCCGTGAGTTGAATGTCTCTAATCAAAGTAACCCAGAACATGCCAAAAAGTCAGTTTGGTGTGATATTGGGCCAGGAGTAAGGAGTCCCAGGTTCAAATTTAGCTCTATAGCCATGGAGATGTATGCAATGACTTTGAGCCAGTCATTCTTTCTCAACCCAGCCTATCTTGTTGAGTTGTTTTGAAGAAGAAAAAAAAACAAGAGGAAGGAGCCCTACATACACTGCCTCAAGCTACTGAATGAAAGACAGGATATATATAGGATATAAAATCTAGGAAATAAATATTTTACGATATTCCATCCTTTGTGTTCCTAAAGGTCTTTCATTTCCTGATCTAGGCTTGTTGTTTCCGTCTTTGCCTGGTTTCTCACATTGAAACAACAACAAGCCATAGTGAGTCTGGCCTGGCTTAATGAACCTAGCCATCCTAGCTTACAAACCGTTGTTTGTGACTTAGCAAGAGGATTGACCTCATCATGGCTTAACGGCTCCTTCCCCCGAAACGCAAAATGGGTTTTAACACAATGCATCCATTCCACCTTCGACTCTTCGCCAAAAAATGTTTTTCTCACCTTCCTGTCTCTCTCTCTCTCTCAAACGAGAAGACTGACCTTTATTTACAGGGTATTTCTGAAAATCAGCAAAATCGTTATGAAAAAAATAACCCCCCCCAAAAACAACAGCCCAATTTGGTCGAGAGGGCTTCCCTTCCTCAGGATGAAAAAATGCGGGCTATTGATAAACAATACCCGTAAAACCTCCTTGGAAAGTTTGTCAGAGGCTGAGGAGCAGGGAGAAAAAACACACACACACACACACACCATTCCGCAACAACCCGAATCAGCCACAAGCAACACAATCATCTGCGTTGTCTCGACTATAAAAAAAGAGGGGGGGGGAAACCCGGGGAGGGGGCAGCATCTCCAAAACGTCATGCTCCGTTTCTTAATTTTTGTTTGAAAAGGTTCTCTATCGTTTCATTTGAATTTCTCCCTCTTTTGTTTTTCCTTGACGCCGGAGAAGCTGAGAAATTCCATTCGGGCTTTTAAAACGTCGCCGCTTTTCAGCTCTGCCTCCCAAAACAACAACCCCAAAAAGTCCTCCCGAGGTGACGAATTGCATCTCCCAGCTTCCAGCGACTTTATGAGGCGCTTGAAAGGACTCTTTGGGGGGTGACCCCACCGCCCCAAGGCAGGTTCCAAATCATCCCCCTTATCGGCCCGCAAAAAAACCTGGCTTCCCCCCCCCCCCCAAATAAAACTCACGTCCAAGAAACGGGCACGAATGCAAATGCTTTTTAAGAAGAGATTGGATGGCAATTTGTCTGAAGTGATATAGGGTTTCTTGCTTGAGCGGGGTGGTGGTGGTGGTGGGCTAGAAGACCTCCAAGGTCCCTTCCAACTCTGTTATTCTGTTATTCTTTCTCCCTCCATTCCCCCCCCACAAAAAATAACACCCAAATGCTTGAATCACATGTTTCGCACCAAGTCCTATTACTTTAATCCCCCCGACCCCAAAACGCAGCTCCAAACACCAACCACATTTCATTTTGTGCAACCTTCCTCCAGCACCAGTGAGGAAGAGGAGAAGCCAACAACTGGACCAACAACTGGAGGATGTTTACACCTGAGAAGCCTTAAAAAAAACCCAGCCACCCGCTTCTCCTCTTCCTCCCTCTACACTGCTTCGACTCCCACCCTCACTTCACAGAGCAAGCTGCTTCTGGAGCAAATCCACCACACTTGTCAACAACAGCACATAGTTTTGTCTTTCTTCTTTCTTTCCTCTGCCTTGGAAAGAGAGGGACTTTGTTCTGGCTTTGCCTGATTTGGGGTTCTCCCCTCTTTCACACGATGTGTACCCCACCCCCCCACCTCTCCAATCCCTGGCCACCCCATGCCTTACCGGTCCTTGGAGATGTGCTGGCCCAAAGGTGCTTCTGCCTTCTGGGTCCCTGCAAGGGCTTATGAATGGTTGGACGCCTCTGGTGTTAGCGAGCACTTGGGAATGTGCTTTGGGTTGGCCCTGGCAGCTGACAGCTCACCTCCCAGGCTCCGCCTCCTCTCGCCGCCCCGCTCTGAATGTGTTTGTGAGTGTGGGTATGTGTCTCTGAAGTACCCGGGGTTACTAAGAGACGGCTGTTTGCGCTGAACCTGGCAAACCGCCACGGCAGTAGCAACAGCCGCGTGGAAACATGAATAGGATGAGTCAAAGGGAGTTGAGGGATGTTTTCGACCAATCTAGGCAAGGTTGGCGCTGCCCATCTCAGCAGGCCTCCATCGGAAGACACCTTGGCCAGGGCCCTGAGAAATACCCACACACACACACACACACACAGAGTAGGGAAGTCATCAAGGTTCCCTGAGTTTTTGCAGAATGGCAGCCAGGTGAGGGCTTGGAGATAGGTAAAATAATACCATACACTGCTTTCAGCTGGATCAAATGAATCAAATGGTCAAATGAAGAAATTTACACAGGCCGGTTACTTTAACTGGGGCTCTTTGATCCCTAAGATCCTAAGTCAAGATATTCTCCAAAGCACCTGAAGGCAGGACAAGAAGCAATGGGTGGAAACTAATTAAGGAGAGAAGCAAGCAACCTAGAACTACGGAGAAATTTCCTGACAGAACAATTCATCAGTGGAACAACTTTTCTTCAGAAGTTATGAATACTCCAACACTGGAAGTTTTTAACAAAAGACTGGATAATCTTGTCTGAAATGGTGTAGGGTTTCCTCCTTGCCTAAGCAAGGAGTTGGTCTAGAAGACCTCCAAGGTCCCTTCCAACTCTGTTATTCTGTTCTGGTCTTCACAAAAGAGAAGGGCCAATCAATAGTGTAAGGCAAGGATCTTCAAACTTGGCAAGTTTCAGACTTGTGGACTTCAACTCCCAGAATTCCTGAGCTAACTGGAGGAGGAATTCTGGGAGTTGAAGTCCACAAGCCTTAAAGCTGTCAAGTTTGAAGACCCCTGGTGTAAGGACATCCTTTGCCTGCTTGATGGTGGTGGAGGTATAAGTTGGCCTCCTCTTCCTTCCTTCAATATTTGAAGGACTGCCACAAGGAAGAGGGGTGGGGACAACCTCTGTACCAAAACACCTGTAGGCAGGGCAAGAAACAATGGGTGGAAAACTACCCAAAGAGAGAATCAACCTAGAATTAAGGAGGAGAAGGCTTGACAGTGAGAACAATTAACCAGTGGAACAAATTGTCTGTGGAAATTGTGGGTGCCCTAACACTGGAGGCTTTTAAGAAGAGACTGGAGTGGACAGCCATCTATCATATAATATAGGTCTCCTGCGAGAACAGGGGGTTGGACTAGATGACCTCCAAGATCCCTCCCAACTCCATTACTGTCACTGAGGTGATGGAGTTACACTGCTGAATACAGGTGAGCAGCAGGCAAGAGTCCTCCACTCCCCAAAATCCAGGCACGCGCTCCAGCTACCAGTCCTGGATGACATTTTCGCATCTCACTGTTGGAGGAAGTTGCACAACATTCTCAGAGACTCTTCCCATCCTGCCTACAATCTTTGTGAACTGTTGCCTTCCGGCAGAAGATACAGAACAATTAAAACTCGGACCACACATTTTCTGAACAGTTTTTATCCCAGAGCTATAATTGCACTTAACAATGAACTTACCATCAGTGAGCTGTTGGACAGTATTACTTGGTCTGTGGTGTGGATGCTTGTGTGTTTTTAGGGGGCAGGGAGTTTCGGCGGGTGGAGGTGGTATTTGGGGATTGTCATGTGTGTGTGTTGGGTCTGGTCTCTGGGTGCTGTGTGAATTTCATTGTATGTATACTGTGTACAATGATAATAAAGAATTCTAATTCAAATCACACACACAAAAAGATTAAGTAAGATAGAAGAGACACTGAAATATATCTCTCCAGTTAGAAAGACCCACAAGATGATAGAGTGACCACTCATTCAGCATCCTAGCTTGTCCATTCAACCTTGTTTCCTTCTCTTCCCCCAGGTTGCCACCCCACAAAATAGACACCCCAAGTCACTCAGTACTGGTAATCCTTGACTGACGACCAAAACTGAACCCAAAACTTCTGTTGGGTTCAATTATGACAGATAATTCAATTATTACAGACAGTCATTAGGTGAGGTTTTGCCCCGTTTATAGAACCTTTCTTGCCATAGTTGTTAAGCAAATCGCTGCAGTTGTTAAGTTAGTAATGTTATTATGTTAATCTGATTTTCATATTGACTTCATTTATCCAAAGGTTCTCAAAAGACAATCATATGATCCCCGGGACATATGAGCCAATTGTCAAGCAGGGTGACCACGGGATGTTGCAATGGTCATAAGTGTGAAAAATGGTCATTTTTTTATCTGTTTTTAAAATGACATTGTAACTTCAAACAGTCACTAAACGAACTGTTGCAAGTTGAGGATTTCCTGTATTTGTGGCACTACTGACATGCTGAGACCTTCGGGAGATATTTTGGGGTGCTTCCGTTGGGTTTTTTTTTTGGCCCGTTCACAATTTTGGGGCCTTCTCCCTGCTTCCTATTAACTTATCCTGAATGGATAGTGCTGTCTGAGCCACACTGACATCTTCAAAGAGAAAAAAATCACTATAATTGTATAAGATGTGGTGAAACTCAAGTCTACTGGTAAAAACTTTATATTTTTTACTCTTTGTTGGCCATCTCTCAGAAAAGTTACCTTGTGACTCAAAGGAGCATTTAAGCTATTAAAATAATAATGGAGCTTGGAAAATCTAGATTTTGCAATTCCAGGAGGGTTGAAGAGAGGTGGAGAATGACTGAATTCAGTGAGAAAGAAAAATTCCCACAGAAATAAGAAAAGGTTGCGCAGATATCTCTTTGAGGCCCAGTGGTTGGAGTCAGGGAGAGGCTTCCAAGGCAGGGAGAAAATGTAAAAATCTGAAAAATGGATACCAAGACCACCTCTGCTTCCCCCTCCCCAAATAGGGACATTTAAAAGACCAGGTTGCTGCTCCATACTGTAGTCCTCATTTAGCAACTGCTTCCTTTACTGACCATTTGCATGATGGTAGTGAAATATTAACTTTTGGACCAGTCCTTGTATTTGCCGCCTTCGCAACTGTAAGCCAAAGGAAAGCTGAAGCAAAATCAGAAGCATAGGTGTGGTTTCACTTAGCAACATGTTCTCCTTGCGATGGTGGCAAACTTCTTCACTTAATGACTGAGTTGAGTTGCTGGTCGTAATTGTGGTGCTAAACATGGACTACAGTACACCTGCAAATATTTTTCAGGAAGAGCTTAGCATAATGTTGAGAACCATCAGTCAGTTTGCAATCAGGATAGAATTTAATTTCGCACCTAATGGCCCAGGGGAATTGCACAATTCTCATTTCTCAAAAGTTGTATAGCAAAGAGAGGTCGCTTGAAAACAATCTCTCCTTGTTTTCAATGGTTGTTTGCAACTGAAGTTGGAAAGGGAAAAAAAGTATTTTCTTGGCTATCTCTCTGTGACTTTTGCTTAAAGAAAAGACACTTGTCCTTTTCTTAAACATGCTTTGAGGTAAGTTAGAGAGGCAAAACAGAATAACAGAGTTGGAAGGGACCTTGGAGGTCTTCTAGTCCAACCCCCTGCCCAAGGCAGAAAACTTTATATTACTTCAGATAAATGGGTGTCCAGTCCCTTCTTAAAAGCCTCCAGTGATGGAGCACCCACAACTTCTGAAGGCAAGTGGTTTCGCTGATGAATTATTCTCAGTGTCAGGAAATTTCTCCTTAGTTTTAGATTGCTTCTCTCCTTGATTATGAACCTTCCTATCCTCAGAACCATTATTCTGTTTTTTACCTTCTACAACAAGCAAAACCACACCTTCTGTGCAATATCTTTTCAGGGATTTGAAGAGGGTGATTGTGTCCAGTGAACTGTCTCTTCTAAGGCTAAACCAGTGGTGGGATTCGCACAGGTTGTTAATTTTCCAACAGCGAACCGGCTGTTGGAAGAAAACTCCTTCCGACAGCCTTTTGTTTTTCCCACCTTAAGGAGTTAATCCTGACGTTCTAGCCACTAAACATAACCAGTTCCTTCAATTGCATTTTGTAGGACTATAATTTTGATCATTTGTGTTGCTGTTCTTTCAACCTGTTCCAATTTATCTTCACCCTTCTTTGAGCCTGGTGCCCAGAATTTGTGGTCTGCTGTGACCAAAGCAGTATTTATAATATGAAGCAATTATTTCCCATAATTTGAAAATTATTCTGTTATTGATGTGGCCAAAAATTGTATTTGCCTTTCCTGCAGCCATGTCACACTTCTGGCTTATATTCCCTTTGCCTTCAAAGATATTTGAAATTCTTCTGGAGGTATGCAGAATCTTCAGGAAACAGTCATTATTAGAAACTAGCCAGAAACTACCCATGTTAAGTAACATGGTTGTTAAATGAATCTGGCTTCTTTGTTGACTTTGCTTGTTAGAAAGTTGCAAAATGTGGTCCCTGGGACCCTGCAACTGTCACAAAAACATGCCATTTTCCAAGCATCTGAATTCTGATCACCTGGTCCTGGGGATGTTGAATTGTGAAAAGTGGTCATTTTTGTCCCTTTTTTTCAATGCCTTTGAAACTTTGAATGGTTACTAAATGGATGGTTGCAAGTTGAGGTTTACCTGCACAATATTCTTGTCACAGTTTCATGCATTTCAGGATGAGAATAACAGAATAACAGAGTTGGAAGGGGCTTTGGAGGTTGTCTAGCCCAACCCCTCCTCTATACAGTTTCAGACAAATGATTGTCCAATCTCTTCTTTAAACTTCCAGTGTTGGAGCTTTTACAACTTCTGGAGGCAAGTAGTTCCACTGATTAATTGTTCTCACTGTCAGGAAATTTCTCCTTATTTCCAGATTGCTTTTCTCCTTGATTAGTTTCCATCCATTGCTTCTTGACCTGCCCTCGGGTGCTTTGGAGAATAGCTTGACTCCCTCTTCTTTGTGGCAGCCCCTGAGATACTGGAAGACTGCTATCATGTCTCCCCTAGTGCTTCTTTTCATTAGACTAGATATACCCAATTCCTGCAACTGTTCTTTATGGGAGTTGAAGTCCACAAGTCCTAAAGTGGCTATGTTTGGAGATCACTGTCTACAGCAAGAAGTGGAGGAGCAGAGATGTCAAGATCACAAAAAAAAGTCAAAAGCAACACCACCCACAAAGTAAAATCCAAGGCTGAGAGCCAGTTTGTGGTAATGGCTAACACACCTGGGTGATATTGGACCAATCACTTCCTCTCTCTCAGCCCAGCCCACTGCATAGGGTTCTGGCTGGGGAATTCTAGGAGTTGAAGTCCACAAGTCTTCAAGTGGCCATGTTTGGAGACCCCTGCTGTAGACTATCTAGACCAGGGGTCTCCAAACTTGGCAACTTTAAGACTTGTGAACTTCAACTCCCAGAATTCCCAGCCAGAATCCTATGCCATCAGAGTTGAAGTCCACAAGTCAAAAGTTGCCAAGTTTGAAGACCTCTGATCTAGACAGTCTTGCAGAATTTGGACTGGGTAAAAGTAGCATCCATTTTGAAAAAAAATCTTTCTACAATTCTTTATTTTTTTTGCAACTAACCTTAAATGAGTTGATTGATTGATTTATAAAATAGATTATTTGTGTACATTCAAATAACTCAACCTTTTGAGAACAGATCCTGCAATCTGTTAGGGGAGACAGAATATCACAGTAGTTAAGATACTGGATGTGAGTCACAGTTTAAGGATCTTTATGAAGAGAGATCTCCATACGAAGTATGAAGTTTCTCAGTCATGCAGGTCATGGTTATCCCAAAGGTGCTTTTTCAAAGGCAACTGGACTTTGTTTTTCCTTGAAGACACCTCACTTCTCATCCAAGAAGCTTCTTCAGTTCTGACTTTTGAACAAGGGTGTGTTTCTTAAGCCTGGCAATTTGAAGATGTGTGGACTTCAACTCCCAGAATTCCCCAGCCAGCATGCTGGGAGTTAAAGTCCACATAGCTTCAGGGCCTTGGTGGTGCAGGCTGTTAATAGCCTAGCACTTAGCTCCAGCTGCCTGTAATTATTGCAAGCTCCAATTGCACCAGGCTCAAGGTTGACTCAGCCTTCCATCCTCTCGGGGTAGGTAAAGTGAGGACCCAAGATTGTTGGGGGCAATAAGCTGACTTTGTAAAAAATGCTGCTTAGTAATAAGCAGGCATATACAATGGAATGAAGGCTATTGCTGAGCACACTGGGTTGTATCCCAAAAACTGTAAGCCGCCCTGAGTCTCCGGAGATATGAATTTAAAAAAATATGAATTTAATATGAATTTTAAAAAAAATTGTCACGGTTGAAGAGAGTAAGGTAAAAGGAGTTGAATTGAATTCAGCTAAGTTGAGTCAGTTCAACTCAGCTGAATGCAATTCAGCTCAGCTCCTGATGACCTCAGGGACAGGTTCACCCTAATTTTCTTATCAACAGGGTTGATTTGCCATTTTTTCTTCTTCAGGCATGCTTTATTTGACTTCCTGTCTAGGACAGCCTGGGGATTTCCTGGTGTTTTGTTAAACTGGGGTTAAGCCACTTTATCTTTTTAAAAATCAGCCAAGGTTAGCCCTGTGCATCTACTGACCTGCTATGACTTCCTAGTAGGGAGAGAATATTTTGGATCTCCTCTAGGTTTTGGAAACCAGCTGGATAACCCTTTCCCAACCTAACCTAGCTTGCAGGGTGATGGTGGAGATACAATTAGGTGAGCACCTTGTGTAAATAACCTTCAGCTCCCCAAGTAACCAAAGCAGTTAATTAAGAGTTGGGGGAGAAATTCCTCTAAGGTCGGTCTCCACCTAGGGATGCAGATGAGGAAGCTGGTTTACCTAAAGTCATTTTTGGGACGTCAGGCCTGTGGTTAAACCTGGGATGCTGGGTTTCCTGTTAGGTTGGCTTCAAAACAACCCTCCTCCCTTGCTTTGACAGTTAAACACATGTGGGTTTGTGCAAAAGAATGGCACTGAGTTTTTTTAAATTCAGCTGATAATCCTCGGAATGATGGACCGCCAACTCATTCCGCTACTCCTGCCTGCAAGCTCATGTTCTCACATGTGCCCAAACACAGCACGCTCCCCCACTTTTTTTCTCCCCAGTTGCCTTGGATACCAAAACAATGTACTTTTCCCACATCCTCATTGGATGGAGGCTGGCAGAGCTGAATCAGCTGCCTTCTGACGTGAAACGCACACCGACCGAGAGCGGGGCAGAATGGCTGGAGGACACCTCTTACCTCAGGAGGTTTTGCATCAGCTGAAGATGTTTGTTTGTGTCTGCAGCTGATCAAAGGAGAATAGCAGGTTTGCTATGCAGCTGTAGGAAGGTAGCACCCACCCCTCTCTTAGGATGAAATGAAATGTTTTAGGATATACTAAAAAGGCAGAATATTTCCCCTAAAAGAGTAGAAACTCAGAAGCAGAAACTCACCTCAGAGAGGCAGAAACTCAGCCCCCCCCCACCTTTGCTAATGGGCCATTAAGGCCTAGGCCAGAGTACTCTACATAATAAAGGCCACTACCCATCTCACCACCTGGCCTGAGAAGATTGTATCAACCAGCACTCAGGTGAAGCCATGTAGTCCAGACAAAGCCTACAAAGTTAGCTAAGACACCCTGCCCCTGGGAGTCTGACAGCCAATGGGATACATTTCTTGCACAGGAATAGGAAACACTAAGGTGGGGCCCAACAGAGAGTATATAAGGGTCTCTCAGCATCTTGGCCCTCTCTTTTTCTCTTTTCACCTAGAAACATGTGATTGCCCTTTTCACTTTGGAGCTCCAAGCCATGTGGTCCTGTCCACCATTAAACCATCTTTCCAAACAGCCTCCATGTTTCCAGGGTCTTTTTCCCCACTTGGAACTGATCCCAGAAGGATATTTCTTCCAACACAGCTGACCATCATTCGCAGTGATTCCAGGTTTGGGGACAAAAAGGGCAATGCTGGTTGACAGATCTCGACAGGCTAAAATTAAAAACAAAAAAACAAAAATTGGACCAGGTTATGATTACACTAGAAAGCAAAAAACCCAACTGCATTTCAGCCTAGCAAAATACCATTCTCCATCATACATTGTTCATTAGAGTTGTAGGGTTGCCAAAGCAGTTACAAAAGGTATACGGACAGGTAGTTCTCGACTGGCAACCAGTCGTTTAGTGACCAAAGTTACAACGGCACTGAAAAAAAAAGGGACTTAGGACTGTTTTTCTCACTCACAACTGTTGCAGCATCGCCATGGTCATGCGATTGAAATTTGGATGCTTGGCAACTGGTTCATATTTATGATGGTTGCATTGTCCTGGGGTCATGTGATCACCTTTTTCGACCTTCTAACAACAGCAATAGGACTTAAATTTATATACCTCTTTACAGTGCTCTCCAAGAGGTTCACTGAGTCAGCCTATTGCCCGCAACAATCTGGGTCCTCATTTTCCCGACCTCGGAAGGATGGAAGGCAGAGTCAACCTTGAGCTGTTAGGATCGAACTCCTGACAGTGGGCAGAGTTAGCCTTCAATAGCACTTAGACTTATATACCACTTCACAGTGTTTTACAACCCTCTCTAAGTAGTTTACAGAGTCAGCCCATTGCACTCAACAATCTGGGTCCTGATTGTGCTGGTAAGTTGAGGACTATTTGTTATTTATTTATTTTATTTTATTTATTTGATTTGTCAATCGCTTACAAGGTATAAGTATAAACATAGTTATGAATACATGAAATGGATACATATAAGAAAAATAAAAATAAAAAGAATCAATAGGACAGGGACGGTAGGCACGTTGGTGCGCTTATGCACACCCCCTATAGACCTCTTAGGAAAGGGGTGAGGTCAATAGTAGACAGTCTAAAGTTAACATTTTTGGGGTTTGGGGAAGAAACCACAGAGTCAGGTAGTGTATTCCAGACATTGACCACTCTGTTGCTGAAGTCGTATTTCCTGCAATCAAGTTTGGTGCGGTTAACCTTGAGTTTATATCTATTGTGTGCTCTTGTATTGTTATGGTTGAAGCTGAAGTATTCATTGACAGGTAGGACATTGCAGTGTATGATTTTATATACTATACTTAGATCGGACTGAAGGTGGCATTGTTCTAGGTTTTCTAGGTCTAGAATTTCAAGTCTGGTGACATAAAGTATTCTGCAATGAGTAGAGGAGTGGAGAATTCTTCTTGTGAAATATTTCTGGACTTTTTCAACTGTGTTAATATCAGATATGTAATGTGGGTTCCAGACTGATGAGCTGTATTCGAGAATTGGTCTAGCAAATGTTTTGTATGCTCTAGTTAGTAGTGTGATATTACCAGAGAAAAAACTACGTAAGATTAGATTAACAACTCTTAATGCTTTTTTGGCTATGTAGTTACAGTGGGCTCTAGCACTTAGATCATTAGAGATGAGTACTCCATGGCTTTTAATGATGTGGTCCAGAATTTTGTCTTTATTTATTGTCTACATGGGCTAAATATGTAGGTGGGATGGGCTAGGTAACATCTTCAGCAGAGTTTAAGGGGTATCTTTGTTCTTCTGCTTATAAAGGCTTTGTGTGGTCCGTAGGTCTTGTGATGAGTCAGATGTGGGTGTGTCAACTTGAGTCTTGTGATGGGACTTGTGATGGATCAGGAGTGGGTGTGTCAAGTATGGGTCTGGTGATAGGTCTGGTGATAGGGAAGTCACCTCAGGTGAGGGTCATTGGGAGGTGAAGGCTGGCTGGGGGCTTGCATGAGTTATTTATTTATTTATTTATTTATTTATTTATTTATTTATTTATTTATTATTGGGACTTGTATGCCGCCCCATCTCCGAAGACTCGGGGCGGCTCACAACTAAGAAACAACAGCAATAAATAATTAAGAAGAGATTAAACCCAATTACAAGCCCAAACAAATTTAAAACATTAAAAATATAAACCCCTCCCCAGGAAAGAAAAGGTCACAGCCCGGATTGATCAAACAACCAGGTCTTCAAATCATGGCGGAAGGTGCGGAGGTCAGGGGCCAGGCGGAGCCCCAGGGGGAGCTGGTTCCAGAGGTCAGGAGCCGCGACAGAATAGGCTCGTCGTCGGGGGACCGCCAGCTGGCATTAGCCCACCGACGGGACCCCAAGGAGTCCTTGCCTGTGTGCTCACACAGGGCGGTTGGCATTCGATGTCGGCAGGAGTCGCTCCCTTAAATATAGAGGACCCATGTCGTGAAGGACTTTGTATGTTAAAACTAAAACCTTGAATCTCACCCGAAGCGCAACCGGCAACCAATGCAGGCAGTGCAGGAGGGGGACAACATGGGAGAATCGGGAAACTTCCATCACTACCCGCGCCGCCACATTCTGCACCAGCTGCAGTCTCCGGATGGTATGCAAGGGCAGTCCTAAGTAGAGAGCGTTCCAGTAGTCGAGTCTAGAGGTAACAAGGGCATGAGTGACTGTGCGCAGGGCATCCCGGTCCAGGAATGGACGTAGCTGGCAAACAAGACGGAGTTGGGCAAAGGCCCCCCTGGCGACGGCTCCCACCTGCTCCTCCAACTGGAGCTGAACATCCAGGAGGACCCTCAAATCCCGTGCCCTATCCACAGGGGGCAACACCGCTTCCCCTATGGCCAAAGATGGATATTCCTGACTGGGCCGAGATGCCAACACACACAGCCACTCAGTCTTGGCCGGGTTGAGTCGAAGCATGTTCCCGCTCATCCAAATCCACGCATCCAAACACCGGGTCATCAGGGCGAGGGCATCACTGATCTGGTTTGGGGTGGAGATGTACAGCTGGGTGTCATCTGCGTACTGATGGAATCTCACCCCGAAACCACGGATGATCTCACCCAGCGGCTTCATGTAGATGTTAAATAAAAGAGGGGAGAGGACCGACCCCTGAGGGACCCCACAAGAGAGCACCCTCGGGGTCGACCTCTGCCTCCCCACCAATACTGATTGTGATCGCCCCGAGAGGTAGGAGGTGAACCACCAGAGCACGGTGCCCCCCACTCCCAGCCCCTCGAGGCATCGCTAAAGGATACCATGGTCGATGGTATCAAAAGCTGCTGAGAGGTCTAATAGGACCAGGACAGAGGAAAAACCTCTGTCCCGGGCCCTCCAGAGATCATCCATCAGGGCGACCAATGCCGTCTCCGTGCTGAAACCAGGTCGGAAGCCCGATTGATACGGATCTAGGTAGTCCGCTTCATCCAGGAAAAGTGGAAACTGCTGAGCCACCACACTCTCAACAACCTTCGCCAAAAAGTGAAGGTTGGAGACTGGACGAAAGTTGTCTAACACAGTTGGGTCCAGGGCAGGCTTCTTCAGGAGGGGTCTCACCACCGCCTCCTTCAAGGCGGTGGGAAAAACACCCTCCCTTAATGAAGCGTTGACAACTGCCCAGAGCCAACCGCAGGTGGCCTCCCTGGTGGCATAGGCCAGCCAGGAAGGACACGGGTCCAACAAACATGTGGTGGAACTCAGCTGCCGCATAATCCTGTCCACTTCATCCTCGGAAACAGGATCGAACTCATCCCAGATCACATTGGCCAGACTACCTGTATCTCGTTCCTCAGACCACTGCAAATCAGAGGACAACCCACTCCGAATCCGGGTGATCTTATCCGACAGATATTGACCAAACTCCTCAGCCCTCCCCTGCAACGGGTCCGCCCCCTCCCCTGTACGAAGGAGAGAGCGGGTAACCTGGAACAGGGTGGCTGGGCGATTATCTGCGGACGCTATGAGGGTGGAGAGATAAGACCTTCTCGCTGCTCTCATAGCTACTAGGTAAGTCCTAATATGGGCTTTTAGCTGGGCTCGATCGGGTTGGGAGCGGGTGGACCTCCACCTGCTCTCTAAACCCCTCCGACGACGCTTCATCTCCCAGAGCTCCTCAGTATACCAAGGAGCCATCCGGGATCCATGGCGTGAGAGGGGACGCATGGGGACAACCCTGTCGAGGGCATCCGACGCAGCCTGTTGCCAAGCGGCTGCCAGATCCTCGACAGAGCTGTGGGCAAGGGAAGAGGGAAAGAATCCCAGTTCCATCTGGAACCTCTCAGGGTCCATCAGGCGTCTGGGGCGGAACCATCTAAGTGGCTCCTCATCCCAGCAGTGGGGGGTGGCCTGTTGGAAGACCAGCTGTAGGAGATAGTGATCAGACCATGGAACGGGCAATGTCATAAAAGTGGCTTGCCCTCTGTCACTACGCCACTGTTCGGAGACAAAAACTAGGTCGAAAGTGTTTCCCCCCTCATGAGTCGGGCCTTGAATCAATTGGGTCAGGCCCATGGCTTCCATGAAAGCCATGAATTCCTGGGCCAAACCCGACGCTCCCCCCAGGGAGGGCAAATTGAAGTCCCCCAGGACTATAAGGCCCGGGAACTCCAACGCCACCCCCGAGAGGACATCGAGAAACCCCGGCAGGGCCACTGTCACACAGCTGGGGGAAAGGTATGCGAGCAGCAGGCCCACCCGACCATTAGGTCCCTACCTCAGGAGGAGGGTCTCACTCCCACCTATCTCTGGAACAGTGACCTCCCTTGGAAACAAGATCTCCTGCATAACCACAGCCACCCCCCCACCCCTTCCCTGGGCCCGTGGCCAGTGTAAAACCCGGAAACCCAGTGGGCACAGATCAGCCAGAGGGACACCTCCCTCTGGGCCCAACCAGGTCTCGAGTTGGTTGAGGGTCAGTGCTGTCTCTGGTTGGCTGTGCAGTTGAGTTGGATTCTGAGGGGCTCGTAGGCTGGTTGTAGGACAATGTTGTCGATGGTTGTAAGATTTTTTTTTTACTGCTGTTGTAACTTCAAACAGCTGTAAAGCTTCCACCTGTCCTTGCCTTTTGCTTTAGTGCTCTGGAGAATAAACCAGAGGTGGTGTTCAGCAGGTTCTGACCAGTTCTGGAGAACTGATAGCGGAAATGTTGAGTAGTTCGGAGAACCGTCAAATACCACCTCCCTCTGGCCCCGCCCCCATCTCTTCTCTGCCTCCTGAGCCCCAGTTGATTGGCTGGGTCTTCTTTTGTTGCCCTGCACAGGGGAACTGAGCTGGAAAGCAGGTTAGTGGGGTGGAGGGAATGGTGATTTTGCAGTAACCTTCCCCTGCCACGCCCACTAAGCCACGCCCACCAAGCCATGCCCTCAGCACCGGTAGTAAAAATGTTTGAATCCCACCACTGCGTAAATGAATATTTTTAAGTTGAGGAATACCTGTGTAACACCAAATAACACATCCCCAGTATATAAATTCCACACAATGAAATTAATACCCATGTTTCCCCGAAAATAAGACACTGTTTATATTTTTTTTGGCTCCCAAAAACACACTAGGTCTTAATTTGGGGGTAGGTCTTATTTATTTATGGTGCCAAATAGTGGGTGTGAGTGTGTAGGGGGTGTTTGCTGGTGCATGGTTGCTCCCTGAAAAGTCTTCCTGGAACTGGAGATTTACACTAGGTCTTATTTTCGGGGTAGGTCTTATATTAGGGCAGGTTTAGAAAATAGTGCTAGGTCTTACTTTCGGGGTAGGTCTTATTTTCGGGGAAACACAGTATTCCTTATACAATCTCTCAGTCAGTTGCATACGCACAGTTACTCATGCCCTTGTCACCTCGAGACTCGACTACTGCAATGCTCTCTATCTAGGACTGCCCTTGCATACCATCCGAGATTGCAGTTGGTGCAGAATGCGCCGCTGGTGGTGATGGGAGTTACCCGTTCTCCCATGTTGCCCTCCTGCGTGGCCTGCATTGGTTGCCGATTGCGCCCGGGTGAGATTCAAGGTTTTAGTTTTAACATTCAAAGTCCTACACATGGGTCCCCAATATCTGAGGGAGCGTCTTCTTCCAATAGCTAGCTCCGCCGCCCTGTGCGGGCTCATAGGCAAGGACTCCTCGGGGTTCCATCGGCGGTCCAATGCCGGTTGGTACTTCCCTGACGACGAGCCTTCTCTGTTGCGGCCCCCGACCTCTGGAATCAACTGCCTCTGGAGCTCCGTCTGGCCCCTAATCTCCGCACCTTCCGCCGCGAATTAAAAACCTGGTTGTTTGACCAAACCGGGCTGTGACCCTTCCTTGGGGAGAGGGATGGGTTTTTAATGTATTTTATTGTTGTGTCTTATATTTGGGCTTGTTGGTTTAATGTCTTTTTAAATATTTATTGTTCCGTGTTTTTAGTTGTGAGCCCGAGTCGGAGATGGGGCGGCATACAAGTTCAAATATAAATAAATAAATAAATATTTGTATGCATTCACTTTCCCCCCACGTAGCTGCTGGAGAAATAGCCCTATTACTTCCTGTGATCTTGATTCAAGGTTCCATCTTAGGCCCAGTACTCTTCAATATCTTCATTAACGACATAGATGAGGGAATAGAAGGGGAACTTACCAAATTTGCAGATGATACTAAGCTGGCAGGAATAGCTAACACCCAAGAAGATAGGCTCAAGATCCAGGTGGATCTTGACAGACTAGAACACTTATCTAACAAAATGAAATTCAATGTAGAGAAAAGTAAAGTCCTACACTCAGGCAAGAAAAACCAAAAATACACATATAGACTGGGTGAAACCAGGCTCAATAGCAGTAACTGTGAGAGGGATCTTGGAGTCTTAGTGGACAACCAGCTAAATATGAGCCAGCAGTGTGCAGCAGCAGCCAAAAAAGCTAATGCAATCCTAAATTATATTAACAGAGGGATACAATCAAGATCAAGTGAGGTACTAATACCACTCTATAAAGCCTTAGTAAGACCACACCTAGAGTACTGCATCCAGTTTTGGTCACCACACTATAAAAAGATGTTGAGACTCTAGAAAAAGTACAGAGAAGAGCAACCAGGATGATTAGGGGACTGGAGACTAAAACATATGAAGAACGGTTACAGGAACTGGGCCTGGCTAGTCTAGGGAAGAGAAGGACCAGGGGAGACATGATAGCAGTCTTCCAATATTTGAGGGGCTGCCACACAGAGGAAGGGGTCAAGCTATTTTTTAAAGCACCTGTAGGACAGGCAAGGGACAATGGATGGAAACTGAACAAGGAGAGATTCAACCTAGAAATAAGGAGAAACTTTCTGACAGTGAGAACAATCAACCAATGGAACAGAAGTTGCCTTTGGAAGTTGTGGGAGCGCCATCACTTGAGACCTTCAAGAAGAGATTGGACTGCCATTTGTCAGAAATGGTGTAGGGTCTCCCGCTTGGGCAGGGGGTTGGACTAGATGACCTACAAGGTCCCTTCCAACTCTGATTATCTATTATCTGATTCTATCCCTCTGTTGATGCAGCCTAGGATTGCCATGCCTATTTTGGCAGCTGCAGCACATAGCTGGCTGGTATATAAGTGATTGTCTACTAAGAGACTTAGATCCCTCTCACAGTTGCTATTGTTGACCAAAGTACCACCTACATTAATTGATTTGACCTATTTCATTATGTGGGCTAAATCTTAGCCACTGGATTTATTTGACATGCTATAAATTTGATTACTTTTTTCTGGCTTGGCCTGTTGAGCAAACCAAGAATATTCAGTTACTTTAGGATTCAACATATTGCATAAAGTTTGAAAGGGGGTTAATTTAAGTAGGCTGAATGTTTTTCAGGATGCAGCCACAACGAACTGAAACTTTACCTATGTCTTCTGGAAAGTTATATGTGGTATATTAATATTAGGTCCTGTCTGCTGAAGCAGGTGTGTGTATTACTCATCTGTTTAGTCTGGTCCTTTTTAAGTGGCATATGCAGCTCTTCTATAGGTGTATATTATTATTATTATTATGCACAGTCAGCCAGATCTTAGGCTGGATTTGGCATTTTTATCCACCAATTGAGACCTGGGATAGCAATAGCAATAGCGCTTAGACTTATATACTGCTTCACAGTGCTTTACAGCCCTCTCTAAGCGGTTTACAGAGTCAGCCTATTGCCCCCAACAATCTGGGTCCTCATTTTACCAGCCTCAGAAGGATGGAAGGCTGAGTCAACCTTGAGCCGGTCAGGATCGACCTCCTGGCAGTGGGCAGAGTTTGACTGCAATAGCAATAGCGCTTAGACGTATATATTGCTTCACAGTGCTTTATAGCCCTCTCTAAGCAGTTTACAGAGTCAGTCAACATATTACCCCCAACAATCTGGGTCCTCATTTTATGACCTTGGAAGGATGTGTTCTGACCCAAGCCTTGTTCAAAGCAAACACCAAACAGAAATAAAAGCAAAACCTTTTTAATGCTTCTCTGTGAATTCCATTCATTCACAGTAAAACGCTATTAAAAACTTTTTTTAAAAAAATTACATTTATATGCTGCCCTTCTCCGAAGACTCAGGGCAGCTTACAGTGTTTGGAGTGCAACCCAATGCGCTCAGCAATAGCCTTCATTCCATTGTATATGCCTGCTTATTACTAAGCGGCATTTTTACAAAGTCAGCTAATTGCCCCCAACAATCTTGGGTCCTCAATTTACCTACCCCGAGAGGATGGAAGGCTGAGTCAACCTTGAGCCTGGTGGGATTAGAACCTGCACTAATTGCAGGCAGCTGGAACTTAAGTGCTAGGCGTTTAACAGCCTGCACCACCAAGGCTCTAATTGTCCCAGATAAGAACTAGCCTTGCCAAGGTTGTGCAAGGCTGCCAAGAACACTAGATAAAATTGCAAGGAAATAATCAAAACCAAAATCTCCAAACGCAAACCAGGATAGTCTGAACTTCCACAAGACTTGAAGTGCAAGAACTTCTTTGCTTCCTGCAAAGAATCCCACCTCTGAAGGCTGGCTTTTATCCCTTAAGGGAGGGGCCATCACCTTGCAGCCTTACTCCCGAGTTGCCCGTGCTGCTGCAGCTGCTTTTTCCTTTGAGCAGCCCTGCGCGCACACACACTGGGCACAGGCTCCTCTGCATCACTGCTGCCAGCCTCCACAAGCTCCGAAGGCAGTACTCCACTCCCTGATAGTCCTGGCCCCATCCCTGCATCACACGCAGGCCCCTCATCTGAGTCCTCGCTCTCCGAGACCTCAGCCGTCTGCACTTGCTGCCGGCGAACCACAACAGAATGGAGGGCTGAGCTACTCAAAAGTCAACCAGTGAGACTCGAACTGCTGAACTGCTGGCAGCCAGCAGTCAGTAGAACTAGCCTGCAGTACTGCATTCTAACCACTGCACCACTACGGCTCTTCCTTGGGATAGGCAGATGTTGATGCTTTGCGGTGTTAGAGGTATTGTTGCAGGATGTAAGCCATTCCTAGTAAAGCTGCCTTCTGCAATTGACTGATGATGAATTTGTCAATGCCAATGGGGTTCAACTGGTGCTCCAGTTGTTTTTGGGATCTGCATCTCAGGGCACCTATTACAGGTAGTCTTCAACTTATGACTACAATTGAGCCCAAAACTTATGTTGCTAAGTGAAAATTTTGTTAAGTGAGTTTTGCTCACACAGGAGACTGTATGAGGAGACAAATGTCCAATCTCTTCTTAAAAACCTCCAGTGATGAAGCACCCACAACTTCTAGTGGCAAGCAGTTCCATTGATTAATTGTTCTCACTGCCAGGAAATTTCTCCTTAATTCCAGGTTGCTTCTCTCCTTGATTAGTTTCCATCCATTGTTGCTTGTCCTGCCCTCTGGTGCTTTGGAGTTGACCTCCCTCTTCTTTGTAGTAGCCCCTCAAATACTGGGAAACTGCTATTATGTCACCTCTAGTCTTTCTTCTCTCTACCGTACCCAGATCCTGCAACCATTCTCCATGTTTTTTGTGTCCAAGTGTTTAGTTATCCTGGTTGCTCTTCTCTGTGCTTCTTCCAAAGTCTCAACATCTTTTTTGTAATGTGGTGACCAAAACTGGATGCAGTATTCCAGGAGGTCTTACTGAGGATTTATAAAGCAGTACTATTACTTTGCGTGATTTTGATTCGATGCCTCTTATACAACCAAAGATTGTATTAGATTTTTTTGGCTGCTGCCATTTAAGTGATCGTCCACTAAGACTCTAAGTCTCCCAGTTACTGTTTTTGAGTCAGGTTTCACCTGTTCTGTACTTGTACCTTTGGTTTTTCCTGCCTAAGTATAAAACCTTGCTTTTCCCTACATTAAATTTCATTTTGTTGGATTTTGTTCAAGTCAGTCAAGATCTTTTTGGATCCTGAGCTTTCTTCTGGGGTGATGGCTATCTGTGCTAGTGTAGGAAGTTAGCACCTGCCCCTCTCCTAGAAAAATGAAATATCCCAGGGAATATTAAAAAGGCAGAATACTTCCCCTAAAAATAGTAGAAACTCAAGAGCAGAAACTCACCTCAGAAATAAAAGCTCATACCCACCTTTGTTAATGGGTGGGCCCAGGGTGGGATCTGACCGGTGTAACTACCAGTTCGGTGATTTTACATTTTGCGCGCGCATGGCTGGCTGGAGAATTCTGGGAGTTGAAGTCCACAAGTCTTAAAGTTGCATAGTTTGGAGATCTCTGCCTTAAGGCATCATGCACTTGTCTTTCCGGTTTAACATCTACATGGAACTTCTCAGTCATCTGTTGGTCTGAGGTCCAGTGTCATCAGTATGTGGATGATATCCAGTTGGACAGCACAGGTGAAGCTGCCAATGTACTGACTCAGTATCGGAACCAATGTTTCTCAAACTTAGCAGCTTGAAGATATGAGGATTTCATGTCCCAGCAGGCTGGTTGGGGAATTCTGGGAGTTGAAATCCACGCATCTTCAAACTGTCAAGCTTGAGAAATTGATCTAGAGCAGGGGTCCCCAGTTCCAAAAGATGTTGAGACTCTGGAAAGAGTGCAGAGAAGAGCAACCAGGATGATTAGGGGACTGGAGGCTAAAACATTCGATGAACGGTTACAGGAACTGGGCATGGCCAGTCTAGTGAAGAGAAGGACCAGGGGAGACAGGATAGCAGTCTTCCAATATTTGAGGGGCTGCCACAGAGAGGATGGGGGTCAAGCTATTTTCTAAAGCACCCGAAGGCCAGGCAAGGAATAATGGGTGGAAACTGAACAGGAAGAGATTCAACCTGGGAATAAGGAGAAATTTTCTGACAGTGAAAACAATTAACCAATGGAATAGAAGTTGCCTTCAGAAGTTGTGGGTGCTTAGGCACAGTGCACACAAATCTTTTCAAAGACATCAGATTAGACAAGCATTGTTTATGGTATAGAGTAAAATAAAACATGGAAATCCCAGCTTGGTTATCCACTTTAGAGATATTAATACATCCAAACCTTTTGAACCAGGAAAAAATTATCACATATAAAGATATAATAAATGAAAAAAGAGAATTTAAATCCAGACAAGAGTTAAAAGAACAAGGGGTGGAATTGGAATGGTGGACCTACTTACAAATTCAAACAAGATATGGGAAAGACATGAAGAATGGGGGATTAGTAGACAAGCCACAACACTAGATGCAATTTTATTGGGGACAGACAATAAATTGATAAGAAAAATTTATAAATTTCTATTGAACTATAAGATGGAGAAGGAACAGGTAAAGGAAATGATGGTGGTATGGGCCAAAAATTTTGGATATAATATAGATTTGCATAACTGGCAAGTAATAATAATAATAATAATTTATTCGACTTGTATGCCGCCCTAAGTATTATGGGAAGCAAAATAAAAAGATAACATTGGCCATAGCGTATAAGAAAAACTTATATAAGATAAGGTGTCACCTCCCCCCAGCAAGACTGGCTAAAATGTACAAAAATCTGTCACCAATTTGTTGGAAATGTGCCCAAGAATAAGGAACATACTACCATACATGGTAGTCTTGTAAGAAAACCCAGGAGTTTTGGCATAAAATCCAAATGTGGTTAGAGGAGATGACTGGACAGAAAATATATTACACACCAGAATTATTTTTACTTGGCATTATGACAGAAAGATATAGCAAAGAAAAGATTTAACTAATAATACACATTATCACAGCAGAAAGAATGACTTTTGCCCAAAAATGGAAAGATAGAGAAATTGCCAATGAAGATGAGGTGATAAAGAAGATTTTTTAAACAAGTTTTATTCACTTTTTAACGGTTCAAATAAGGCTCTTTTCAGTAGACAGCATATTCCCGGGTCATCACTTTTACATGCAAATATGACAATAGTTCTATATTCATTTTTGACATTTATCTTCCTATTTTATCCCATTTTTACTTCCATTCCATTTTTTGGCAAACAAAGGGCCAAACAAATTAATCCTAGTCTCAAATCTTAATCTCAATCTGTATAACCCCCATTTCATTTCAAATTAGTTGTAAATTTTTTTAAACGTTTATATATCTTAAAAATAACAATATGTTTGCCCATCATATAGAAAATAAAGTTTATCCATATCTATCCTTTAACTATCTTCACATTGTTAATATTCTTTTATCATTTACATATTTCTTTTATCCGTCAGATTTGCCTTTTCATCACATATTCTCTCCATAATTCTAAATCAATACAAGCTTTAACACAAAAAGAATAAAAAGAAAACCTAGACTTGCCCCCTTTACTACTTTGAAAGTGACACCTCAGTGGTTAACATATTAACATAGTGATAATCATTCCCTTTAAAGCAAAAGATAGAATAAAAGAAAAAAGAGAAAAGAAAAGCTACATAACATTATATCTCTTTTCAATCAGGTTCTGCAACACATATCCCCCCTAAAGTTTGTTTATAGTTCCAAAATAATAGCAAAAAATAACTAACCTTGGTTACTGACAAATCTGGTTTTTAAACATCTTCAAAAATCATTTCAGTTAATTAATAATGAGGGGAAGGCACTGTGATTTTTGACCGACGGACACACTTGAAATTGATATGGATTTATGTGTTGTATGTTTGTTTGTTATGTTCTTTTTGGAAAAATAAAACCTTTTAAAAAAAAGTAGGAACTGTAGAATGTATAATTACAGATAAAAATGAATTGTACAAATGTATAAATATATACGTGTATATATAATGTATATAAAATATGTATTATATATTATAACATGTATGATAAAAAGGAATGTCAGGAAGATCACACCGTGTCCAATGTTTTAACAATTTAATAAAATATTTAAAAAAGAAGAAGTGGGAGTTTCATCACTGGAGGCTTTTGAGAAGAGACTGGACTGTGATCTGTCAAAAATGGTGTAGGGTCTCCTGCTTGGGTGCAGGGTTGGACTAAAAGATGACCTACAAGGTCCCTTCCAGTTCTGTTAATCTGTTACTGGTCCACGGCCTATTGGGAACCGGGCCGTGCAAGTGGCAGGTGAGCGCTTGAAGCAGAGGTGGTAATTCAGCAGGTTCTGACCAGTTTTGGGGAACCGGTAGTGGAAATTTTGAGTAGTTCGGAGAACCAGCAAACACCATCTATGACTGGCCCCGCCCCCCGAGTCCCAGCTGATTGGCTGGGTCTTCTTTGGTTGCCCTGCACAGGAGAATGGAGCTGGAAAGCAGGTTAGAGGGAAGGGAAAGGAATGTGTTATGTATGCAGGTTTGAAATCATTGGTTAGTTTGAATTGTTCTTGTAAAGTGTTGGAAATGATTAGTTTAAAAAGTGGGGGAAAACCCTGCACTCTGATTGGCTGTCAGCTGCGGCTGCCGGCTATAAGTAGCAGCCGCAGCAAAGCCAGTCGGGTCCGTTCTGAGCTGTAGTCACTAATAAACTAAAGAGCTTGAAGCACTCCGCATCTGTCTCTTCATGCAAACTTAACAGAATGGGATTTTATAGTATATCTTCCCTGGAGTGGGGTGGAAATGGAGATTTTTACAGTATTCTTCCTACCATGCCCACCAAGCCACGCTCACAGAACCGGTAGTAAAAGTTTTTGAATCCCACCACTGGCTTGAAGCTTCATTGGCTCATGCGTCCGTTGAGCCAGAAAGGTTGGGGGTTGCTGATCTGGAGCAGGGGTCCCCAACAAATTTTTTTACTACCGGTTCTGTGGGTGTGGCTTGGTGGGCATGGCAGGGGAAGGATACTATAAAATCTCCAGTCAGAGGTGGGATTTGCTGGTTCTCCGAACTACTCAAAATTTCTGCTACTGGTTCTCCAGAACTGGTCAGAACCTGCTGAATCCCACCTCTGAACCTGACTCACACAAATGGTAGATGCCAGCACTTGCAGCCCCACTCACGTGAGCAGCGCACGCATGCACCTGCCTCTCACACAATTGAAGCTGTGCACGCGCGTATGTGCTCCTGCCCTTCGGACAAAACCATCCCCTCTTCCACCCCTCTGCCCGCGCCAGGCTATTTCAGGTTGGGAAATGCTGATCTAAAGGATGAATGGGAGGAACAAATTCCAGTTTGACCCTGGTAAGACTGGAGTAACAGTGGTTGGATAGACTCTTGTTCTTGGATGGAGCTCTACTCCCCCGTTTGACATTAGGGTAAGTACACCTTGGGGGTCCTCCTGGACTCACAGTGCCTGCTCAAAGAACAGGTAGCAGCTGGGATCAAGAGGACCTTTACACAGGTTCACATTATGTGCCAATTGCATGACTGACAGAATTCTTATTCCCTAACAACTATTCAATGGCATTAGCAATAGCAATAGTGCTTAGACCTATATACTGCTTACTCGTGCCTTACAACCCTTTCTGAGCAGTTTACAGAGTCAGCATATTTCCCTCAACAATCCGAGTCCTCATTTTACCGACCCCGGGAGGATGAAAGGCTGAGTCAAACTTGAGCCGGCCAGGATTGAACGGGCAGTGGGCGGAGTTAATCTTCAATAGCAATAGCACTTAGACTTATATACCACTTCACAGTGCTTTACAGTTCTCTCTAAGCGGTTTACAGAGTCAGTTGCCCCCAACAATCTGGGTTCTCATTTTACTGACCTTGGGAGGATGGAAGTGAGTCAACCTTGAGCTGTCAGGATCGAACTCCTAGCAGTGGACAGAGTTTGCCTGCAATAGCGATAGCACTTAGACTTATGTGCTGCTTCACAATGCTGTACAGCCCTCTCTGAGTGGTTTACAGAGTCAGCATATGGCCCCCAACAATCTGGGTCCTCATTTTACTGACCTCGGAAGGATGGAAGGCTGTGCTAATTGAGATTGAACTCCTAACCAGTCCGGTCCACATTCTGGACAGAGAGGACCACTGGTTAAAAAGAGGGGTCAAAGAGACCCATCTACATTAAGACTGAACATTCCTCTCTCAACTGAGAGGGAGGGATACAACACCCCCTCTCTCCTGTTTACAACACAGTCCTTTCAGCAGTTCCAAGAAGGTTCCACACCTGCTTGCACTATTCAGGTGACCCCGAGGACACAGATAAGCCTCCAAGTGGCCTCAATGACTCTCAGAGAGAGCTCTAATGACCAGAGGACTGCGTGGAATATCAATCCTTCCATCCTCCAACATTCAGTCAGAACTGAAGAAGCTTCTTGGACGAGAAGCGAAATATCTTCAAGGAAAAACAAAGTCCAGGTGCCTTTTGGAGAAAGAAAAAAAAGCACCTTTGGGACAGCCATGACCTGGATGACTGAGCATCTCCACAGACAGCTGCTCCAGATGTTTTGGAGTTGCACCCAAGGCACCTATGACGATTGGTACTACTAACTTTGCTTTCTTCTTCTTATTATTATAATTATCCATTTATTTGCCGCCCATCTTGTGGTTCAAGGCAATTCTGAGTGGCAAACAAAAATATTTTAGGTAGCTAGGTAATATGATTACACCCTAGTCACAAACTTTCTGGCTGTCCTGACGAATTCTTGCTTGGTCAGTTGAGGACAAGCAATTTTCACAGCTTCAAAGACTGGCCTGTATCATGCAGCTCCAGATAATGAAGGTGGCCTGGAAAGCAGGCAACCTATTTTTCTTAACAGATGCAGCAAATCATCGCCTATTATTTTTGCCTCCTTACAAATGTCTGTTTGATTATGTGCTGTTTATTGTCTGGACATTTCCACCATTAATTATGATTTAATCACTTGTTAATGATAGGTTGGCTGTAATAAAGCATTCATTCATTTCTGCACTTATTTTTTTTGCATTTGTTCCTTTTGCATTCATAGATTCATTTTTGTACTTGTTCATTTGTTTTGCATTAATTAATTCATTCATTCATTCATAGACCCCATTGGCCTTTAGAAGATCTGAAAAACCTGGCTCTTTAGACATTTATGCCTTTATATTTTGGTCTTTTTCCTTTTTCCCTCTATTTTCACTTCTTATTGCTTTTAGCTTTTTCTGGTTTTTCCCCCCTTTTCTCTATTATAACAAAATAACAAAGTTGGAAGGGACCTTGCAGATCTTCTAGTCTAACCTCCTACTTGAACAGGAGACCCTATTCCATTCCAGACAAATGGCTGTCCAGTTTCTTCTTAAAAGCCTCTAGTGATGGAACGTTCATAACTTCTGGAGACAAGTTCTTCCACTGATTAATCGAAATTCCTCCTTAGTTCTAAGTTGCTTCTCTCCTTGATTAGCTTCCACCCGTTGCTTCTTGTCCTGCCTTCAGGTGCTTTGGAGAATAGCTTGACTCCCTCTTCCTTGTGGCAGCCCCTCAGATATTGTAAGACTGCTAGCATTGTCTATTTTATAGCGCTGTTATTCTTAAAACTTTTAATATTATAGTAAAAACTGGACTCTTCCCTTAGGCTTTAGGGCTAGGATGTTAAGTAGAAGCTGGTTTACAGTTTTGCCTTGTGCTGATTGAGGTGTGTTAGTTATATTTTACTTGGCATCTTTTATAATCTTTTCTATTATTTATTTGTATACAGTTCTGTCTTTATGTTTTATCAGATTACTAGAGTTATCTGATTTATTGAGATAAAAGGAACCAGGTTACAAGAATTATCAATCTGGAACTCGTTTATCCACCATTAAATATAGGTGGAGACTATTGTGGTTTCTTTTTTTCTTTTTTATGATTTTCTCCTGAACCAACAACATAGCAGCTTTTCTCACAGATAATGGAGCAACTTGCAGGAAATTGTCTACAAAACCACCTACTGAACACTTATCCATCAGCAACAAACCATTAAGGCTTAACCTCCAATTATTTGATAGGATAGTACCAAATAATACAAATACCACTACAGCAATAATAACAACAGTGCTTTCTCACATTTAAAGCAATGGCCATCCATAGATTAGCAATACAGGTCATTCTCGACTTACAATCATTCATTTAGGGACCATTCAAAGGTACTGAAAAAAGAGACTTACAATTGGTCCTTGCACTTATAACCATCGCAGCATCTCCCACAGTGATATGGCTGTGATTCAGACACTTGGCAATGGGAAAGGTTGCTGCATTTTGCAGCAATGTGATGGCCATTTGCTACCTTCCCAGAAAGCTTCCAACGAGCAGAGTCAATGAGGAAATCTGGATTTACCCAACTATCATGGCAAAAAAAAAAAGGTCATAAAATTGGGTTTGACTTTCTTAATGATTAAATGTCTTGCTGGTGGAAGTTCTAGTCCCAATTGTGGTCATAAGTTAAGGACTATCTGTATTGTTGCCAACATTTGGGATAGAGGGATGGCGTAGAGAAAAGCGATCACATATCTTTCAGGCTGTATAAATGGTCCTCGACTTACAACAGTTTGCTTAGTGACCATTCGAAGTTACAACTGCCCTGAAAAAAGTGACTTAGGACCATTTTTCACACTTGTGACCGTTGTAGCACCCCCATGCTCAGGTGATTTACATTAAGTTGCTTGAGATTAGTAATTTGATTACTATATGAAATGGAATAAATTCTATTATTGGAGGGAACAGAAAGGGAGTTCTCAAAATGAATGATTCAACTGATATGTAACGGAAACGGTTTAGAATATATAAAGACCTAATGTATATAGATGTATATAAGTGCCCTGTCGGAATCTGATTCGGAGGGGAGGCCGAGCAGCTGACAGGGAGTGGGATTGGCTGTGGAAGAAACTGGGAAAGGGCACAGTCCGGTTGGGCAGAGCAGAGGAGAGGTAGAGCAAGGGTGAGGGAATTCGGAGGAAGACCCAGGCCCACCCCCCTCTTCATCCTAGGGCATGCAGGGAGGAACAGAAAAGGAAGCAACATGAGTTGCCTGGCTTATGGGAGAAAAGGGCCCTGATTCCCTTCATTAGCTGCAGCTGGGAACACAGTGTTTAAAAAGGGAAGCTGCGCACAGCAAGTTGTTGGGAGCCAATCATGAATTATCTGGTATCCTCGAGGCTTATCTGTGTTCCTGGCGTCTTCCCAACTGTGTGTGTTTTGCTGTGCTTTCAAGTCTGCAATTCCTTCTCCTGCCCTGTCAAGTTAATTACTACAGTGTGGCTTGTTTGGATTTTTAGTTACAGTTTGTATGTACTTTGTTTTCGGACTGAATTTTCTCCTGTGTTAAAGGCTGTTCCTGGGAGAGTTTTTCTCCAGCCGAAGATAACCTGGACATTGGGGCAAAGTTGGAGATAATAAAGAGACTCTTCTTGCTTATTTGACTGTGTTGCCTTTGTGCCACACCTTGGGTCATCACAATAAGATGTTGTGTGAGATGTAAGGAGAAAAATGTATGTCAATGAAGTCCATCATGTTCAATGTTTTTAAGTATTGTAATCAATAAAATTTGTTTTTTTAAAAAATACATTAAGTTGCTTGAGAACTGGTTCACATTTATGACGGTTGCAGTGTCCAGGGGTCATGTGATCCCCTTTGTGTCTTTCAGACAAGCAAACCCAATGGAGAAACCAGATTCACTTAACAACCTTAGACTTAGAATAACTTTATTGTCACTTTGAATGTACACTGATTAACACACATTAAAATGAAATTTCATTGCATACAGTTCTCAAAGGGTCACCACCTCCAATATACACTGCACAAACATGACAAAATAAATACAAAATTATGCATATACCCCCATATATTATATGACACAGAGAAATAACTGTGCTACTAATTTAACAACTGCAATGATTCACGTCACAAATACAGCAAGAAAAGTCATAAGATGGGGCAACACTCACTTAATGAATTTCTCACTTAGCAGCATAAATGTTGATCTCAATTGGGGTCGCAATTTGAGGACTACCTGTATTTCAACCAGGGGCTCCTGGCAGCTCCGCTTGTGTTTGTAGGCCAGTATCCATTGCAAAATCTCTTTGCTGCAGTTACATAGCTGGCTGCACCTTGGTGAGATCAGAGGAAAGATAACTGGGGAATGAAGAACTGTAGCTTGAAAAGTGATGGGCTGATGCTAAATCATAAGTTTCATTGGCTCCAGAACAGAGACACCTGCCTATATGCCAAATGTTGCTAAACCGTTGGATGGC